>CM037789.1:61124712-61174712 GCA_021229015.1 Solen grandis | reverse complement strand
CTAAAGTTTATAAAGGGTTTTGGGTCCATTGCATATTAGGTCCGGGAGCAAAAAATAATTTTAAAAATCAAATTTTAAAAATCTTCTTCGCAAAACTGAAATGTCTAGAGCTTAGATATTTGGTATGTAGCATCATCTTATGGGCCACTACCAAGATTGTACAAATCATAGCCCTATGGTGATAAATGACCCCGCACCAGGGCACTTGTTTTTTATAGAGTTATATAGGAAAATCTTAAAAATCTTCTTCTAATGAATCCAAAGGCCTAGAGTTTAGATATTTGGTATGTAGCATCATCTTATGGGCCACTATCAAGATTTTTACAAATCATAGCCCTAGGGTTTGATAAATGACCCCGCACCAGGGTCACTTGTTTTACATAGAGTTATATAGGAAATCTTAAAAAATCTTCTTCCATGAATGCAAAAGGCCTAGAGCTTAGAAAATTTGGTATGAAGCATCATCTTATGGGCCACTACCAAGATTTTACAAATCATAGCCCTATGGTGATAAAGACCCCGCACCAGGGGTCACTTGTTTTACATAGAGTTATATGGGAAAATCTTAAAAATCTTCTTCTATGAATCCATAAGGCCTAGAGCTTAGATATTTGGTATGTAGCATCATCTTATAGGCCACTACCAAGATTGTACAAATCATAACCCTATGGTGAAAAAGACCCCGCACCAGGGTCACTTTTTTTACATAGAGTTATATAGGAAAATCTTAAAAAAAATCTTCTTCCATGATGCATAAGGCCTAGAGCTTAGATTTTTGGTATGAAGCATCATTTTATGGGCCACTACCAAGATTTACAAATCATAGCCCTATGGTGATAAATGACCCCGCACCAGGTCACTTGTTTTACATAGAGTTATATAGGAAAATCTTAAAAATCTTCTCCTATGAATCCATAAGGCCTAGAGCTTAGATATTTGTATGTACATCATCTTATGGGCCACTACCAAGTTTGTACAAATCATAGCCCAATGGTAATAAAGACCCCACACCAGGGTCACTTGTTTTACATAGAGTTAAATAGAAAATCTTAAAAAATCTTCTTCTATGATCAAAAAGGGCCCTAGAGCTAAGATTTTTGGTATGTAGTGCATCTAATGGTTCATTACAAAGATTTTCAAAGTCTGGCCCAAACGGGTGATAATTGACCCTGCGCCAAGTCTTCTTGAAACCATATGGCCCATTGCTTAGGATATTTGGTGTGTAGTATTGTCAGGGGTAAAATGTTTTAGATTAAGTTATATCAGAATCCTTGTCGTTTTAAAAACCTTGACATCAGTTGAAGCAAAGGTACTCAGGTGAGCAATTCAGGGCCATCATGGCCCTCTTGTTTCCCTTTTCTGTCAGGGAGGAACTTGAAACCTTCTCTGCAGCCAGGGCCGGACTCTAATTGAATGGTCCCAATTCTTTTATGGGTTTAACCAATTCTTCTTTTGGTTTTAACCCCAAATGATTATAAATTCTCCATTTCAGACTTTCAAATTTCTCTGCCTTCACTCATTTAGAACGCCAGCAGGCTTCACCTTAAGGCTCCTCAGGCAGTGTCTGTCCCCCTGAAAACCCTCAAAAGGTGGGAACACCGCAAACAGACAGCAGTCGGCATTGCCTCCCATGCCAACACCTTTTTTGGGGCAATTTCCCTTCGCTAGAAGGAAAGAGCCCTTGTCCCTCCTCTCTCAAGATTCAAACTTGGCTAAAAAGGCCAAACAACAAAACTTTCGGGGGGTGCGGCTACTTCAGCAAAGATTTTTTCGGGGCCCCCCGGGGGATTTCTGCTTGATGTCCAGGACATGTTTCAAAACCCTTTTTCTTTCCTCTGAGGAAAAGTTAAGGAGATTTCCCCTAAAGGGCCCTTCCTAAGTTATTTTGGGGTATAAATCTGTGAGGGCTGAATTTTTTAAAGAAAACATTTTGCAGGGGGCTGTGGTTTTTTCAGCTGTGGACCCCACCATCTTCCACTTTCCTTTTCCCAAAAATTTCCCCAAAAAGTCTCGGGTTCTTTTTTGGGAACAACTCAAACTGGGGCCCCAAGACTTTCTCGTCAGGGCTTTACTCCTTACCAGCCCAAGGGCTCCTAAAGTACGGGGAACCGCAATGGTTACGGGCCCCTTATTTCATCTACTGTAACCTCAACCTTAACTTCCCCTTCGGCTAAAGAAGAAAAACCCTCAACCCTATGGGAAACCCCTTTGTCTACTGCCCCAACCACTTCTCCAAAAGGTTCCAATGGGGGGGGGCTCGCAAATTTAAAATTTTGTAAAAGAATGGGAGAAACTTACCCCCAACAAAATTAATTTTTTCCCATCATCATCGGGGGTATCATTTTTCCTTTTGCCCCCCCCCCCCCTCAAAACCAATCACCCCAATTTTTTCTTTTTCAACTTTTCACCCAAAACCCTGCAGGAAGCAATCTCTCTTCTCATAAAAAAAGAAATTAAAAAGGGGGGCCCAAAAACACAAAGTCCCTGGGTTTCTACAGCCGTTTTTTTCTAGTTCCCAGAAAGAGGGCGCCTGAGACCAAAATAGACCTTTCCGCAAACCCCTTTTTTAATCACAAAGGAGCTTTTTCAAATGGAAACTTTGGGGCTTCCATCCGCTCCACAGTCCATCCTTTTTTTTGGGCTTTTTCATTTGGTTTTAAATGGATGCTTTTTTTTCATATCCCTATCCACTGTTCCTCCAGGGGTTAACCTTTAAATTTTACAGATGGTAAAACAATTTAAACCAATTCAAGCGTCCCCTTGGGCCCTCTAGGGCCCCCCAAGGGTTTTTTACCAAAACCCCATGAAAGTAAAGCAAAAAAGATTCACACCTGGGGCCCCTTCGCTACTCCGGGTTTTCCCAAAGACTGGTTACTTCTGAAACTCAATTTTCACTTTTTAAGGGCGGGATCCCCAAAGGGGTTTATAAAACTATCAGCCCAAATTGACCCCTTTTCCCCAATCCGACAAGTCCGATTTAATAAAATCTCAGGATTTCACCCTTTAAGAACAGAAATATTTTTTCCCCTTGTATGGGAAACCTTCCTTTTGTTAAGGTCCCGTTTTGCCAAGAATTTCTGTCTCTTTTTTGGGATCACTCAATAAAGCTGCAATCAGTTCCATTGTGCCCGCCTCCACATGCACCCCCCTTTCATTCATTCTACATCCAAGGGACACCCCTGGGGGCCATTGCCCTCAGAGGCTTCCTAAATTCAGACCCCTGAAACATCCCCTTTTAAAACGTGGCCCCACCCTTACGGGTTTTGCCCAGAGGAAAACCGATATCATATCGGGAAACCCGGGAATTTTTTTTCTTTTCACTGATGCCCAGCAGTCTGGGCTTGAGGCACTTTTTGGAAACCCTTTTTAGGACTCCAATTTTTTAAGGCCTCTGGCCTCTAAAAAAGAAAAGGGTCTTCACATAAAAAATCAAGAATAGGGCTGTCCCCTTTCCTTTAGCAGTTTAAAACCCCCATCACGGATTGTGTTTCCCCGGATTTCTTGGGAAACAACACCACTGTAGTTTTTTTAAAATTTCAGTCCCCAGGGAGGGACACATTCTCCGTCACTGTGTCTTGATGTCTGGCCACTTCTCAGGGGGGTGCTTTCCCAGGGGAAATATTTTTCAAGCCCGCCCTTTCTTCCGGGAAAAATGAACATTTAGCAACAACCCCTGGGAACGGGAAAAATTTCCTTCCCCAAACAGAGCAAAATTTAAAACACTTATATATTTGCCCATTCTTTTTCAGATATCGGGGAACCGATGGGGGGAATCTTTTTTCCCAAACGGGTTCAATCTAAATTTTCCACTGTATGTGCCCCAGTTCGGGACCCAGACCCTAGGAAACCAGATGCTCTGTCAATCAAGGGGGAACGTCCCCATGCTTATGTATTTCCTCTTTTTTTTGGCACTGATTCCAGGTTTGAGGAAAAAAGGGTCCTCTCGGGCCAGAATTCTCCTCATCCCACCCCCTTTTGGCCAGCCAGACCCGTTCAAAAGACCTTCTTGGGTCTTCTAGACGGTCATTTCCCATTCAAATTCCCATCATCCCAAAACTTTCACTCAAGGTCGGGGTTTGAACTCCAAAAATCACAATAACATGCTACATCTTCAAAGCCTGGGCCCTTATCAGGAGTAGCATCCCAAGAAAAAAATTTTAATTTTTTTAAATTGGCCCCCTCTCATCGCAAGGCCAAAATAACCTTCTATTAGAAGGGCTACTAGGCTTTAAAAGGAAAAACTTTCATGATTGGGGTTCAACGCCGAAATTTATCCAATCCATTTCCCCTACCAGAAAATAGCTAATTTTCTTTGTACCTTTTAAAAACAAAAAAAAAGGGTAGCCCGGGAGGTTTTTAAAAGATATTTCTATCTAAAAACCCTCAAAAACCAAGATCTTCCTCCCAAATTTGGGAAATGATCCATACTCTTAGAACTCAAAACGACTTTCGAAATGGTTTTTAGACCTGTTTCTCGCTCCATCACACCCAAGTGGGGGTTTTTGGGTATATTTTTTTGGTCCTGCAAACCCAAAGGGACCCTATAACCTTCAAGCCTTGCTTCCAAAACACTCATGACTGGAAAACAGTTTTCCCTTTTGGCCATGGGTTCTAAAGAAAAATGAATTACATCCTTTTCCCATTGAAAAAACCGGGGTTTTTTTCCCCTTTTAAAAAGGGGAGATGGTTCAGTGTTTGATGTTATCAAATGGGTTTTTAACCCAAAAAAACAACTACCTTCAGTAAGCCCACCCCCAGGGGTTAAACCAAGTCTAAACAATGTTTTTGTGGTTCTGATGTCCCTTCCCGATGACCCCGACGAAACTCTGTTTTAGTCACTCTAAGTTTTTTTCTTAAGAGGGTTTTTCTCCAGAGGTAACAGGAAAAGGCTTTTATCCCCATCAAAGGGGGGTTTTATGAGATATCCAGCAGCATCCCCCTTTTCCCGAGGTTGCATCTACAATTTAAAATGGGATACTCCAAACCGGGCCAAAATAAAATTTTTCCTTTTCCCTTTTTTATGCCCCCCAGGGGAAATCAGGGGCCCCTTTTAACTTCTTGGGCTTTTTTTAATAAAAATTTCCCCTCAAAAGGAAAGTTTTTTAAGGCGGGATAATTTGGGCCTCCTTCCACCATTTCCCCTTTTTTCCTGAGTTTTTTCTCACACAGGCCGACAATCTTCAGGCTCTGGGCCCATTGTTGCCCCTCTGATTTTTTTTGTCTGTTTTTTTTTCCCCAAAGGGTTCCCCCCCCCCTTGGTACAGGGCTTTCCTGGTTTTGGGTCCTGTATTTTTTTTGTATTGCGTGCTTTGGGTTTTAAAATTAAAACTATTAAAAATTCCTGGATCGGGCAAAGTTTTACCTTTTTGGCCCTTTCTAATGGAAAATTCAAAGTTTCTTGAAATTTAAAATTTATTAACTTTTGGGTTCAGTGAATGACAATGAACACCCCCTGTGAAAAAATTTACCCCATACGGCAAAGATGTTTGCAGGTACAAAATTGTCGGCATTACGTTAATTTTTCTCAATAGTCAAAAAAAAAAACAAAGGCTGATAGCCCATAAACCCTTTGCATCTTTTGATGACCCAAATTTATTGTTGACGCTGTTTTCATAAAAACTTGGGAGTGATAGGCATTTTTTTTATGACACGGGCGCCCCAAAAAAAGGGGTTTTTAAACCCTTCCCAAAATACAATTTAAAGGCAAAATCATTCGGGAAGGGGGGTTTTGTTAAAACCCAAAATCCTTTCATGCGAAAAATGTACAATATTGTTTAAAAGAGTTATATTTCCCAAGTCCAAACTAAAAGCAGCATAATTAACAACATAAAGTCCCAGATAAAGCAGGAACGCAGGGTATCCCCAAGCTATCACAAAAATTGGGGATAAGCATTTCCCATGAGTTTCTGTATGTCTTTTTGGGGTTCTCACAATGCCCCAAATCATAAACGTCTAACTGCACTGTCAAGGGTCCCTTTTTTAGTAAATCTGGAATTAAATAAAGTTTTAAACCCAGGTTAAATTTATGGAAATTTTAAACAATTTTTTTAATGCCTCCCTTTTTTATGAAGACATGACAAAATATCACTAAAACATTTATATTCCTCTCTAATAAATTTGCTTTTTAGCGAAAATTTAATTTTGCCCGACAACCCGAAAACCCTACATCACAGTGATTTTCTTTGCAAAGCCTTTGCCCCATGCTGCCCGAATTTTTTAATGTCTGAAAAACTTTTTTTTAGCAAATTTTCCCGGCCCCTTGCGTAAAATTGCGGGGTTTTAGGCAAGCACCCCAAAAGTTTATTGGGGATTTAAAAAACCCCCATTTCAAACCCTTGAAAAGAAATTTTTTCAGATCATAAAACTTTCCCCAGATTCGCCTTTTTGGGAAATAACAAAAAAGGTTTTGGGCTTAGTCCACGATTTGAATTGATTTTATATTGAAAGTGCTTTACCCCTTGGGGTAGCCCTTTAAAAGAGGAACCCGTTGGCGCAAACAGTCGTGAATTTTCTTTCTCTGAAACTTTTTTCAAAGGGTGCGCCAAAAGCAGACACAATGTCAGGGTTTTTTATTTAAAAAATTTTTTAATGCCCACTGTCAATTTTGTTTTAAATTTGTGTTTCGGGAGTGGCACATTTCTCCCCAAAATGGCAGACTTTTTGATTGTCTATGTCCCAAAGGATTTAGAATTTTGTTCCGAATTCACAAATGAAACCCCATTTTTTTTTACCGGAAAAAATATATTCACCCATTTGGGCATAGTTTTTTCGGGAAATTTTCCCCTCCCATGCCTCTTAGTTCAGGGGCCCGTAAAAGTCGCTTCTTTTTTTTATGGGTTAAACCCAGGGCCAGTGGGGATCCCCGTGGCCTCATTTGTACTGCTTTTTGCCTTTCCTCATGTGACGGAAACGGCCGTTTTGAACCGATGGACACTCCCTTTTGGGTTTAAATATGTGGGAATCTTCTTTCTGTTGTTTTTATACATTGTGATGATGTCATGTCAGAACCCATGTTTAACATATTTTGGAATCGGGATATGAAGTTCCATATGTGGAGAGAACGTGCCCCATTGGAAAGCATGCTCTCTGTTAGTGAAGTCAAAATGGAGTACACTTCCCCATTCATAAATATCTGCAAACTTGAATATTTTCGTAGTGTATGCCAAATAAAACTCAGTATCATCACGTTTTAGTTGTCCACCGCTCACAGGTAATTCATCAGCCGCATGTTCACGGCTCCCAATTCTTCGCATATATGCTAGGGTAAGGAAGTTTATCATCAGTTTTAAAAATGAGAGTTTCTTTGTCGGTTTGACCTGAGCGAATTATGTATTCTTTCCGTCTGTTTTGGCATTGTTGCTTGCATTTTTCTGTTAGAAATTGGGTAAGTGAATTGCTTTTCTGGACTTGCCTTCATGGTAAAAATTTGCTTGGTCCAAATGAGTATGTAGTTACATTGGATTTTCCTAGTAATTTTTGTCACCAAGTAAAATGTCAAAAATTTTTACCTGCCTCCACCATTTTCCCATTTCGATCATCTAGGAACTGTGCTGGATTAGGGAAAAAAGTCTATTGGCCTCCTGATTTGCCTTTCCCATTCTGATGTTTTTCATATCAATTTTATTTCTTTCAGTTTTTAAATTTCCCCACAATTTTCAAAATTTTTTTTAAACAAGTTCCTCATTTTGTAGACTCCGTGAAACCCTTCCTAGGTAGCTTTAAACCTTTCCCATTGCAAATTTTAAACCCTTCATTTTCCAATTTGCTTTTTTACTTCACCCACTTTCCCGCCATTTTAAAAATTTTTTCAAATTCCAAATAAAAAGAACTACTTGCTTTTGTTCCCACGATAACAAATGCCGGGAACTCTCAGAAACCTGTGGTCAAGGAGCGCATGATCTACTTGCCCAATGCGCTTATATACTCCATTTTTTAAGGGAATTAAGAAATTTATTCTACTTTTCTCTGAGTTTTGGGTCTTTGATATTTTCTTGAGCTTTTTTTGCCCACACTTTAGTCACCGACACAATATGCCAGGGGGACTATTGTTCGCCTTTCGTCTGCCGCCATCATCATGCGTCCAGCGTCAACAATTTCTTAAATGACACACCTTGAAACTAACGGGCCAAATTTGAAAAATATTCTCCCCCCCTGGGGGTCACTTGTTTTTTACATAGACTTAAAAGGAAAACTAAAAAAACTTTCTTGCAGAAACAAAAAGGCCTGGATTTAAAAGATATTTGGTTGTAATATGGCCTAGTGGATATCTACCAACTTTGTTTACATTGGGCCCGACTTAAATAGACTTAATAGGGGTGTCTTTTTAAAGATCTGTCAGAAACCTCAAGTCTGGGGTTTTGATATTTTATTGTAATATGCCTTTGGATCGAACCCAATTTTCAAAACATGGCTCTTGGGGATAAATTGGTCCTGTTCTAGGGTCACCTATTTTTTTAGCTATGGGGCCATCAAAAATTTTTACCACAGGTACATTTTTTTTTTGCTTACGATTATTTTGCTGTACTTCTGCATGGTTTTTTTTATTCATTTTTTACTGTTTTATAAAAGGCAATGAAAGGGAAATTTAATCAGGGGACGACAGGGGCCATCATGGGCCCCCTTGTTCTGAATTTCTACAGGTGATTTTAATCAAACTTCATAGCGTCCAACAATGGGTGATACAATACTCATGCTATTCACAATATCAAGTTTTTTTCTTTTTTTAAATTTATACCCCTCAAAATATTTTGGAAGAAATTTAATATTTACCTAGTTTTTTTTTTTTTTTTTTTTTTTTTTTTTTTTTTTAAACTTTTTATCCCCTCAAGGTGTCAGCAGTCGGGGAAACCCTCCGCACCCCCTACATTTCAAAAAACTATATAAAATAAAATGACATAACACATACATATATATTTCACTTTTAATTTAAAAAATTTGATTTTTTTTTTATTTTTAGTTTTTTACATGTTGTAATATAAAAAAATAACCCCTTCATACTTTTAGAATTTGTTTGGGAAAAAAAACACAACATACAGGGACATAGCAATTATAAATTAATAAAAGTTGTATAAATTTACCAATTTTTTTGGGCTTTGAATTGTCAATAATACTCCTTGTAAATGCTAATGCAAATTTAAAACTTTAAATTTTAGTCCTAGTTGGGGGATTATTTTTTTTTCCTTTTTTATAAATTAGTATCTTTAAAATTCTAAAAACAAAATACATTTCATTTGTCTATCTTCTGAGCCCAAAATAATTAATTTTTGTTAAACTTCTTTTCTAATTTTGTTACTTTTTAAAATATCATTTATGAATCAACAAAAGGGTTTAATAAACAACATTCACAAAAAAAAAGTGAAAAAGTGTTTCCTCATGATTATGACAAAAGGTACATGAATACTGGACACAATTTTTTTTTTACAAACAATGAATTAGTTGCTAAAATTCAAATGTAAAATTTCTAGTTTAAAACCAATTGAATATAGTACCCTTTTTGTACATCTAAATACATAGCTATTAAATTTTTCTTTCCCCAATTTTAAGGGTCAACATAAAGAAATTATAAGTTTTCCTTTTAAAGACGAGAAAAAGGTACATTTTTCATTTTTAATAAAATTCAATTTTGATTTTATCTTTTCCATAACAAAAAATTTTAATTTTAACATTTAAATAAAAGGAAAATTTAAGATACCTTTTTTAAATAGTCATAGGAAAATTCTTTTATTGAAAAAAAATTTTTTTTCCATAGTAAAAGAATATTTTGGGAAAAAAAATTTCAATTTTTATTCTATATTTCTAGTCCCCTCCCTTTTTAAAAAATTGGGCCTTTAAAAAATCTACAAATATTTTTTAAAAAATATCACACATCTGTCTTAAAAATTTGTTTTTTAATAAATAAAATTTTTTTTTTTAAATTAGAAACAAAAAAGATCATTATAAAACAAGGGATATTCAAGAGTTTCTTCTTTTTTTAAAAATAAAAATTTTTTTTTTAATAAATATATATAACCTTCAATACGTCATTCCGGGAAAGCTTTTTAAATTTTTTTTCATACAATTTCGCAATATAACCCCCCCAAAAGTTAAAGATTTTGTGTAGACCCAATTGTTTTTTTTAATTAGTTTAAAACATTTCCCAAAGGGGAATTCACAATAAATTGTTTTAACCATTTGTTTTTTAATCTATGAATAAAGCTATCAATATAAACCATCTAATCCACCTTCTTCATATTTTTTTAAAAAATACATCATTTTTTTATTCTTGACTTTCCATCCCATACAAAATTAAATTTTTAAGATCACTTATGTTTTTTATCATTTTTTTTATCTGGAGTTGGCAGTTTAATGAAAAAATTTAGTAAATAATGGCAATAACAAAGTTTTTTACAACATAATTCTCCCCTTTTGGGTGTAATTTTTACATCTTTTCCAGTATACTATTGAATTTTTTAATTTAATTAATTTCTCGTTAAAAATTTAAATTTCAAATTTTTTATCAAATTTAAAATAAAAATTTTTCCCAAGGGGAATCAAAAATTTGGGGTTTTTCCCCCCATTTTAATTTTCCATTTTGTTTTTAGGGACTTAGTACTGTTTTTTAATGATCCTACCCCAAATTATTTAGTTTTATCAAAGTTAACTTTAGTCCTAAAAAAGGGGGAAAAATCATTTAAAAGCTTTAAATGCATATTTAAAAAGTTTTGTTCAGTTTTTCCCCCCTCCAAAAAAAGGGGAAGTATCATCAGAAAATGGGAAATTTTATTTTTTTTTTTCCATCTAAAAAAATTTCCCTTTTAAATTTTTTTTTTAAATTGTTTTAATCTTTAATTTAAAATCTCTGTGCATAAAATAAAAGATATAAGGAGAAATGGGATCCCATTTTTCCCTACACCCCACGTCCCACTGTAAAAAAAAATGGAAAAAAACCCAATTAATTTGGGAATACAGGGGGGGGGGGGGGGGGGGGGTTAAAAAATTTTTATGCAAAAAAGCCGATCCTTTTTATAAACCCCATTCCCTAAAATTAAAAGAAAGACAATTTTTTTTTAAAGGGAATTTAAAAGAAAATGTATCAAAACCCTTTTTAAAAATCTAAAAGGGCATTAAAAAAACCGGGAAATTTTTTTGTCTTCTGCATTTTTCATAATATCAAATAACAGCCCTGGTTTTTTCCCCTTATTTGCCTACCTAAAACAAAACCATTTTTTTTTCTTTTGAGATTAATTTATCAAAAACCATTTTTTAAATCTATTAGCTATACTTCCTGGTGCAAGTTTTGTAAATAACTTTTAAAGAAAATAGGCCCCCAAATTTTTTTAAAAATTTTTTTTTGGGGTTTTTTCTTTTTTGGGAATGCAAAGATTTTTCCTTTTTTCAAGCTATGAGAAAAAGTCCCTTTTTAAAAAAGCAAATTGTTTTGCCCTAACAAAAAATTTGCCCAAATTTTAAATTCCAAAACACTTTGAAATTTTTGATGAAAAACCCAAACACAGCCAGGGCTTTTATCTTTTTTCATTTTTTTTCAGAGAAAGATACCCCCTTCATAGGTCAACTGTCCTTCAAAATTTATTTGCCTCATGTAAAATAATTTTCGGGACAGTGCTATCTTTTAAAAAAAGTGTCTATATCATAAAAATTCATTGGTTTTCCCTCTTTTTTCATATAGCTTTTTTAAAAAATTAAAATTTTTTTCTTCTAAAATAATTTTTTTATCATGTAAATTTTTTCCATAAACTTTTTCTAAAAATGGAATTTTTTTTGTTTGTGCAATTTTTTTTTTTCCCAAAAATTTAAAAAAATATTTTGTATTTTTCACCATTTTAAACCATTGAGCCCCTACTTCTTATTATTAAACCCTTTTAAATTTTTTTTATCCTCAAAGCTTGTAATTAAATTTTTGTAAGTGAAAATAGTTTTTTTCCCTTGTTATTTTCTGTTAAACTTTTTTCCCGTTGAATAATTTTTACCCTAAAATTTCCTTCTTTTTTAAATTTTTAATTCTGTTTCTTCTTAAACACAATGAAAATATTTTTTTACCTCTTTTTTCCATAAGCAAGGTTTCCAAAAAAAGATCATCATTTTTAAAATAAATTGTAAAAATTTGCCCATCTATTTCCCTTAATGTTGCCCAAAAATTAAATATAGGTACACAATATTGAAATTTTAATCTTATAAATTTAATTTCTTTCCCATAAAATTTTTTGAAGTCAATATCATACAAAAAGGGAATTTTTAAAATTTTCCATACCCTTTTTCCCCATGTTTAATTTTATTAAGACAAAATCTATAGAAAAATGGAATGACAGATCTATAACATACTCTATATCTGCATTTTTTATACATTGTAATAAATCATCAGTATGTAAAAAAAAATATCAAAAGGGCTTTTGTAAGGTTTTTATGCCCCCATGTTTTTTTTTTTTAAAATTTTTGTTTCCCATTTCTCAATGGGGTTCAATCAGACATCGGGTAATCAATAAAACAAAAGCATGTTTTTCTAGCTCAAGGGTTAAATTTTTCCCATTTTTATAGTTATAGTAATCAAACTGGGGGTCTAAAACAAAAATTAAAATAAACCCCCATATTTTGAAATGGATCATTTTTCTCTAAGGAACAATCATATAAATTTTTTTCTCAAAAAAAACCCGGGATTATCAGAGTTGGGTGCATATAGGGAAAATTTTAAATTAAATGCATATCATAAAAACCCGGGTTTAAGTTTAATGCAATTTTCCATTATCATCCGAAAAAATTTTTTAAATCTGTTTTGGGGCTATTTTTTTTTCCTCAAAGGGATTGCAAACCCTTTAGCATTTGATTTACCTTTGGTTAAAAAAGCATTGTCCACCCCAGCAATAAAAGGTTTTTTTTCTTTTTTCTTTAGAAAAAATGATTTTCCCCGAAAACAAAGTTAAAAGTATTGACCTAGTTAAAGCTTCAAAAGGGCTTCCCTCTATCTCAACAAATAAAGGTTTTCCATCATCTTGCCCCAACATCCAAAAACAAAAGGAGATAATGATAGTTTCATTTTTTTGTACAAATGCAATACCCTTTCAAAATTTAATAGTAAAAATGCTTTATTCAACTAAAGTGTTTAAAACGGAAAGCCCTTTATTCGGGCAATGTAAAGTCAAATTGAAAATTTTTTTTAAACCAGTTTAAACCCAAAGAAAAACCTTGAGCTACCTCATACGCGGGGCCAACAAGAGATGCCCACAGCTTAAAAAATATCCTTTAGTGACTTAATGGGAGCGAACTTTCCCAAAATTTTATTTTTTTTATGTAAAATTAAGCCTTTAATGGGGTTTTCCATATGTTTGTTCTTTTTGTTCCCTTTTATGCCCCCAAAATTTGTGTTCGGGGCATATTGTTTTTCCCCGGGCTGTTTTTTGGGTTTTTTGTTTGTTGGTTTGTTGCAATTTTTAGCATTGGACATTACTTAAAAAACCAAGCAAGGTATTGATTTGAAATTTCCCCATATATGAATAGAATGTAAACTAGGAAAGACAAAGAACCAAAAACTCTGTTTTGGCCCAATTTTTGGAATTATCTCCTTTTTTTTCTTCTTAAATTTTTTTCAGAAGTTAAACCCTTCATAAAAATACAAGGTATTGATTTGAAAGTCAGAAGAATTGGGGAAATGCAATAACTAAGAAACCTTTAAATCTAAAATGGACCATTTTTTTTAAATTTTTCCCTTTATTTGCTCACATTTAGCGCGAAGTGCTTATGGTGAGCTATTAGGGTCATCCGTCGCAACAAATTTTCTTTTTATCTTTTAAAACTTCTCTGAAAAACCCCTGGACAGAATTTAATTAAACTTGGCAGGATGATCCTTTGGGAACCTTTACAACAGTTGCTTTAAAAAAAACCCTTTTTTTCCCTGGGAGAACTCTTGGGTTTCCATGCGACAGAAAAAAAAAAAATAAGAAAACTTTGAAAAAAATCTTTCCTTCAAAACTATTGGGCCCGATACAAAAATGGTTTATGCAGATGTTTTCCCTTTGGGGAACCCTCCCACAAAAATTTCCCAAAAAAATTCCCAAACCCCTTAAAAAAAAAAATGGGCCCAAAAGGGGGAGGGGTAATTTGCCTTATAATTTTTTATAGTTAAATCTTTTAAAAACATCTCCTCTAACCTCAGGAAAAGAAATTTTTTTTTCACTTGGGAGGGAAAATGGTTTGGGGGAAACTTTACAAAAATTGCTAAAATAAACGATCCATTTAGGGAAAACCCAGTTTTCCTTTTTCAATGGAAAGAAAAAAATAAGAAACAATTTAAAAAACATCTCCTTTAAAAAATTTCTGGGCCCCTTTTAAATGTTTTTTTACAGAAGATTCTGTATACCCCCCCCTACCCCAAAAATTTCTAAAATTGTTCCGATCGTTAAAAAACATTTCCCACCCCGGGGCGGGGCAAGTCTGTCTAAAATGTTTTAAAAAAAAACTTTATAAAACATCTCCCCCTGAAAATGCTGGGCAGAAATTGATTTAAAATTGGCAGGGAAAGTCCTTTAATGAACCTTCACAAAAAAAAGCTGAAATAACCTGATCCAAATTCCTTTGGGGTTTCCAAGGGAAAGGAATGAAAAAAATTATGAAAACTTTAAAAAACATCTTTCCCTTTAAAAATACTGGCCCGATATCAAAGGTTTTATGACGATGTCCTTGGGTAGCCCTCTAAAAAAAAAATTTCTAAAAATTTAAACCAGTCCGTAAAAAAAACAATGGCCCCAGGGGGGGCAAAAATTTTTTCCCTTTTATTTAAAATAGGAAAAACTTTAAAAAAGCATCTCTTCTTTAAACCTGAAGGACGAATTTTTTTAAAATTGGCAGGGGGAAAATGATTGGGTGAATCTTCACAAAAAGGGTTTTTTTAAAAAAAACTTATCCCATTTAAAATCTAGGTTTCCTTTGCAAAAAAAAAAAAAAATTATGAAAAAATTAAAAATCAAACTCCCCTTTAAAAATTTTCTGGCCAGATTTCCCAAAAGTTTTATTTCAGATGAATTTTTTTGGTACCCCTCTTTCCAAGATTTCTAAAATTATTCGATCAGTTAAAAAAAAATTTTCCCGCCAGGGGTGGGGCAAATTTTTTCCAAAAAAGTATAGGGGGAAAAATTCATATGCACTCCCCGAAAACCCCGGACAAAAATATTTAATTTAAAAATCGCAAGGGGTGTTTTCCCTTTGGGGGGGAAAACTTTACAAAATTGCTAAAATAAACTTGAACCCTGTAAAAAGTTTTGGGTTTCCATGGCCCAAAGGAAAAAAAAAGAAATTTAAAATCACTCCTTCAAACTACTTGGGCCCGATTTTAAAATGTTTTTTTAAACAGATTTCCTAGGGTAACCCTTTACTCAGGTGGGGTGATCCAGGGGCCCCAAAGGCCTCTTTTTTTTTTTAAAATCCGGGTTTTAAAACACTAAAAGGCATTCACTGTAAGATTTTTGGGCCCGGGCGCAAAAGGGTTTTTGGAAAGGGGCCCTTTTAAAAAATTTTTAAACTTTTAAAAACCAAGGGAAGAAATCTTTTAAAAAAAAAATGCAGGGCCCAAGGACAAATTTTTGAACATATTTTGGGGAAATTTATCCATTTTCACAAAAGGCTTGATGAATGCCCGGGCAGTAAATTTAACAAAAAGAAAATAAGTGGCTAAAAAAAAAAATTTTGCTTAAAATTTCAAAGAAACTGAAAAAACTGTCCTAAATATAAACGTTGCACAATAAAAGACCAAAATTGCCCGAAAAACGACCTTTTTGCACAAGGCCTTTTACATTTCGTCAATATACAAAAATGAGCAAGAAATCAAAGAACTGGATGATACTTTAAAAACCTTCCTGGGGCCTAGCTTATGGCTTGAAATTTGAGAAATGACGGTGCTTGTGATTTTTTGAAAAAAATTTGCAGTAATTTTTGGGTTGAATTTAAAAAGAAAATTTAAAATTTTATTGTTAATTGAAAATTAAAGAAGATATTATGATATTAATGTGACTTTTTTAAACTCTCAAAGCACAAAATGTTTTTCCCGATGAGCTATTAGGGGCACCCTGCACCATCGTCCGGGTGTATCCATCCCTCCCCCCCAAAATGCCTTTAAAAGATAAACTTTCCCCTGAAAAAACCCCGAAGAAATTTTTATGAAACTTGGCATTTAATGATCCTGGGTGTCCCTCCCAAAAGTTGCTAAAATTAACTTGAACCATTTTTGGGAAACCCAGTTGCCTTTGCAATGGAAAATAAAAAATTTTGAAAACATTAAAAAATCATTTCCTTTAAAACTACTGGCCAATTTCCAAAAAGTTTTTTTTTACAGATGATTTAAAGAGTACCCCTCTACCAAGATTGCTAAAATTGTTTTTTGATCAGTTTTAAAAAACATTCCAAACCCGGGGCGGGGCAAATCTTTTCTAAAATGTATAGTGAAAACTTTATATACAACTCCTCTGAAACTGGGGGACCCAAAAATTGGGTAACTTGGCAGGGAAAATCCTTTTTAAAGAAACCTTCACAAAAAAAGCTGAAATAACCCTTTATCCATGTAGTCCTTTGGTTCCATGGCAAAAGGAAAGAAAAAATTTTAAAAAAAATTTTAAAAAACAACTCCCCCTTTAAAACTACTGGCCAATATCAAAGTGTTTTAAAAGACGATGTTTTCCTTTTGGGAGCCCCCAAAAAAAATTTCAAAAATTAATCCCGTCCGTAAAAAAAAAAAATTTGGCATCAGGGGTGGGGCAATTTGGGCCCTTTTAAATTTTAATTTGTGAAAAACTTTAAAAAGACATCTCTTCTTAACCCGAAGGGCAGAATTTTATTAAACTTGGGGGAGGGAAAATGATGGTGAATCTTCACAAAAGTTTTCCCAAAATAAAATTATCCATTTTGAAAATCTAGTTGCCTTTTCAATGGAAAGATAAAAATTATGAAAACATTAAAATCAACTCCTTTAAAACTACTGGCCAGATTTCAAAATGGTTTTTTTTACAAAGATTCTTTTTTTACCCCCTACCAAAATTGCTAAAAAAATTTTTCGATCAGTTAAAAAACATTCCTGCCAGGGTGGGGCAAATTTTTCTAAAAGGGAATTTAAAACTTCAAAATGACTTTTCCTCTGAAAAACCCCTGGACAGAATTTTTATTAAACATCGCAGGGGGGTTTCCTTTGGGGGAATCTTCAAAAAAAGTTTCTAAAAAAAAAGATCCATGGAAGTCTGGGTTTCCATGGCAACGGGAAAAAAAAAAAATCTTTTAAAAAACATCTCCTTCAAAAATCCCGGCCAAAATTTCAAAATTTTTTTTTATACAGGGGACCCCCTTTGGGTTTTTAAAAAAACCCCTTTTCTCAGGTGAGTGATCCCCGGGCCCCCTATGGGGCCCTCTTATTTTTTTTTCCCCCGTTTTTAAAACACTACAGGCATTCACTTTAAGATTGGCCGGTGCGCAAAGGATATTGGACTGGTCCTTTAAAAATTAAAAACTTAAAAACCTTTTAAGAAATCATTAAAACAATAAGCATGCCTATGGACCCTTGGTTTGATCATCTTTTCTGATTGATCCCTTTATCACAAAAGCTTGATGAAAGCAGGGCAGTACTAACACAGAGAAATAAAGTGTGCTAAAAAAAAATTCTGCTTTTAAATGCAAAGAGCTGAAAGACCCGTCCCGAATATATACGAATTTCACAATATATAGACCTATATTGCTGATAAGACCCGACCTTATTTCAAAAAAGGCTTGGGCAATTTCAGGTCAATATAACAATGGGCAAGAAAAAATGAACCCGGGTGATACGACAACATTCCTGGGTCATAGCTTAAGGGTTTAGAATTTGAAAATGAACGGGGCTTGTGATTTTGAAAAGATTTTTCTATTTTGATTGATTTGAAAGAGAAATTTAAAAAGGTTATTGGGTTTAATTGGAAAAAATGAAGATCATTATGATATTAATTTTTTGACTTATTTTGCTCTCAAGAGCAAAAACATGTTCCCCGAGAAACTATTAAGGGCACCCTGCGTCCCCTCGTCCCCTTTTGGGCATCCAACGTCCAAAAATTTTGCTTTAAAAAGATTTTCTCCCCTTAAAAAAACTTGAAAAGAAAATTTATGAAACTTTTGGGAAGAAAAAATCCGTTTAAAGGGCCCTCCTCAAAAATTTTCTAAAATTAACGATCCATGGAAAATCTTTGGGTTTCTACATCCAACAACTTTTACTTTAAAAACTTCAAAAAAAATTTCCCCCCTGAAACCATGGTCAAAAAAATTTTTTTTTGGGCACCTCATATTTTTCCCAAACCCTTTTTTGCTAAAATAAAGTTGGGGTCCCTTGAAAAATGAGGCCCCTAGGGGGGTGCCCGATTTTTCCCTTTTATATTCTATGGAAAAATTTTAAATTTTATTTGCACAAAAGGTCCCCTCATGGGTGTCTACCATAATTGCAAAAAAAAATTTATCCCTTAAAAATGAGGTCCCCTAAAGGGGGGTTTCCTATTTTCCCAAAAATTTTGTAAAGAAAAAATTTTAAAAAATTTTTCTTTTATGAAGCTAATGGGCCCGAATTTAGCTTTAAATGGTCATCTCAAGGCTGTCTACCCCTAGGGTTTCCATAAAAAAGTTTGTCCCCTTTAAAAATGACCCCTACAGGAAATTGGGTTAATTTTCCCAAATTTTTTCTATATGAAATTTCATAAAATTTTTTTCAATGAAACCAATGGTTTTAAATTTTAAAAACTTTTTTGGGGCTTTTAACCACCTTATGGGTGTCCCCCCATAATTGCTAAAAAAAAGTTGATCCCCTTTAAAAATGAGGGCCCCCAGGGGGTTTCATGGGTTTTTATTTTTTATACTCTACATAAAATTCCAAAAATTTTTCTTTTTCCCTGAAACCCAAAATTTGAAATAAATTTCTCTTTGGCACAAAAAGGCATATTAAAGACTGCCTACCATTATGCTAAAAATGGAAATTGAAACCCCTAAAAAATGAACCCCAATGGGAAATCAGCCAGTTTTTTCCCAATATACTCCCAAATAGAAAATTTTTAAAATTTTACTATGAAGCCAATGGCCAAATTTGTTTTTAATTTTAGCACAAATTTTCCCCCCCATGGCTGTGATAAAGTTGATCCTTTAAAAAATTATAAAACCCAGGGGGTAGGCCCTTTTTTTTACAAACTCTGTACAGAAAATTTTAAAATTTTTTTTGATGAAAACAAAAGGTTTTAAAAATTTCGGGGGTAATGGGATACCGTAAAAATGAAAAACCGTGGTATTTTATTCACGGGAATTTTCGCTTCTTTCCCCCAAGGAAAAACCCGACTGCATGCCTGGGGAAAAACTTGACTGTTTTCATCAGAAATTTAAAAAATGCAGTCTTAAACCCAAAAAATTCCATTAAAAAAAATATAATAGGGAAAAATAATGGGAAAAATTTTTTTGAAGGCATTGCTCTAAATGGGTTTCAACTGACCTACTTACAATATAGGGGGGCACCATGTGACTCCTTTTACCAAATTTAAAAAAGCAAGGAACTCAAAGGGGGGTTGGAAAAAAATTTTTTCTGTAAAGCCTATTTAATTTTGCAAGCCAAAATGTTCCCCATTTTTTTTGACAGCAAACATTTTGAGGGGACTTAAGTTTGTGCCTTCCAAAAATGGTATGCAAAATTTTAACTACTGAACGCATAAAAATACATTTTCATGGTGAAAATTTTTTTTTTAGCTCACCGAGCACTTGTGCCAGAGTGACTTTTGTGACCCGCTTTTTGTTCAACGTGCGACTTTACGTCAAAATCCCCCCCCCTCAACAATTGCTTGTGAACTCTTAAAACCACAGTTTTTGCCCCCAAACCTTTATGGGAAAAAAGGCAGGGTGTTTTTTCAACATGATATCTTGGGATGAGTTTTTAAATTGGGTAATGTGGGGCAAAAAAAAAAAAGGGCACCAAAGGGCCAAAACTTAGAAAAACCTTGTGAAAAACTCTAGAGGGCCCCGTTTTGGCCCAATTTCCCTGGGAAAATTGGGTCAGGGGTTTTTTTCCAAAATATTATCTTGAATTTATTTTAAAAAAGGGGCATGTAGGTGAAAAAATAGGTCACAAGGTCAAAATTTTTAGAAAAAAACCCTTTAACACTCTAAGGGCACAGTTTTTTGGCCCCCCCCTTCATTAGATTTAATCAGGGTGTTTTTTCTACATAATATCTTGGATGAGTTCGAAAAAAGGGTCTTGTTGGTCAAAAACTAGGGTTTAAACCCTTTAAACTTTGGGAAAAAACCCTTTTGAACACCCGTAGAGGCCAAACCCTTTTAAGGCCCCCAAACTTCATTTGATTTTGGGCAAAGGGTGTTTTTCAAAAGAATCTCGAATGAGTTTTGAAAATGGGCCCTTGGTTAAAAACAGGTCCCCCCGGTCAAATTTTGAAAATCCCCTTTTGAACCCCTCTAGAGCCTTTAGTTTTTCCCCCCCAATCTTCATTAGATTTGTTCAGAAAACTAGGGCACCAGGTCAAATCAAAAAAAAAAATTTTTGAACACTCAAGGGGGGCCCCAGTTTAAGCCCCAAACTTATTTAGATTGGATCCGGATGTTTTCTACATGATATCTTTGGGTTTATTTGAAAATGGGTCATGTTGTGGGCAAAAACTTTGGGCTCCAGGGCATATCTTAGAAAAAAAAAAAAAAAAAAATTTGAAAAAAAAAAAAAAAAAAAAAAAAAAAACTCTAGGCCACATTTTGGCCCCAAACTTTAAAAGGAAAATTTGGGCAGGTATTTGTCTACGTGATATCTTGGATTAGATTTTAAAAAAGGGGCACATTTGGGGGCAAAAACCCAGGTCCCCCCGGTCATATCTTTTGGAAAAACCCCCTTTTTAACACTGTAGAGGGCCACCATTTAGCCCAATCTTCATTTGGGTTTGGCAGGATGTTTGTCTACAAGAAAACTCGAATGAAATTTTTAAAATGGGTCACCCTGAGGGTTAAAAAACTAGGGGCAATCAAAAGGGCAAATCTTTGAAAATCCTTTTGAACACTCTAAAGGGCCCCATTTCAGCCCCCAAACTTCATTTGATTTGTTCAGGAAAACTAGGTCAAACCCGGTCAAATCTAAAAAAAATTTTTGTGAACCTCTAGAGGCCCCCAGTTTTTAAAAAAGCCCAATCTTATTTTTTGATTTTATCAATGTTTTTTTCTACATGATATCTTTGGGTTTACTTCGAAAATGGGTCAAGTTGGGGTCAAAAAATAGGCACCAGTCAATCTTAGAAAAAACCCTTTTGAAAACTCCCAGAGGCCCCAGTTTTTTGGCCCCAAGGGTTCATGGGAAAATTTGGCAGGGTAAATTTTTTCTACGTGATATCTTGGAAGAGTTCAAAAAAAGGGGCACATGGGGTCAAAAAATAGGGCACCATGTCAGATCTGAAAAAACCTTGTGAACACCCTAGGGGCCCCCAGTTTTTGGGCCCAAACTTAAAAGATTTGGTCAGGATTTTGTCTACATATACTTGGGTGAGTTCCAAAAAGGGGCATTCGGTCAAAAAAAGGTCACCAAGGGGGAAAAATAAATAAAACCTTGTGAATATGCTTTAGGGGCCCCCCCTTTTTGGCCCCAAACCTTTTGAAACTTTGTCAGGGTTTTTCATCTTTTTGGTATGAAAGAAAAGAGTTTTAAAAAGGGGGCCCGTTTTTGCTAAAACTAGGTCACCATTTTAGAACTGAGAAAATCCCTTTTGAACACCCTAGAGGCAAAAAGGGTTTTTCCCAATCTTTAAATTTTTTTTGATCAGGGTGTTTGTCCACATGATAACCCTTTTTTTGGGTAGTTTTAAATTTAGGCCTGGGGTTTTAAAAAAAAAATTCCCCCCAGTCAAAAAACTTAGAAAAAAACCCTTTTAAAATCTAGAGGCCACATTTTCCGCTTAAACCTTTAAAGTTTCGTGGTCAGAATGATTCTTTAAAATCAAATCTTGGGTGAATTTAAAAACTGGCCCCATGGGGGCAAAAAAATAGGTCACCAAGGGGAAATTTTAGAAAAACTTGTGAAAACCTAGGGGGGCCCAAAATTTGGGGTACCATTTTTCATTACCCTTTATAAGGATGAGGGCCGCAAACCAAACCCCAAAAAGCTGACAAAAGCAAGGGAGCTATAACATACCATTTTTTTTCACTTTGGGGGGAAGAAACCCCCCGACCTCCCACTCCCGAGGGAGACCCTCAAAAACCCCTCACCACCAGGAACGGGGACACTTGTTTTTCTATAATTTTTTCAAAATGATATAAGTAAAAAGTTTTTTTTTTTCAATTTATTTGAAAAAATACATACTGTAAACTTTTCATTTTCCCCCAAAAAGCTTCAATTAAAGGTGAAAGCGAAAGTAGGATATTTGTGAAAATTTTTTTACAATTGGCTTTAAATTTGTGTTTTTATGTAACTTCCCCCTTTTTTTTTGATCAAATTTTAAAACGTAAGGGGCCAAAATAATCGGGCTTTTTAAAAACCCCTACATCCACTTGCTTTAAATTAAACCCTTTTTTCTAAATTTTTTCTTAAAAATATAAGCCCAAAAAAATCTACATGGGCGGCAAAAAACGCAAAATTAACATTTTTTAGGTTTTCATGCCCTTGGGAAAATTTTCAACATATAGAAATTAAAAGCATTTGATTTTCAAACATTCTTTTTGGGCCTTATGAAGTCAAAAAAAAAAGTTAACCTCACATAATAGAAATAAGTCAAAAGAACCCAAATTTTTGTCCAAATATCCATTTTCTAAATCATCTTAAAGCCATTTTTATACGTATTTAAAATTTTTGACGCAAGGGTTTTCCAAAATTTTGGATTCCCCCCTAAAACCATTCCCTTTTTTCCAAATTTTGGGAAAAACCCGGGAAACAAGGAATACACAACAAAGTTTAACATAACATTCGTAAAAATTTTGATAAAAAAGGGTTTCCAAAAATAATGGCTGTACACCCGAAAAACCCTTTTATGCCCGGGAGGGTAAAACACATTAAAAAGGGAAATGAAAAAGTTTTAAATCAGGGCTTTTCAAACAAAACTAAACTATTAAAATTTTAAAGGGGGTGGGCCCTGAAAAAATAAAAAATTAACACGAAAAAATTTTAAAAAAATTTTTTTCACCCAAAGATGCCCCTATGACGCCTAGGGCGTTCATCTTCAGAAAACAAAAAGAAAAACTTGAATTTTTATTTTTCCCCCCTATCATTTTTTCTAGCTAAAATTTTAAGTGATTTTTTTTATTTTTTTTACCAAAATTTTAAAAAAACGTAATTGACGCCTTTTAAATATGAAAAATTTATTGCATTTTGAAAGGGCAGGGGTTTAAAAAAAAACCCAAAAAAAATTTTATTTTCGGGGGCCCTTGGCAACCCGAAATTTTAAAACAAATAAAAGAGGAAAAAAAAAAAAAAAGAACAAAATGTCTTTTTCCCCAAAAAAAAGATAGGATTTTTTTGCAACCTGTGTTAAAGAAAAAAAACGGGGGAAATTTTAAAAGGGGTTTAAAAAAAGAAACCCCCTCGGGGAAATTCATGCTCATGCTGAAAAATTGACTTTTTTTTTCCCCGCGAAAAATTTTAACGTTTGGGGTTTCAAGAAAAAAAAAATAAGTACAGGGAGTAGAAAAAATTTTAAAACCCAAAAAAATTTTACAAACAAAAATTTAAAAAATTTTTTGCAGAACTCCCCAAAAGGGGTAAGTTTTTAATTTCCCCTCTCTTTTCCCAAGGGGTTTTTTAAAAACCCAAAAATTTTTAATTTTTTTGGGCCAAAAGTTTTAATTTTTTTTCCCCCCCACAAAAATTTTCCCTTTTTTTTGGAAATTTAAAGGGTTTCTGACAGAATAAATTTAAAAACCTTTTTTTTTAAAAATGAAACCCTCTGAAAAAAAATTTTAAAAAAATCTCATCATAAAGGGGGCTGAGCGCGCGAACAAACCTTTTTTCACTTTTTTTTTGCTCGCCCTTTTAGGGAAAACCCCCCCTGGGGGGCGAAAATGCTGTTCCCAAAAAAGGGGGCATATTTTAAAGGGGTTTGCTCTAAATTTTTCCCTTTTTCTAAAAAAACTGGCCTTTTTCGAAACATTGCCCAAAAAAAAAAAATCAAGAAAAAATTTCTTATGACGTCACATGACTCATAAAGACTGGGGAAAAACAAAAAAAATGTAGAAATTCGCGAAAATCCCAAAAATGGAATTTTTTAACTTTTTTTTCTCACCCCCGAAGCCGAAATAAAAATTTTTTTTCCTATTTCGAACCCCTTTTTTAAACCACAGAATTTTTTGGGCTTTGGGGAAATTTTGGGTTTGCTGACGGGGAAAGCACACCTTTTGTTTTCCCAAAAAAGAAAACCCTCGTGAAAAATTTTAAAAAAAACCCCACTATAAATGAGGGGGGGTAAAACGCAAAAAACCTTTTTTCCCCTATTTTTTTCCCGGGGATCGTCAAAGTGAGGGAAAAAGGGGGCCCCCGACAAAAAAATTTAAAAAAAAAATTTTTTCCTTTTACTTTTACAAAACCCCCAAAAAAAAATTTTTATGGCCCCCCCGGAATTTTTTAAAAAATTTTAAAAAAAACGTTTAGTTTGGGAAAAAGAAAAAAAAAATAAGGGGAAAAAAAAATACGTCACTGACGTCATAAAACGTTTTTTTTCCCCAAAAATTTGGGGTTAAAAAACCCAAAAAACCTACAAAAAGAAAAAATTTTTTTAACTTTTTTAATCTCAAATAGGAAAATTTTTTTAAAAACTTTTAAAAAATTTGGGCGCCCTTTGGGGTTTGAATTTTGGATCCCCCAAAAAATGCCGGATTTTTTCAAATTTTTTAAAAAAGGGGCACGGTATAAAAATAAGAAAGTAATTACACATTTTTGGAAAAATTTTGGGGAAAAAAAAAACCCCCTTTTTAAAAAGGGTTTTTGGAAAACCCTGAAAAAAACTTTTTGTACCCCAAATTTAAAAATTTTTTTCATAAAGACTTTAAATTTTTTTAAAATCTTTAAAAAAAAAAATTTTTACCCTCAAAAAACATTTGTCTTTAAAATTTTTTAAAATTTCCCTTCGAAAATTTTTCAACATATAAAATACCTAAAATTTAAAATTTTGAAATACAAATTTTCATAAAATTACGTAAAAATGACTCATGTCCCCTTTTTTTTTTCCCCAAAATGTTTTAAAACCCCCAGAAAAACCCATTACTGCCCCCAAAATTTATTTTTCCCCATCCCCAAAAAAATCCGATTTTATAAGCTTTTTTAAAAAATTTTCGATTTTGGGGTTTGAATTTTAAAAATTTGCAAAAAAACCATGGACTTTTCGATTTTTGAAAAACGCACACAGGGATGCACAACTAAGCCTAACATACACATCTGTGAAATTTTGATGAAAATCGGTCCAATGGCAACACATAAATTAACACAAATATAAGAGAAAAAACATGGTTTGAAATATACAAAAATTTTCATTGTTCTGAGTCAATGGCAACACATCGAAATTAACACAAATATAAGAGGAAGAAAAAAAGAATAATAAGAAGAAGAACTAGATTTCATTCGTTGATACGAATGATAGGACTTTCTGCAACATTTTGAAATGTAAAGATAAATACCGCTAGAAAGAATATATATTATATTTCCTACCTTTAACTTTTTTTTTTTCGTATGGACTTCTCATGCATGAACTTTGTGAAGTAAGCCATATGTCGAAAATATATAAATCTTTATTTTGATATCGCTTTCTTATAACTTGACCAATTTTTAATTGTTGTTGTTGTTTTATTGGGTTTACCGTCGCTGTGGTAGTATTTCAATCATATAGACACTCCAGCTAATTACAGGTGGAGGAAGACCCCCGAGTACACAGAGATACGCGATATAACCACCGACCTACCGCAAGCCAGCTGAAGCTTCCTCACATGAAAAATCCGAAGTCCCTACCGAATTCGAACCCACAGCGTGAGGGGCTGAGATATTCAAGTTTAGTATTCTAGGTACCAAAATAAATGTCCTGAAAATCCCTACAATTCAATGTAGCATATTTGGGTCTAGTTTTATAGGTTTCAAAATATAAGCAATTAAACTTAAACCTATTAATTCTGCATATCAAAGTTCTTTTTTTTTATTTTGTGTACAGTCGCGGGAAATAAAACCGTAAATGCTACCATGCAATAGATTCGTCGACGCGTGTAGCCTCGTGAGTTAAATTTCAATAATGCTTGTACATACGATGGAGACGACTGTATTCGTTATAGTTAGTGTTTATTAAGAGAGAATTTAACAGTTAAGAAGCTGGAACGAGCGTAGCGAGTGACGGCTTCTTAACTGTTACATTCTCTCTTAGTGCTTGAAATTATATTTTGTTCAATGAAATCATTCCATTTTTTCAAAATTTTGTCTCC
This sequence comes from Solen grandis, assembly GCA_021229015.1. Taxonomy (NCBI): domain Eukaryota; kingdom Metazoa; phylum Mollusca; class Bivalvia; order Adapedonta; family Solenidae; genus Solen; species Solen grandis. Next base: position 61,148,312 of record CM037789.1, on the reverse strand, counting down.
ATTTAATTCATTAAATCGGCATCAACTTGTCACTTAACACTATTCCGCTAAATCAACTGATCAATTTAAAACCAGCTTCAAGCACCTTCACTGCGCATGTGCGTCAAGATGTGTCGAGAAGCGGAGCTTTATGTGTTCACCAAAATAGACTAAGACCACAGTTACTTGCCCTTGGTTACCGGATGTGCCTACACAGAAAAAAGTGACCCTATTTAATGCTGAATTAAGGTGAGATTTTGACTGAAAGACATGCAATAAAGGATTGAATTCTATAGAACAGTTAAAATAGTCATAAAATGCCCAATTTGGAGGCCTTATTGCACAAAAATCTTAATAGTTTAGCATTACTGAGGGGGGAGTTTTTGAGAAAATTGGCGTGAAATGGCCTACAGGTGCACTAAATTCATACGCATGTTATTTGGCCTTAAATAGGTCAAAAAGTAGTCGGGTGACTCCATGTTTAAAATGTACAGAATTATTTCTCTTGAATAGATCTATCTAATGAGGGTAAGTTTTGGATGCCAATGTCCCTTACAGAAATTGTCATTTGTATATATGCTTATATAGAACATATTTAAATTGTGATCTTAGTCCACGCATGTGTAACATGTTACAGGGATTTTTGATGTGAACGCATGAACATCGACAAAAAAATAATACACAGCAACCATAGAGAACAAACATTTACTCACCAGGATTCTGATTAATCCAAAATAACAAAAGAACTCTACCCTTCCGCTTAGTTTAGTTTAAACATGTATTATTGCCTAAGTAATGATGATACAACATTGAAGATTTTAAAAAATAAGTAAAGGGTTTGACCACAAGTTCTAACAACATTAGTATGGGTCATTGCAAAAAGTAAAAATAAAAAAAATAAAAAAAAACGTTAAGTAAATATCCAATTAAATAAATTCAAATTAAAAAAAAAATGAGAAGAGAAAAAAAAAAACACTTACAAACAAGGGTTGCTTAAATAAAAAAAATAATGTCCAAACCACAACATATATAGGTGCAGATATATGAACCTTTCTAAACAGTATCTTTTATTCAAATTTCAATCACCACTTTTTTGCCGAAGAGATCAAAGTCGGCTTCCGGTTCAATGCTCATTTGGAGCGTAGATCTACACAGATATACACAGCTAGAGCGACGCATTGACCTTTGACATAACATGTTACATGTCACGTGATGTAATTAACGCAGGGAAAAGGTTGATAGGGCGGAGTCTAAAAAATCAATACTATATTTGGAATGTGCGACTGCGTTAAATTTCAAAATATAATTCCAAACACAAATTAATGGACTTAATGCTTACTAAAAAAACACTAACCTATACTTAATTAACACTGACTAACTTAGAGTTCGCCCCGCCCTATTACTACATTATGCTGCTATATCAGAAGATGGCGCCATATAAGTGTTACGTCAGCGTGTTGTTAAAGTATTCACACACGTGCACGTGCTTTCCAAATATGGATGTAACACATAAATTTCGCGCATTTTTTGACCGTCGGCTCATTTCTTTTTCAGATTTTAATCAATTTATGTGATGGCTGTTTTTTTTAAATTTATTTATCTTGTTTGAATTAGTTGAGAAATCAGAAAATATCAACTGATTGACATTAAGGAAAGAACGAAATATGTAAAAAATAATCGTTTAAAAATGTCGGTGTCAGCGGAAGATATCAAGGCTAGGAATAACCCCGTAAATACCAAATTAAACGAGATAACACATGATCTGTAGGTTGTTTAAAAACGTTATATCAATTATTCAATTCTTGTATTTACCAAATTCGTAAACGTAGGTACTGGTATACCTCCCTTGGTTGGCGCTCAGCTTAATAAGGGTAGTTCTAGGACTGATGGCCCGGTGTCCGGATAATGTGACTGGGTGTGTATCATGCCAACTGTCTACGACGTGATACTGTGCAGTGTGACAACACTACATTTGTCTCAAGTAGACATTGTCTCCAAAAGACTTAAATACTGTCGGTGGGACGTTAAACCTAATAAACTATTCTTGTATTTTAGTATTTAATTTAGCATCTTTTTCTTTCCTTAGGAGTCCCTTTGCAAAAAATATTTCCGAAACTCCTCATTCTTATGTAAATGTTTATCTATAAACATATTATTTAAGCAACTTTAATATATGTTTACAAAAGACGTCAACATGCGCCAGTGTGCACACCTCGTGTGTAGGGATCGGTGTAATAAACACTGCTATATATGATATCAGTTTGTTTGTTGGGTTTAACGTCCCACCGACAGTAATTCAGCCAGTCACGATGTCTACTTCATGCGGGTATAGGACTACCACACTGCAGTATCACGCCGTAGACATGTGGCATGATACCACACCCAGTCACATCATCCTGATACCGAGCCAACCAGTCCTGCAAATACCCTTATATGCTGAGCGCCAAGCAAGGGAGCTATAACAGTACCATTTTTTACGACTTTGGTATGTCGGGTCGGGGATCGAACCCACGACCTTCCGCTCCCGAGGCGGACGCTCTAACCACTCGGCCACCGGAAAGGGTACGCTTGTTTAGCTAGTAATATCATTATTATATAAGTAAAAAGTTGTTTGCAATTTATATATGACTAATACATAGCTGTAAACTTACATATTTTCCGAAAATGGTTCAATTAACGTGAAAGCGAAAGTAGGATATTTCTCGAAAATTCTTACACTTGGGTTTATATTCGTATTTTTGATGTAACTTCCTTATACTTTAATCAATTTTAAAACTCTAGGTACCAAAATAATCGTCTTAAAATTCTCTACATCCCACTCGCTTAATGTTTGGACTTATTTCTAATGAGATTTGAGATATTAGCCACAGAACTTTGACAACACGGCAGAATCGCTGAAATTCTACATGTTTAAATTCTTATTTTTGATGTAACTTCCTTATACTTTGTTCAATTTCAAAACTTAAGGTACCAAAATAATCGTCTGAAAATTCTCTACATTTCACACGCTTTATGTTTAGGAATATTACTAATATTTTTTGAGATACAAGCTCTTAAACCACCTGAAAAATGAAAAATCAAAGGTTTTCGAGGTATAAACTGTTAAACACACTGGAGGTTACCAAATTTTCATTTTTCCGCCATAACTCAACCAATTCAACCCCGATCTTCAAAAACTAAATATCATCTGAAAGGTCTTTCTAAGCACTACAAATTATACACATAGTGTCTCGATAGAATATTTACCGTTTTTGAGATATTTAAGGCCGAAGAAAAACCCGATAATTGATATATGACCTTGACCTTTTGGATTTTCCGGAAACGGAAGTGACATGGCTCCATAGCATCTAATACTGCATCTTCAGACAAAATTTCAAGCAAATCATACAAAAAATAAAGCCTACAGGCTTAAAAACCGTTAAGTTTTCATACGAAAGTTTTAATAGCATTATGACGTCATGTGACGTCATATGGCGTTCATCTTTTCAGAATGTAAAGAAGACCTAGAGACTAATATTCAGTCCAAATATCAGCTTCCTAGCTCATCTGGAAGCGATTTTATACGCATTTGAAATTTGACGTCATTAGTTCGAATCTTGGATTAGCCATAAAACATTTGTCTTTTCGAATTTGGAAAAATGGTCATCGGGATGCACAACTAGAGCCTAACATACACATTCTGTGAAATTTTGATGAAAATCGGTCCAGAAATAATGGCTGTAGACCGCGTACAAACTTTTTCACCTGACGTCAAATCTGACGTTATGTGACGTCATATGAATATAAAATTCATTGCATCCGAAAGCTCATGGTTTGAAATATATGCCATAAAATTTTCATTGTTCTGAGTCAATGGCAACACCTCGAAATTAACACAAATATAAGAGGAAGAAAAAAAGAATAAGAAGAAGAAGAATAATAAAAAAACAGTACAAACCCAATATGACTTTCTGCCTGTAGGCAGAAAGTCCTAATAATAAAAAAACAGTACAAACCCAATATGACTTTCTGCCTGTAGGCAGAAAGTCCTAATAATAAAACAGAACAAACCCAATAGGACTTTCTGCCGAAAGGGCAGAAAGTCCTAACTAGATTTCATTAGTTGATACGAATGATAGGACTTTCTGCTAACATTGAAAAATATAAAGATTAATACCGTTAGAAAGAATATATATTAAATTCCCTACCTTTTACTTTTTTTTTTCGTATGGACTTCTCATGCATGAACTTTGTGAAATAAGCCATATGGCAGAAATAAATAAATCTTTATTTTGATATCGCTTTCTTATAACTAGACCAATTTTAGTATTCTAAATAGTTCCAACATAAATGGCCTGAAAATCCCGACAATTCCATTGTAGCATATTTGGGTCTAGTTTTATAGGTATTCAAAATATATGCAATTAAACTTAAACCTCTTTATTCTGCATATCAAAATTCTTTCTTTTATTTTCGTGTACAGTCACAGGAATAAAATAGTAAATGCTACCATGCAATAGAATCATCGACGCGTGTAGCCTCGTGAGTTAAATTCCAATAACGCTTGTACATACGATCGAGACGACTGTATTACACAAAGTTACTCCATTTTGCGCTTTTAACTAACGGACAAATTAGCTGGTAGCGTCTTGAACGGATGACATGTGTTGATCATTTTGTTTCAAACGTCTACACTTATACACGCTCATGGTATCTCAAGCTGGCAATTAAATTACATTGTACTATAACATATATTTTCACATAGGTTATCATTTATCATAAATTTGGAATATAGCTTGTACAACATTTATAGATTGATGCAACAATAAAGTCAGGAAATTGCAATGTTTCAACAACGGTCTAAATGACATGTGTCAGAACGCTCAAAGGATTATGGGTAACGCAATGCTGCAACTGATATGTATAAGTAACATAAATAAAACGATTTGACAAAACATTAAATCATTGTCAACACTTTTTAGTTTGTTTGTTTGTTGGGTTTAACGTCCCACCGACAGTATTTCAGTCATTTGGAGACGATGTCTACTTAATGCAGTTATAGTGCTGCCACACTGCAGTATCACGCTTTAGACATGTGGCATGATACCACACCCAGTCACATTATCCTGATACCAAGCCAACCAGTCCTGCAACTACCCTTATATGCTGAGCGTCAAGCAAGGGAGCTATAACAGTACCATTTTTTACGACTTTGGTATCGAACCCACGACCTCCCGCTCCCGAGGCGGATGCTCTAACTACTCGGCCACCGGAAACAGTACACTTGTTTAGCTAGTAATATCAATATGATATAAGTAAAAAGTTTATTTATTCTGCAATCTATATGACTAAAACATATCTGTAAACTTACATTTTCCAAAAATGCTTCCATTAAGGTGAAAGCGAAAGTAGAATATTTTATGAAAATTCTTCCAATTGGCTTTAAATTCGTATTTTTTATGTAACTTCCTTATTTTTTTATCAATTTCAAAACTCTAGGTGCCAAAATAATCGTCTTAAAATTCTCTACATCTCACTTGCTTAATGTAAGCACTTATTTCTATTTATTCTTAAGATATAAGCCGTAAAACTCTGACATGATGGCAAAATTGCTAAAATTATACATGTTTAAATTCTTATTTTTGATGTAACTTCCTTATACTTTGATCAGTTTCAAAACTTTAGGTACCAAAATAATCGTCTTAAAATTCTCCACATCTCACTCACTTAATGTGTTGACTTATTTCATATGAGTTTTAAGATATAAGCGGTGAAAGCCTTACATAACAGCAAAATCGCTGAAATTCTACAGGTTTAAATTCTTATTTTTGATGTAACTTCCTTATACATGGATCATTTTCAAAACTTTAGGTACCAAAATAATCGTCTTAAAATTCTCTACATTTCACATGCTTTATCTATGGGAACATTTTTAATATTTTTTTAGATACAAGCTCTTAAGCCTCCTGAAAAATGAAAAAATCACCAAAGCTATATGCACGAATTTCGTTTTTTCCCCATTACTCCATGAATCTTAGGTCAATTATTAAACTTTAAGCATCAAAAGAACGGCCAAACATTGCTCTACAAATAATATTCATCATCATATTTTCAAAAATCAAAGGTTTTCGAGATATAAACTGTTAAACACACTGAGGGTTACCAAATTTTTGTTTTTCCACCATAACTCAACCGATTCAACCCCGATCATCAAAAACTAAATATCATCTGAAAGGTCTTTCTAAACACTACAAAGTATACGCAAAGTGTCTCAATAGAATATTAACCGTTTTTGAGATATTTAAGGCCAAAGAAAAACCCTATAATTGATATATGACCTTGACATTTGGGATTTTCCGGAAACGGAAGTGACATGGCTCCATAGAATCTAATACTGCATCTTCAGGCAAAATTTCAAGCAAATCATACAAAAAATAAAGCCTACAGGGCTTAAAAATGGTTAAGTTTTAATGCGAAAGTTTTATTAGCATTATGACGTCATGTGACGTCATATGGCGTTCATCTTTTCAGAATGTAAAGAAGACCTAGAAACTAATATTCAGTTCAAATATCAGCTTTCTACTTTTCTGGAAGCGATTTTATACGCATTTGAAATTTGACGTCATTAGTTCGAATCTTGGATTCGCCATAAAACCTTTGCCTTTTGGAATTTGGAAAAACGGACACCGGGATGCACAACTAAGGCCCAACATACACATTCTGTGAAATTTTTATGAAAATCGGTCCAGAAATAGTGGCTGTAGACCGCGTACAAACTTTTTCACCTGACGTCAAATCTGACGATATATGACGTCATATGAATATGAAATTCATTGCATCCGAAAGCTCATGGTTTGAAATATATGCCATAAAATTTTCATTGTTCTGAGTCAATGGCAACACCTCGAAATTAACACAAATATAAGAGGAAGAAAAAAAGAACTAGATGTCATTCGTGAAAACGAATGATAGGACTTTCTGCAAGCTGTGTTAATGCAAAAAGCAGGAAATAGAAGTTTCATGTAATGACTCACCCCTGGTAGTATTTCATGTTAATACTGAACAAGTGACATTATATTCCGAACTTGGTGCAAATGATAAGAACTAAGTATTAGTCTGTGACGTAACATGATGTCAAATGACGTCAGGACATGCCTGCAAACTTGATTTCTAGTTTAAAGGTCCTATGTTCGAATCTTACTTCAGCCACAATACTTCGGTTTTTCGGAATTAAGGTTAGCTGACAAAATATTCACACCTTAGTTTCAAGATGTACCATCTGTAAAAATTTGAAGAAAATCTGATCATAAATGGCGGCTGTAGAGCGCGAACACCATTTTCACTATGTTTAGCTCTGACGTCAGGTGACGTCATAGGGTGCTGAAAATGATGTTGCTCAAAAGCGCATATTTACTGCAATAACTCTGAAATTTTCATTATTCTGAACAACTGGCATCATGTCGAAATTATTGCCCCAAATTAAAATTAAGTGGTATGCTTATGACGTCACTATGATGTCACGATTCAAAATATTTGTAAAAATGCTGCAGAACTGCAAACTGTGTAAGTTTCAACTTTCTATCTCATCCTGAAGCTCTTCAATCCTAAAATGAAATTTTTGGTCCTATGTTCGAATCTTACTTCAGCCACAGAACTTCGGTTTTTCGGAATTTCGGTAAGCTGGCAGGATATGTACACCTTAGTTTCAAGGTGTACCATCTGTGAAAATTACAATCCGACCATAAATGGCGGCAGTAGAGCGCGAACACCATTGTTCAATATTTTTAGCTCTGACGTCAAATGACGTCATAGGGTGCTGAAGATGCTTTTGTTCAAAAGCGCATACTTTACTGTCACAACTCTGAAATATTCATTATTCTGAACAACTGGCATCATGTCGAAATCATTGCCCTAAAATAAAAATTAAGAAGTATGCTTATGACGTCACATAACGTCATATGACGTCACGACTCAAAATATTTGTAGAAATTCTGCAGAACTGCAAACTGTGTAAGTTTCAACTTTCTATCTCATCCTGAAGCTCTTTAATCCTAAAATGAAATTTTCGGTCCTATGTTGAATCTTATTTCAGCCACAGAACTTCGGTCTTTCGGAATTTCGGTTAGCTGACAGGATATGCACACCTTAGTTTCAAGATGTACCATCTTTGAAAATTTGAAGACAATCCGACCATAAATGACGGCTGTAGAGCGCGAACACCATTTTTCACTATTTTTAGCTGTGACGTCATGTGACGTCATAGGCTGCTGATAATCATTGAAATCAAAATTTCCTCATGTGCCTAATAACCCATAAAAATTTCATGGTCCTAGGACTATTGCAACATATTAAAATAAGCGTTTAGTTAGGAAGAAGAAAAGAATAATAATAATAAACAAATGACGTCATATGACGTTTATTTTCACATAATTGTTAAGACACCCAGAGACCTACTAACTGACAAAATTTCAACTTTCTATCTCAAATAGGACAGTTTTTATAAGCATTTAAATATTGACGTCATTAGTTCGAATCTTGGATCCGCCATATATGCTTGGACTTTTCGAATTTTGAAAAACGGACACCGGTATACACAATAAGAACGTAATATACACATTCTGTGAAAATTTGATGAAAATCGGTTCATAAACAATGGCTCTGGACCGCGTACAAACTTTTGTTGCATATTTCAAGTGTGACGTCATATGACGTCATAGGCATATGAAAATCATAGAAATCAAACTTTCAGCGATTGAAGCATGTGTCATTAAATTTTCATTGCCCTTCGACAATTTCAACATATAGAAATACTCTTGTTAATATTAGAAATACATTATCATATAATGACGTCACGTGACGTCATATGACATTTTTTTTCACAAAATGTTTAAAACTTCTAGAGACCTATATACTGACCAAATCTCAACTTTCTGTCTTAAATAGGACAGATTTTATAAGCATTTAAAAAATTTACGACCTTGGTTCGAATCTTGGAATCGCTTTAGATCCATGGACTTTTCGAATTTTGAAAAACAGACACCGGTATGCACAACTAGAACTTAATATACACAATCTGTGAAAATTTGATGAAAATCGGTTCACAAACAATGGCTGTAGACCGCGTACAATCTTTTGTAGCATATTTCAAATGTGACGTCATATGACGTCATAGGCATATAAAAACCATAGAAATCAAAATTTCATCGTATCAAGTATATGCCATAAAAATTTCATGGCCCTGGGACCATGGTAACATGCTTAAATTAACGCTCAGTTTGGAAGAAAAAAAGAATAAGAAGAATAAAAAAACATAACAAACCCAATAGGACTTTCTGCCAGTAGGCAGAAAGTCCTAATAAGAAGAAGAAGAAGAATAAAAAAAACCCATACTTTTGCCTGTAGGCAGAAAGTCCTAATTACCAATCGCAGTACACTGTTACCAAACTTTTATATAGTCTTTTTAGTGCAGTTGGGCTAGATTTAAATGCAATTTGAAAGCACCCCCTTTCTATTGACGTGGTTGTTCATATTTTGTCATTCTAATGATGTTAATAAAGAAATTTGTTGCTAAATGCTTTAACTTATGCTTTTGACCCATTTATTTTGTAAATTAAATATTGTTTCGGTTTGTAAAGTTTATAGCTGCATATGGTATCATGATCACTGCATCATGATACATATTGTATTGTTGGATAAGTGTATTGTTACACCCCTAGTTAAAATATAATTTCTTTTGGTGCAAATGTTATCTCATGGCTGTCTACCATTATTCCAAAAGTAAAGGAAATATCCCCTGAAAAATTAAGGCTCCACATGATTATCTAACTTAAGAATACTTTCATATCTGAATCTTGAATCTGGATGCTGCTGGAGGTAATCACGTAAGCTTATGTACTCTGATGAGCGATCTAGTATTCTCTTGTATTCTCTCACCAGAGCACAACATGCTGAAGGTGGCCTATTGTGATCACCTTTGGTTTGTCGTCATAGCTCACCTGAGCTAATAAACCATGAGGATGGCCCTGTATCTGGCATCCGATGTCTGTCGTCTGTCCATCTTTGACAATTTCCTTTAACAAAATCTCCCTGTTGACTGGACTTTTATGATGCCCTCTTTCAAAATTGTACTAACTATTTTGTTTGGGTGAAAAAATAGGTCACTGCAGAACCTAGAGCTTAGAATTTTGGTGTGTAGCATGGTCTAGTGGACCTCTATCAAGTTGTTTAAATCATGGCCCTGGGGTCAAAACTGACCCCACCCCAGGGGTCACTTGATTTTACAAAGACTTGTATAGGAAAAACTAGAAAAATCTTCTTGTCAGAAACCACAAGGCCTGGAGTTAAGATATTTGGTGTGTGACATGACCTAGTGGACCTCTACCAAGTTTGTTCAAATCACTCCAATAGAGCATATCCGGAACTCACTATCTTGGGTCAAAATTTGTCCCACCACAGGGTCACTTGATTTTATAGTTATGACCCAAAATTTGGACCACAGGTAGTTTTTGTTTGGAATTTAGATTGTCTTTCTGTACTTCTGCATACCGGTAATGTATTCAGTATGACTATGTCATAATAAGAAACAAAGATAATTTTTCTCTGGTGAGTGATTTCAGGGCTATCTCTGTCCTCTTATGTTAACAACAACAAAAAGTAACTGTTATCATTATACTATGAAGCTCTCAGAAATTCAGTGTGGCCATACCACATGGTATATGATGTCATTTAAAGCTAACGCGTAAAGCATATTTTGCATCAATTGGCAAAAGAAAACTACTGTAAGTATTTTATTTCTTCAACAATTTTTAATAGGACAGAGTGCATGTTAAGCGGAAAATTGTGCCCTACACACAGGTTTTTAGTGATTCTTTTGTCAAATTTTTAGTATTTCCAAACATTCAGGAAAACATTATTACCAAAGTGCTTTACATGTTAGCAAACAAAATTTTGCGAACTCAAAAGGTTTTCCAGAATGTTGTACATCTGACAAGAGAATCACCCAAACCTATGTGTAGGGCACGTTTTTCTGCTTCGCATGTGTTCTATCCCATTAATATTGGTGAAGAAATAAAATACTTATAGCTGTTTTCTTTTTCGAAGCGATGAAAAATATGCTTTACACGTTAGCTAAAAAGTCATATACCACGTGGTATGGCCACACTGAAAATAGACTCTTTTTCATGATCATGTGTTAAACATTTTATTTATTCAGCTATGTATGGTTTTTAAGTGATTTTAAAAGTACACAGTTATAGGGTATGCCAGACCTTTGAAGCTACACGATCCAGTCGTGTACTACACAATTTTGACCCACTGTCCCCTATGACACAAATGTTTTGTGCTTTATACATGATTCTCCCCTCTGGCAACACTTCTTTTTGATGATCAGTAATTTTATGATCCAGTTAAGTGAAAGTGTCATTTTATAATGGATACATTTGTGACTTCTTTTTTTTACATTTAAGGAGTTCGGCAAAACAACTGTTTCATTGGCTTGCATAAATTATTCAGGATATCCCATCATAACATGAGAGTTCAGGGTGAGCTTTTGTGATCACTTGATTGTCCGTCGTGCGTCAACAATTTCAACAATCTTCTTCTCTGAAACTACCAGATGGATTTTCATCAAATTTTGCCAAACTGATACTTATGATAGGCTAATGCAAATTCCTAATATTTTTTCAATTCCATGAAAAACTCTGGTTGCCATGGCAACCAGAAGATAAAATCTTTAAAATGCCTTTTCTCAGAAATATAAAGACCTACAGATTTGATATTTGGTACATAGCATCAGCTCATGTTGCCTCAACATCGGTGCAAAATTTGTGCCCAAGGGCCACATTGAGCCATGCCCAAGGACCACACCCAGATTTTTGTAAAGCACTATATAGGGAATTCTTGAAAAATCTTCTCTTCCAAAACCACTCCATGGATTTTCTCCAAATTTCACTAAAATGTTACTTATGTAAGCCTGAGGCTAATTCCTAATTTTTCTTGAATTTCATGAAGAACTTTGGTTGCAATGGCAACCAAAAGACATAACTTGTGTGTTGTTGCATCAACAATTTCAACAATCTTCTCCTCTGAACTACCAATTGATTTCCATCAAATTTTACCAAAGTGATACTTATGATAGCCTAATGCAAATTCCTATTTCTTTTTCAATTCTATGAAAAACACTGGTTGCCATGGCAACTTGAAGGGGAAAAAAATTAAAATGTTTTATCTCAGAAATATAAAGACCTACAGATTTGATATTTGGTACATAGCATCAGCTCATGTTGCCTCAAATCAGTGCAAAATTTATGCTCCAGGGGTCAAAATGGGCCATGCCCAATTTAGGACCACACCCAGATTTTTATATAGAACTATATAGGGAATTCTTGAAAAATCTTCTCTTCCGAAACATCTCCATGGTTTTTCAACAAATTTCACTAAAATGATACTTATGTAAGCCTGAGGCTAATTCCTAATTTTTCTTGAATTTCATGAAGAACTTTGGTGGCCATGGCAACCAGAAAGCATAACTTCAAAATGCATTTTCTCAGAAACATACAGACCTACAGATTTGATATTTGGTACACAGCATCAGCTTCTGGGCCTCAACACTGCCAACAAATGTGTGCATCAGAATTTACATGAGGACACTTCTGGTACCACACCCAGACTTTATATGGAACTACATATGGAAAACAAAGAAACCTTTATTTCTGAAACTATTGGTTGTATCATGAAAAACTTTTGTTGCCATGGAAACCAGAATGCCTAACTGTAAAATGTCTTCTCATACAGAAACATACAGACCTACAGTTTTGATATTTGGTATATAGTATCCTCTCATGGTTCCAGCCTTTCTACAACAGACCAAATTCAGTTGAGCAATTGAGGGGCATCTTGGCCCTCTTGTTTTAAATTACCTACTATAATAAATCTCCTAAATTTAGCAACAGATACGTTTTCTACCATTATTTTAAAATCACATACCGCTTGAAACTTGCCAACATTACAGATGTATTATAATGTATCATATTGTAACACTTTTACATTTCATAACTTTGTTTTTTTCTTACGCTGAATATCTTATTTAAAGATATTCCTTGTTTCTCTCCAGATCTGCAAGTAGTAGGTTCATCCTATGTAAAAATTAAATGTATTTTCAAAAAGCTATATATTTGATCATGATACTTAAAAACTTTATTGTACTTTTTTTTTTATTTTCCAATATTTTGTTTATACATTTCAATATATCTAACACGTACATGTCCTATATTTTCAAATCCAATTTCTCTGATGCCCTACAATTAAGAATAAATAATAATTTTATAAGAATAGAAACAAAACAGGTTATTGTGGACATGAAATATGACCAAATGAAGGCTAAAAAGAATAACAAGATAAAAAGTTAGTATAAGTGTAACAATGTGTCAGTGTGTACTTGTTTGTGAGTGAGGTTAATTAGTGTTTGCCCAATCTTAATTGGAAATTATGAACTGTTATTTATTTGCTTTGTTTATTGTTGTTAAATAAAAGCATTTTGAAGGTGTCTGATAGGTGCAAAAATCCCCCTTTAAGCCTTCAATTTTGCCCTTTTGAGTTTGTTGACCCCCTTGACCTCTGGAAAAGGTTCACAGATCTTGTATACTTCTTCTAATTTCATTTTAGATCAGTGTGGAAGAGTGCCTGACAAGCAACCCGCTAGTAGGAGTTGTCAACCAATTGGTAAGGAAGAAATTTGCTAACAAATTTTATACAGGTGAGACATATTATCTCAACATCAACGAAATTATAACTTTCATTTACAAGGTTTGCACAGTCTTGAAAAAGCCCTGAATTTTGATGGGTGTCTTGAAAAGGCCCTAAATTGCATAGCTGGCCCTAAAAAGGCCCTAAATTTGCTCTATATGTCCCTGAATTACAATTTTGAAGGCCCTATATTTAGTTTGCAAGCTATTTGGTCTGACTATAATGTAAATTTCAGTGTTTTGGGAAAATCTCGGACTTATAATAAATCGCTTGTTGTTTCCGTGTGACTCGGGTTCACTAGCACTGTGATGATGTTTAGTTTGTCCACCTTATCCAATTTCAAGGGAAACATCCGAGGCATCTGAGTAAAGCGTTTGTGCAGTTCACTAAAACATGCAAAAAATGCCAGCGACCTGTCTGCTCTGTTTATGAAGCACAAGTTTTTAAAATTAGATCTAGATGTCATGTTTAACCAAAAGTGGTGCATGATGTATGACTGGGTCATGAAAGCAGAAGACAAGTTTAAAGTTTACTATAAAGTGTGTAAAAAGATATTGATCTCAGCAAGATGGGAGAAGAGCTTTGCGATCTCACGAAAAAAGCGGAAAAACACAAGTTAAACACTGGACTCGATTCTTCGCAGCAAGGCATGGACACATTTGTTGTTCCTCCCCCACGTCCTCTGACCTCTAGTTCTTCGGCAAGTGGACCAATGAGTTCGCCTACCATTAGTTCAAGTGGACAAATGCAAACATGTGTTGTTAAAAATGACGTGTTAAAGGCTGAGATTTTGTGGACAATGCAGACAATAGTTACCAATAATTCATACAAATCAAATGAAAATGTAGGAAAACTGTTCAAAACGATGTTCCCAGACAGTCAAATAGCAGATAAATTTCAGTGTGGGGAGAGAAAAACTGCACATTTTACTGTATTTGGAATAGCAGAGTACCTAAAATCATTGATTATAAATTATATAAAAAGTTACTTTGTTAATATGTTTGATGAGAGCTTGAATAAAAAATCACAGTCAGAGCAGATGGACTTTCATGTAAGGAAAGCAGACAAAGTGATTACACATTACTTGGGCTCTGTGTTTATGGGCATGGAATAGCAAACGACTGCTGTTTAATATGGGGTAGGTCATTGTAGTGTGTATCAATGATAAATTAGAGCAAAAACCTGTTACTTCAAACACTCGTATATTGTGATTCATAAAGTGGAAGCTTAATGCAGCACCAATTTTAAAAGCTTTCTGCAATATTATAATGCTGGAATAACCTCCCACCTGTCTTAAGAAAATGTTTGTTACTGTAGGCTACATTAGTTCACTTTAAAAGGGGTTAACTGTTGTATAATAAACTAAGAACCTTACGTAAAACACTTGTTTTAGCTATGAAAATAAGGCCCTAAATCTAGCCATAATAGCCCTAAAAAGGCCCTAAATTTATGCCTGAAAAGTCTGTATGAACCTTGATTTAGAAACATGTTAACATATACCTTATAGCAGGAAATTTCTGCGGGTAATATATTTCTGTTATTCTGTGACTGTGTTTCTGTTTCTGTCAACAAGAGCATGTTTACTCTTGCAGCAAGATAATACAACTAGTCAATGTAGTTTCAAACTAATTTGTCAAATAGGTGGAAATTTATTAAAAAAAATAATGGGGAAAAAAAACATGCTAGAGCAGACTCATGCGTTGTATGACAGTTTGACCACTATTAATTTTAATCTTCCCTAATCAATGGAACATAATGTGTCACCTTTCAGGTTTACCTGAGGACAAGAAAATCGGTCTTAATTGCATTCCAAACAATGAAGACAGTGCTTATTTTTCACACATTTACAAATGGCTTGCCAAGTGAACAAATTTCTAATCATGCAATACCAGTGTATGGGCCATCTATCTATAAAAATTAATCAAAGTTACTGAACATTTACTTTCTTATACCTATAGCAGTTGTTACATTATGTTTGTGTACTGTATGGTATATAGTAGAGTATATGAGATGTTCACATAGAGTGACCTCCCTTTAGTAAAAGTAAACTGTCCAGTAATACATGTAACTTGACTTCCAGATTTTTAGCTCATCTGTTTTTCGAAGAAAAATATATGAGCTATTGTCGTAACTCCGGCGTCTGCATTGTTGTCGTCGTCAGGCGTTGTCATCTGGAATCTTAATGTTGGCCATAACTTCTCTACTATTCAATATACAACTTTCATTTCTGGTATGCATATACATCTTGACAAGACCTATCCAGACATATGCAAATGTTTCACCTTTTGACCTTGACCTTTGACCTTATTTTTCTGTAACTTTTGAAAACTTGAAAATGCCTGTCATTTCAGAACTGTTGTAAACAGGGCACTGATATTTCACATGTGAATTCCTTGTAGCAAGACCTATTTTTGAAATGTTTAACAAAAAACTTTAATGTTGACTGTAATTTCTTCACTATTTGACATACAACTTTTATTTTTGGTATGCATATTCATCTTTGCAAGGGCAATTCAGATATTCCTCAACATTTCATCTATCAACCTTGACCTTGACATTTGACCTATTTTTGCTGTAACTTTTGAAAACTTAAAAATGCCTGTCATTTCAGAACAGTTGTCAACAGGGCACTGATATTTCACATGTAAATTCCTTGTTGCAAGACCTTTCCATCAATTTACACTTTTGGACTTTTGACCTTGACCTTCGAACTTTGACCAATTTTTGAAATGTTTAACAAAAAACTTAAATGTTGGCCGTAATTTCTTTATTATTTGACATACTACTTTTATTTTTGGTATGCATATTCATATTTGCAAGGGCTATTCAGATATACCTCAATTTTTCCTCTGTGGACCTTTGACCTATTTTTACTGTAACTTTTGAAAACTTTAAAATGCCTTTCATTTCAGACCCGTTACAAACAAGGCACTGATATTTCACATGTGAATTCCTTGTGGCAAGACCTTTCCATCAATGATGCACTTTTATTCCTTTAATTTCCTTTAATGTTTAACAAAAAACTTAAACATTGGCCATAACAGGGCACTGATATTTCATATGTGATTCCTTGTGGCAAGACCTTTCCATCAATGTTACACTTTTGGATTTTTGATCTTGACCTTTGAACTTTGACCTATATTTGAAATGTTTAACAAAAAAACTTTAATGTTGGCCATTACTTTTTAGCTCACCTGAGCACGAAGTGCTCAAGGTGAGCTATTGTGATCACCTTTTGTCGTCGTCGTCTCGTGCGTGCTTGCGTGCGTGCGTCCGTTCGATAACATTTGCTTAAAAACATCTCCTCGAACCTGAAGGACTTTTGACAAACTTCACAGAATCATCCTTATGATGCCTCTATCAAAGTTACAACAATATATTCAGAATTGTTTGAAAACTTAGGTCACAAGCTAAAATTAGGGTTTTAAAAACCTTAAACTTTGAAATCTTCTTTGCAAAACTGAAGCAAAGCTTAGATATTTGGTATTAGCATCATCTTATGGGCCATACCAAGATTGTGCAATCTAGCTTATGTGATAAGCCCGCACCGGGTCTCGTCGTTTTACAAAATTGCTATGGAAAATCTTTAAAATCTTCTTCTGTAATCATAAGGCCCAAGCTTATGAATTGGTATGTAGCATCATCTAATGGTTCATTACCAAGATTGTTCAAATCATAGCCCTATGGTGATAAATGCCCCCGCACCAGGGGTCACTTGTTTTACATAGAGTTATATAGGAAAATCTTAAAAAATCTTCTTCTGTAAATCCATAAGGCCCAGAGCTTAGATATTTGGTATGTAGCATCATCTAATGGTTCATTACCAAGATTGTTCAAATCATAGCCCTATGGTGATAAATGCCCCCGCACCAGGGGTCACTTGTTTTACATAGAGTTATATAGGAAAATCTTAAAAAATCTTCTTCTGTAAATCCATAAGGCCCAGAGCTTAGATATTTGGTATGTAGCATCATCTAATGGTTCATTACCAAGATTGTTCAAATCATAGCCCTATGGTGATAAATGCCCCCGCACCAGGGGTCACTTGTTTTACATAGAGTTATATAGGAAAATCTTAAAAAATCTTCTTCTGTAAATCCATAAGGCCCAGAGCTTAGATATTTGGTATGTAGCATCATCTAATGGTTCATTACCAAGATTGTTCAAATCATAGCCCTATGGTGATAAATGACCCGCACCAGTGGTCACTTGTTTCACATAGAGTTACATAGGAAAAGACCTAGAGCTTAATCTATAGATTTGATGTGAAATATTGTCTAGTGGTCCGTACCCACATAATTCATAATTATAGACCAATCATAAAAAAAATATTTTGCAATATTACTAGTTTGAGAGATAAGACTAATAATGGTTAAATTTGCCTTGATTGAATCCTTTTATTTAATTACTACTGATATATGTTTATACTTAAATCAGTAACTACGATTAAATAAATGTATAAAAGACTAAAATAAATTTGTGTCAATTGTTTTATTAATAAAGTTTTCTTTTAGAAAGATATTAAAGTACAGAATGTATTGTGGTAATAAAACCAATTCCGTGTTATGGTTATAATATTAACAATGAAAAATTAGGAAACTATTCAGCCCTCCATATCAGGTTCAGTTTGGTAAGTATACGATTCCCTTTTTAAAGACATTTCACACAATTATCGAATGATCATTACTAACAGACCTAAAAAGCGTTTGAAAAAGAAGTTTCATTAGGCCCAAAACTAGAAATCCCTTGTTTCACTACTGGAAGACCCCACAATTTTTTGGATTCAATCTTCCTCAACTTGGTACACATATGTCCACAGGTGTTCTTTAGGCCATTTGGCCTTTCTTGTTTACTATTTGATATACCACTTTTATTTTTAAGTATACATAATTATCTTTGCAAGGGCTATTCAGATATACCTCAATATTACATCTATCGACCTTGACCTTTGACATTTCTGCAAACATTAAAATGCCTGTCATTTCAGAACCGTTACCAACAGGGCACTGATATTTCACATGCGAATTTCTTCTGGCAAGACCTTTCATCAATGTTAAACTTTTGGACTTTTGACCTTTGAACTTTGACCTATTTTTGAAATATTTAACAAAAAACTTTAATGTTTGCCATAACTTTTTAGCTCACCTGAGCACTAGTGCTCGGGTGAGCTTTTGTGATCGCCTTTTGTCCGTCGTGCGTCGTCCGTCGACAGCAATTGCTTGTGAACACTTTAGAGGCCACAGTTTTGGCCCAATCTTCATGAAACTTGGTCAGGATATTTGTCTACATGATATCTCGGATGAGCTCTAAATTGGGTCATGTGGGGTCAAAAACTAGGTTACCAGGTCAAATCTTATAAAAACATTGTGAACACTTTAGAGGCCACAGTTTTGGCCCAATCTTCATGAAACTTGGTCAGGATGTTTGTTTACATGATATCTCAAAGAGTTCGAAATTGGGTCATGTAGGGTCAAAAACTAGGTCACCAGGTCAAATCTTAGAGAAACCTTGTGAACACTCTACAGGCCACAGTTTTGGCCCAATCTTCATAAACTTTGGTCAGGATGTTTGTCTAAATCATATATTGGATGAGTTTGAAAATGGGTCATGTGGGGTCAAAAACTAGGTCACTAGGTCAAATCTAAGAAAAACCTTGTGAACTCTCTAGAGACCACAGTTTTAGCCCAATCTTCAATAGATTTGGTCAGGATGTTTGTCTAAATCATATATTGGATGAGTTTGAAAATGAGTCACATGGGGTCAAAAACTAGGTCACCAGGTCAAATCTTAAAAAAACCTTGTGAACACTCTAGAGACCACAGTTTTAGACAAACCTTAATGTAACTTGGTCAGAATGTTTGTTTACATCAAATCTCAGATGAATTCAAAACTGGGCAACATAGGGTCAAAAAGCAGGTCACCATGGCAAATTTTAGAAAAATCTTGTGAACACTCTAGAGGCCTACATTTTTGTCCCAGTCTTCATTAAAATGATATGAATGATGACTGCATGAATTCCCAGTTGAGTGCAAATTCAGGTAGGATCAAAATGTAGGTCACTTAGTCAAATGTTAGAAAAACACTTTAGATGCCAGATTTTTTGTCATTATGCCTAACACAGCCATCTTACTCAGGTGAGCGACACAGGGCCATCTTGGCCCTCTTGTTACTATTTGACATACATTTTTTATATTTGGTATGCATATTCATCTTGACAAGGGTTATTCAGATATACCTCAATATTTTATCTATTTTTTTTTTTTTTTTTTTTTTTTTTTTTTTAAGATTTATCTATCCATGATCATGTTTTTCTTTTCTTATTTCAATATGTTAAATTAAATTTTTTGTTTAAACCAAAAAATGAGTTTATTCTTGTAATAAAATAAATTTGTAAGGTGGTCATCAGGATGGTTCCCCGACCTGTTGCTACCTATTACGGGGAGAATAAAGAGTATACATGAACTCATATCGAATGCTTTAAATTGATAATGAATTTTCGATTAATGAACAATCAATCTCTTTCTTCTTTTTCATTCTCTTTCAACCCTTTCATGTACACTGTGGTGTGTGGTGTTATTTTGTTTGTTCCATTAATGCCCAACA
Organism: Solen grandis; assembly: GCA_021229015.1. Taxonomy (NCBI): domain Eukaryota; kingdom Metazoa; phylum Mollusca; class Bivalvia; order Adapedonta; family Solenidae; genus Solen; species Solen grandis. The sequence goes on along the minus strand of CM037789.1, from coordinate 61,128,008 downwards.
TCACAAACAAATGATATTAAATGTACGCACTGAAAAAACTATAACAAAGGAATAAGATGGTTGCTTTGTTCTTTTTACAGATTTCTGCAGAATAAATTACTTCTTCACTGCTATAATATACTTGGCTATACCTAGCTAATTTCCCCTGTCTCTGATATTATGAAGCGCTCGGCTATGTGTAATATCTCAGTGACATTCTTAACAGTCCGCAAAGATTAGTCCGAAGATGTCAAAAATAGAGGGATCATTGAACTGACGGATTATGAGTCATTTTAATAGAAATGAAATTGGTTCCAATGATTCGATCGAACGAATTTCGTATTAGCATCATTTTACGTGTTGGATACCGTTCAAAGAAAGTTCGATGCATTCCAATATGAGCCACTAACAGTTCACTGTAATCAAAAAAAAAAAAAAAAAAGTTTGATCTTTGACCTTGACTCAACTATTTCATATTTGACAAGTTTTAAATAGATATTCTTGTATTTTCAATTTTTTTTAAAAAAATTGTTACTAGTTGTCATCATAGACGTCAGGTGATTTGTCAGTCTTTGCAGATTAAAAACATTTTTTTTTAAATGTCTAAAATTTTACATTTTGTGTGATTACAAAATCAGGTTATAATGTGATTTGTTATTTATCTGTGTTGTATAATCTATTGCATAGGTAAGTCATCTTCAAGTCAAGTCAATTTAAAGGTAGGTCTTCAATTGCTTAAAGGCTTACAGTTTTAGTTGTGATTTTCAATGTCAACTTTTTTAAATGTTTAACAAAAATATGTAACGTTGGCAAAAACAGACAAGCGTTGGCACCCGCATGTGGTGCTCTTGTTATATATTTGCTTCGGCAAGGTAAGCAAGTGCAGAAATAAATTCTTCCTGGGTTCAGAAATTTCTTTATGGCAAAACTGCAGAATATTTCACCGGCAAAATTAACTTGCTATATGGTAAATTAACATGTACATGTTAGTGTTGTCATATAGAAACAATCATGCATGTCAAAGTCAATTGGATATGAGTGAACATCTTTTTGTAATGTGTCTGAGCTGCCTAAACAACTATAAATAAATATATATAAAAAATATGTGAAGCGTTATGACAAAAATCGCATTAATGCAAAAAAAAAAAAATATAGATTTTTACTTTTTAGCTCACCTGGTATGAGGTGCCAAGGTGAGCTTTTGAGACCAGCCTTTGTCTGGCGTTGTCAGTCCTCAACAATTTACTTAAAATATCTTCTTCTCTGAGACTACTGAAAGCACCGTGGTCCAATGGTAACATATCCGATTATGGATCCGAAGGTTGTGGGTTCGAACCCCGTTGGAGGCAAGAACTGTTCATGACCTTCCAAGGCGCAAGTACTGGTCCAACCCAGGAACCATCGAGAGGGATTAGTATAAGTTGTAATAACTTGTTTCCCAATTGACGTAAAATAAATAAGTTAAAACTAAACTACTGATGGGAAAGTGATCAAATTTGGCAAGGATGTTCCTAAGGTGGTCCTCTATATAATTCTTCAAATGGTGCTGGTCTGTTGCATAATTAGGTCACAGGAGCTAAAAATAGATTTTAAAAGTGAAATCTTAAAAAAATCTTTTTCTCCAAAACCACAATGCCTAGAGCTTAGATATTTGATGTGTGGCTTTGTCTAGTAGAACTTTACCAAGTTTGTTCAAATCATGACCCTGTGGTCAAATTTGGCCCCACCCGAGGGGTCACTTAATTTTACATGGACTTATATAAAAAAACTAGAAAAATCTTCTTGTAAGAAACCACAAGGCTAGGAGGTTTATGGTATGTGACATGGCCTAGTTGACCTCTACCAAGTTTGTTCAAACCATGACCCCTGGGTCAAAATTGGCCCCGTGCCCTTTTGTGCCTTTATGCTACATACAATTATTGTGTCCCATAAATATTTATATTTACTCAAAATTGAGTTTTCAAAACTTTAGATGAATCTCAGCATACCTGTGTTGTAGAATTCTGTTCAATAGGTCGATCATTCATAAAAAATGAAGTTATTTGGTTTTAAATGTAGAGATGGTACCCCCAAAATGAAGGTACTATAGTTGTGAGTGACTACGTCACACACAACTAAAAACTAGAAAAATCTTCTTCTCAGAAACCACAAGGCCTTGAGCTTAGATATTTAGTGTGTAGCATTGTCTAGTGGATCTCTACCAAGTTTGTTTAAATCATGACCCTGGGGGCAAAATTGGCCCCACCCCAGGGGTCACTTGAATTTACATAGGCTTATATAGGAAAAAACTAGAAAAATCTTCTTCTCAGAAACCACAAGGCCTGGAATTTAGATATTTGGTGTGTGATATTGCCTTATGGACTTCTATCAAGTAAATTTCAAAATTCTTCTCTTCTGAAACTAATGTTTAATAAATTCTTGTTTTGCACCAGTTTCATACTATAATTGCATAAGTGATTTTGATCCTTTGAAAATTGAGGCCTGCAGATGATTGACTAACCTAAGATTTGAATCTGGCTGCTGCAGGAAGAAACCAGGTAAAATCAAGTGACTTGAATTGTTTTAAATAAGCTGATGTACTTTGGTGAGCAATCTAGTGCCATATGGCCCTCTTGTTAACTCATCAGAGCACAACATGCTCAAGGTGAACTATTAGGATCACCCTGCCTCTGTCATCTGTCGTCATGCATTGTCCGTTGTCAACAATTTGCTTTAAACATCTCCTCAGAAACCACTGAGTAGAAATTGAAGAAAATTGGCATGGATCATCCTTAAGTGAACCCCACAAAAGCATAAATGGTTACCTCATAACTGTATACTGTAAGTGCTAAAAAAAAGTTGACCCCTTGAAAAGTGAGGCCCCTAGGGGGTCAGCTAGTTTCCTTATATACTTTATATAGAAAATTTCAAAATTCTTCTTCTGTAAAATCAGTCAGAATTTAATTTCAATCGACACAAATGGTCACTTCATAACTGTCTGCCATAATTGCTATAATGAAGTTAATCTCTTGAAAAATGAGGCCTCTAGGGGATCAGCAAGTTTTCTATATACAAAGTCATCTCAGTCAAGGCTGTTAATCATGGTGACAGGGCTTGGTTGCCAAGGACAAACAGATAGATTTGATAACGACTCAAAGAATTGCACAGAAATTATAAATGATTTACTATCTAGGGACCAGGCATGGAGCTCGAGAAATCCAAAATCGCATGTTTGAAGAATCTCCCTAATATTTATATAAAGTAAAAAGAGCTTAATCAAGGGACCAAGCTTGTAGCTCGAGTCATTGCCAGTATTCAATTGAGGAATCGTGAGACAA
>CM037789.1:61074612-61124612 GCA_021229015.1 Solen grandis | reverse complement strand
GGGGGGGGGGGTCATCGTTGGGGATACATGAAAGTATAGCTTACTTTACTGACAAAGCCGTGATTGTCTTATCATTTACACGCTGTGTTCAACTGACAATTGCATGATATGCATCAACAATTCTCACTAATTGTCTGTCATGTGGTGCAATGAGTTATACGGGAAAGTATTATGGAAGCGTAGAGTAGCAAAAAAAATGTTATAGCTTGGCATATTATGGTTGGAAATATCATATAATTTTTATAGGAAAATATGCAAGACACATTATCGTTGGATACACTAAAATGTTATATTATTAGCTATGACATGTTTAAATGCATAGATATGAGGACATTGTGTTTAAATGGGAATGGGAAAATGCTCAATCAGTATTTATACTACTCAAAGTTTGCTAAGCACCACCGGCTATTTTCCCATAGAGTCACATGAAACACATGATTAATGTAATGCTATGTACCTGAAAGGAAAGCGTAAGCTGACCATCAATTTTACGCATAGTTTTTGTCAAAATGATAGAAAAGAGACTCAAAAATGAGTTACAGCGATTTAGCCAATTCCTGTCATAAGTTGGCAACTTCACAAAGTGTGTTTTTTTGCAAAAAATGACATTTTATAAATTGAAGTTAAATCTTGTTTTCAATACAGAAAAAAATGAACATGAACAGGCCAACATCGTCACAAATATCCTCCAAATTTTCCATTTAGAAAACAGGAATATTTGGAGATCAAAGTTCTGAATTAAGCTGACTTTAAATTTTAAGGTGTTTTCTCAAAATTTCGCACTTTCTTACTATGATTAATTCCCAGTATTGAGGATCCGAAAGGCTTATTTTTTGTAAATGGTAGTAAGTTTGGTACATAAACAATACTTCTGCATAAACGCAAGATTTGTTTTATTGTAAAATGTAATGAAGCATGCCTTTAAAATCGCTTGTCTAAGCATGAAACGCTACGGGAAAATAGCGGATGGTGCTCAGCAAACTTTGAGTAGTAAATATGGCATTCGGCATTTTTTTCGGTACTGGATGCGTTTATGTAAAGCAGCCTTGAGATATCGATGCCTTGATTTAGACGTAGTCATTATAACTTCATTATGAGAAATAACAGCAACTCGTGTGTAAGTTTTACTTGAGGGCCGTCCTGCAGCATTGCATCTTTTAAAGTATCATGCAATCCTTAATATTTTGCGCAAATCCTGTTTTCATTAAACTTGATTGATAGCTGTATTATGTCACCATACTGTTAGCCCAAACATACACGTGTTAATAGTACCTGATAATATGACCAATAAACAGAGATGCGCAGCTTATTCTTTGCCAAAATCGATTTTCTAAATTCGGGCGCTTTGGCAAGACGTTCAAAGAGATTCGTAAACGAGATTAGAGAGTTATCGAAAAATTAGATTATCTCTATACAGGTAAATCAGGGCAGTGTTTTTTTTAATTTAGAGTTTATATAACTGCAAGAACGAGGCACGGGTTCAATTCTCATTTTATTCATGTTATTCATTATACTGTTTACTGTATTTTTATTGTATTTTTTATTTTCCTTTGGCATTTTTTTGTTTAAATCATTCATATATATTACTTCATGATTTTATTTTCAATACATTCAGATTTTCATTCAAAAAGACCATCTGTTTCAGAATAATCAGGGCATTCGCTTGCTGTGTCCGCCAGCTTCGTAATATTTTTGACGAATTGTACACTTAGGAAACTAGATCATTCATATTTTCTGAGACATGTCTATAAAAAGTGTACATATACTTCCGCAAAAAAAGGAACTCAGAATATTAGGTAGTGAATAATCATGTATATGATTTGAACACATAACTCATCTTGCATCGGGAGAACATGGCTGATATTTTAATAAAACACTAAATGAAAAAAATAATAATTCCAATGTTGGACTCGAACCTGGAATTTTTTTATTTAAAAGAAACGGCAGTCATCCCACTGCGCAACAAAAGCAATTACATGTTGTCGTTCAAAATACCATGCGCGAGTTATATACGAGTGAGTAGAATATTTTTAATATCATTTTGTTAAGTAACTTATTTGCATAATTGTTTTTGACAAAAACAGACGTCAGTTGATCGACTACAAGACGGGATGCTATTAAGGGAATCATTCAGCAAGCAATTATTCCACATTATTGAAGAATTGTGTTAAAAGCACTAGTCCATTTTCAAAATAACAACAATACATTAACCGGTAATTGTTAAAAAATATCGAGGTTAATCCTACATGTACAAGAGAATATCATGTTTGAATAATCCGTTATCTAGACACTATTTCTCATGTCCACGCTTGTGATATCGCACCCATTATATATTTGTCTTCACGCCTCTCTCTTGCTTAACTTCACTATTATTTATGATCAAACTTAAGAAATATTTTGATTAAATATTCGTCCTCTTCTTTCTTTCATTATTTCTTACTTTAGCTAATATCAGTGGATACACTTCATGTATTATGAAAGTAATTGTTATTAATAAGACCATATAAGCTCACCAAAACAAATAAATAAACACCATGTAAACTTTTTATCCAAAAAATGTCCATATAATCAATACGTTAAATTTACCGATATATCTGAACCAGTTACTCTACAAATTTAATTTATAGGCTTAGTCATTTATCGAAATGTCCGGTTCGTGCCTGACAGGTACCCGCGCTCTCGTTAACTCTCGTCACGCGATATATCGGAAAACTGCTCATATAATTATTCATATTTCTGCTGATATAAAAGCAATTTTGACACAGCTCTTGTTTAAATTACAGTCATGGCTCGTTTCTATGTGTTTACATTTGCGATCTGTATGCTGATTGCAGGTGGGTTTGCGAAAATAAAGAAAAAAGTATTGCTGGCAAAAATCAACGACATTGAGGAAATAATAATTGAACAGAATGAAAAGTTGTCTGATTTCATGAGGAACATCAGCGGAGATATTGCAGGTAAATATAGCAATTATCTTTATCAAATGCACAGTTTTGTTGACTTTGCTTACCTAACTATCTGATGACTGTTTTACCATACGAATAGTAAAACGAATTTGCTTACCCAATGAACAGTATACCGATTTTGTTGACGAACTAGCAATTACGTTTTTTTTATCAAGCTGTTAAAAAAATAGTTTTAAATAAGCTATGGGTGTTGGTTAGGTCCCTATGGTTTAAAAAATGTTTTTGATGTTTTTTCTTTAAGAATTTATTAATCATTTTCTCTATTTGACATAAATTCAGTTATTTTTAATCGATTTCCTATATAATGAAAAGTGCAACAAGTGTGCATTTGCATGTCCTAACAGTTCGTGCATTTATATTTCCTTGAATTATTGAATTTTTTTCCCTCTCTCTCTCTCTCTCTCTGTCTTTTTTCTTTTTTTGGATATTTTAGCTCCATTTTCTTTTATTTCGAATAACCTACTATATTTAAACTTCTTCAACGTTGACTATTCAAAGTCATCTTCCTTATCACTTCCTTCATATATTGCACATGTGAAATTTTAAATATCATAACAAAATGTTTTGTGTTTGCATCTTTATTTTATAGATTCTAGTAAATAAAAAAATATTATATTTTTTTATTTAAGCTATTCAGTAAAATCGGAGTACGAGGAAAGTAATAGAATTTGACCTGAATATTCACCAAGGACTGAGTCGCCAGATGGCGTATTCATTTAAGGGAAATAACTAAATGACACTATGTTGTTAGTGGGGGAGTTGGTGGGACCAGGGATCGTATATAGAAAAGCTGGGATCCGGGGCATACCTACTGTGGGTGTGTCTTTTTAACCAACAACGGCGTCAGATCCCTAAGAAAGGTGTGCCCAATATACACCTACATCTGACTTATCTCTCTGATATAATCTTGTAAATATACACTTTTGCTCAAGAAGAGGGTGTTTCGTTTAAAAATGCAATGCTAGTGTGTGATGCAAGTTGAGAGACAGTTATGCCAATAAGACGGATACTGTCGTAAGAGAAAGATAGATTGCATTCTATTACAAATAAAATACATTAATATGTGTGTGGTATAAAGCGTGTCGGCTGAATACACAAAATAGTTATCCGGCAGCACGTGCCATTCGACACGTGCCGTTAAATGTGGCCAATATATACCGCTGCATCAGATGAATAGGACCAGTTTACTTATAATGATATCAGAAATGTTAATTTTATTAAACGTCCCGAAGTTGACACTGTTAGATAACACAAATAATGATATTCATAAGTTTGTTATTTATCCAAATGAAAATTTAATACACACTATGCCAGTCTTGCAACTTTATTTTAAACAGACACAGACGTCTGACATATAGTTAAACTTTATTAAATGTTATTGCATTTGTCTTTAATTTTGATGACTATGACCTGTTTTGGTGTCAAATTAGATTCATTGACACTTTTGCCAAAGCTATATAAATCTTAATTTATCCAAGTTTTCTCTCATTGAATTGTTTATGTTTTTATTTTTATATTAATATTTGTCTGTAATGTAGGTATAAATACGATAGTGGCATTCAACGCCCGTGATGTTCTGCACCTTATGTCAGCTCCAGGCGATACACTCATCTTCACGACCAATCTGTTGAACGAAGGAAACGCCTACGACAACAATACAGGGATATTCACCGCCCCAGTGTCCGGGTTGTATTTCTTTACCGCCCAGATCTGTACAGCCCCGCCACAATACTTTACAGCAAGTATCAAAGTAGGGGGGAAGGAATATGGAAGATGTATTTCAAACGATACAGGTTATCACGTCTGTGGTTCTTGTCAAGCTGTAGCGGAGATGCAGTCTGGAGAAACGGCTTTTCTCCAAAATATGTTTAGTGGTGGTCAAAGCCTGTTTACAGATCCTTCTCGTGGACTGTTTTTCACTGGAACACTGATAAAACAGCTCGGATAGGAATTAAGCTAAAAGAATAAAATGTTTCGTAGCACTTCAATGCCAAAAATGTAATACCAATTGATATTGAGTTCAATTCTCTATATTGTTATAACACTTGACTTAAGTGATTTTGCTACGTAACATGTCATGTAACATATTTTGGTGGGAATGTATAATCATATATGGCTTGTTATGTTTAAAGTTGTTTTTCTTTCATCATCATTTTGACGGCTCCACACAGACAGGTGGAATACATATTGGGTTTGGTATAATTATAAGGGATTTCAGTCACATTAGAAATAGCTATAAGGTTAAATTAAAACTGGTTGATGTTGGGGTAGTATCGTGAAATTCCAACAACAAAGTTTGCGCTATTGCATGCAATATCATGTTTTTCCATAAGACGTCAGAACTAAAGGAAGTGTTCAGTTGTGAACACGTTCTGCAGCAGTCATTTATGGTCAGCTATTTTTCACAGAAAGTGTAAATCAAGACATAGATATACACCTCCGTATACTTTTCTCAAATTCAAAAGGGCCATGGCTTAATAGCCAAATAAAAATGTTGAAGGACTTCAGACAGTCTTAAGACTCAATATGACATCACGATACTAAATACAATTTAACATTAAAAAATAGGGTTTAGGGACTTTAAACAAAGGTGCAGTGATATGCGCACATACATATCTACAAAATATTTTGATTTATGAACTTGATTTATTGCCCAATTCATGGTATTTCTAAAAGTTTACCATTTAAAAAAATGGCCAGTGTTTACACGTTCATTGACGGAAAATTAAATGACATAAACGTTGTTTTTTTTTCTCCGATTTTAATCGGATTTCGGGGTTTAAGCGTTAAGTCTTTAAACAGAAATTCATATATAAACATGTAGCATTTTGGAACTATACAGAGTCTTTCAGATTAGACATTCTATTATTATAGTATTATTATTTCTTTAAAACAATTCTTCCCTCCAATTATTCAATTCTATATTTTTTATATCTCTACAGTTTTTAGGTCTTTTAGTTTTACTAAATGTTTGTAACATTTTAAACGAAAATCAATAATTGTTTTATAACGACTGAACAAGATATTTAAAAAAGCTCTTTGATCTACATTTTCAACTTATGTTAATATATATTTGTATCTATATGCAGTTATCTGTAGTGCTCAGTAAGGAATGTACTTCTATTTCAAATAAAGGAGATTTTTATTGTAACTTAGAAAAATGAAAATTAGATTATGTAAATAAGACCAAGTAAAATAAATAAAGTACATCATTGTTATCTTTGTTAAATGCAATATACACAAATATTTTTGGTTAATACTTGAATTGTGGTTTGTGGCAGCTTTAAAAATAAACGAGTTTAATGTTAGTCTCAATATTAAAATTATAAAAATAACAGTTTTGAAATATTTATTTTTAGGTTACTATGTTAACAGGTTTTCCTTGTATACTATTCAATTGTTATAACACATTGTTATGTTTTATTTAAATAAAGTGGGATCGATAACGTATCAGACCTTTCTCTGATTAATTACAGTCCCTTCAGCTAACATCCTGTCAACTACAATTATAATCAGCACCAACAACAACAACAACAACAACCCGGAAATTAAAATCCTTAAATCTAGTTTAGACTAAGACACAATCAGACAAAGTCTTCAAAAAGAAATTTTACGAAATCTATAAATATTTCATTAACTGTAATTGTATTTTTGCAAATATAGAGGGAATAGATTTTGTATAATGTTGGGATATTATATACTTATGTACCATAAAAAATGAAACTGAATGTTTCAGCTGTGACGGGTTGGGTGATGTTAACATGTACTTCAATGCACAAATGTGGGCCCTGTACATTAGAGAAAGAAAAAGAAAAAAAAATAGCGACTTTTCTCTCTCGGCAACGGCCGCGACCTACTAAATGCTTTAAATTGTACTGATATTGTTATATCAATAGGCGCAGCGTAGTTTAAATTAAAGGACTGTTTTGCATGGCACGGTTTCAGAATGATGTGACAAGTTGTGACGTGTGTGCGTTGTGATATCACAGTGATGCTGCACAACACATGTATATCTGTTTCATGTTGACACGTACACCAGGTCGACACTTTGCTTTGCTTTTAATGCCGTAGTATGGCGTTGTCTCTGAGTGATTTCACTATAATTTCCGAAAAAAAAGAAAACTATATGCGTTCATTTCAATATTCATTATTGAGTTGGCGGTGTTCCATACGATTATTTTTCTCTCAAAAGCATCTTTGAAATTGGCAAAACGTATACAAAACTAATTGATTTCGTCGGCACTTTTGTTCCTTGTGAAAAGCAACATGACAACGCATGACGTTGTACACTTACCAGCCTAACTTGTAACAGTTTCACCAGTTTGGTGACACATGCAATATTTTTATAATCAGTCAGATAACACCCAACTTAGTAATTCAAATAATAAGTTAATAATTGTTCTTATTTCCATGTGCTACATAAATAAAAATCATTTGTTAAACTGCTGAAACTACTATCTGGCTAAGTTTCTTCTTTTGCAAATCGTACGTATATGTTCTAGTAAATAATATTATACTGTCAAACAAAGCAAAATGTTAATGGCAAATTATCATATTTTGCTAATTTTTATTCAATGTTAAATATGCCAGTGAGTCATTTCAAATTCGAATTACTTTATATCTGAACGATAAAATGTGTTTGCTCTTTTTCTAAATGTTGATTAGAGGTCAAAGCTAATTTTCATAAAACGACTAATGTTGCCCAAGGTAAAGAAAACACATACCTCGGTTGAAAACTTAAGTTATAGAAAATCATGGCGTGAAAACTGTTCAATACCGATTGACTATTTGGAAAAGTATTGAATGAATATGGTTTGGTGTATGATTTAAACATACTTTTTTGAACACACATATATTGGTGGTTACTTTGGTAAGCAGTTTGTACAAGAAATGTCAATATATTTTATATATTCCATTTTTTAATTTGCATAGATGTTTTTATTTTGATCATATACATGTAGTCTAAATGGGAGTAAGGTAATGCAAATGGCAACAACCTCTTCATATGAAAGTTTTTTTTCATAGATTTTTATAGTTGTATTATTGAACAATACTGATTCAGAGTATATATACGTTATAATCATCGGCTAAAGTGCCCATTGGGTTAGTTCTACCTTAACTGGATTAATCCACAGCGGCTCGAAGTTGCACTGGGGAGAATCATTTCGTACTTAGTTTTAACGTTAAAAAAGATTACACACGCTCATTGGTCATAATATTTAGATTTAATATTGTTTAAGCAGGTATGACTTCTTTGTACCTGATTGTCAGGCAATGATGACATTGTGCCCATTGTCAATCGCATTGTCTATGTTTTTAATGTATCTCTGTAACTCAATGAAGTTGTTTTCCCGGGAAATGTAATTTTTGTTTTCAATTCGAATGACCAGTATAACCCTACCTTTATATTCCCTGCGAAAGAAGCAGAATATAGCCTTCCCCGGATGTTGTCAAGCGCAAATGGAGCAATTAATTCACGATCTTATCGTTATAAGAGTAAAAACTATCCCAATTACGTTTAGGATTTTATTAATGTATGCATTTAAAACACAAGCTGTTGCATTTTCAATGTCGACTTACATTATTTCATTATAAACGCGTTTTTTTTTTGTTTTTTTTTTGTCTAAATTTAATCTCAAAACAGTGTCCCCCCTTCCGTTTTTAGGACCCATTCTTTAAGGTGTACATGGAATAAGGTATAGAATTATTATGTATTGTTATTGTGAGTGTTATTACACAATACACTTTAAGAAACAATACTCATACTTATGTACTTACTAACTTATTTACTGTAGATTCTTTAGGTGTAGCTTTCATATAAGACCTATCTTGATTATATAATTTTTTTTAGTGGTATAATTTTATTGACGTTTTATTACCGTATTCGTTTATGGTAATACTGTATTTGTTGTTTTTTTTCATCTATATTTTTAGCTTTCACAATAATTTGATTACAAAACCTCAGACACGTATCAGTTCATATCGTTAATCTTAAGCATATTTATGTACAGTCAGGGGTGACACTATAAAGATATCACTAGGAAATAGGATCTTGTCTAGAAATGAAAGTATCGTGGATTAAACATGTCATGCATACTGCATACTTTTTACTGTCAAGTGACTGTGGTTCGTGGTTTCCTTGATGTCGTGCATGCTGCTCTTGATCAGATATCGAGATAAACGCATATTATCGATTTGGCGAAAAATGTTCATCTCAGTAAGTTCTTTTCAATTGACTGCATTTAATTAACGTGCGGGTTATTAAAACCTGCCAGCTTTTAGAAAGGAAATGAATCGAGCTTAAATATTGTTAAGAATCTTAAAGTTACAAAGTAGGAAGCAATTCATTGAATGGTAGATAATGCAGAAGTACATGAATGAATGATTTCAGTTAATTCTAATTTTCCATTTAACATACTTATATATTGTCCGATTTTCAAAAACTATTTACTGAGAGAAGCGTCTTTGATTTTAAGTATTTAACACGCTTTGAATATGGACGCATCTTAAATGTCTTTTTAGATATAAATTGAAAATCCTCGAGAAAATTGTCAAACACCAGCAACAATAAGTTCCTGCCGTTTACTGTTCTCCCTGTGACTGAATGAATCTTTAAAATCTTAACTCGAATATAACTGTCAAAGAGTTTTACAAAAAATAGTCATACTCGAATTTACAAAAAAAATCAATATTTTCGGGAAAAAAGCAGTTAAATGCACTTAGGAGAACAAAATGTTCTTTTTTATCTGCCATAATTAAACTGATTCATTCCCCGACCTTCATAAATTAAATATCATCTGAGGGGTTTTACAAACCACTAAAATAAAATTTTGATTATGCTATTAATGTATCAATAGAATGTTGAGCGTTTTGAACGAATTAAGACCAAGAAAAAAACGATAATTAACATAAGACTTTGACTTTTGCGATATTTTGGAATTGCAAGTGACTAACGACAATGAGGGTTGCACTTTCATTTAAAAAATTGAAAGCTAAGATGTTAAGAAATGCAGCGCAAAGCATAATACTTAAACGAATATTTTCATTTAACATTGTTTAATGCGTCATGGCGTCTCCTGATGGCAAAAGTATACATTCTATGAACATATCAAGAAAATCCGTTTAAAATGATAGCTGTAGAGCGTAAATATTTTGCAGCTGAATTCAACCCTGGCGACACCTGACAACACAAAGGACGAAATTATAATATTCAAAAGGGCTTAAGCCACTTTATTTGCTGTTACGATTCCATGATGCTGGCTCATCGGCAACCAGTTTTTCCTGAGCTTCAAAAGGAAGAAGGAAAAATAAAAATCAGATTTTGTTTGTCTGAGCAAACGATATGGCATTCTGCTCTGTAAATCATGTCAAACCTGGTCATATTCATTTATATATCCTAATATACACCATCTGCCCAAAGAAGATGAAAATCCTCCAAGAATTGACAGCTATAGAGTGCGAAATAATATTAATGGCAGATGAAAACTGTGATATCAAATGACTTCATTACATGTAAAAAAATCATTACATTCAAACGGGACTACGGATCTATGCTTCCTGTTACAATTGTATATGATGATGGTTGTTCAGGAACCCAATATAAAATAAACATTAATTCAAAAAATTCAAAAACACTTGAACATATCACAACAGTATAAGTATAATGTAAAAGAAAAAAAAGTAAGTTGATACAATGTGTTGGACCAAATGCAGAGGGACTTTGAAAAACGAATTTTCAGACTTTCTTATTTTTCATGTAAATTTCCATGACTTGAATTCTAATTTTGAAAGCTAGTTACCGTAAGAAAGCCCTTCAAATTCCTAATCTTTCATTCTCTTTATGCATGTACGTAGTTGCATTATGTATTAACGTATATTCAACTTCCTTTTGGAATCTTAAGTTAATCTTGGAATCTAAACACCGATAAAACAGCTCGAAATCGTTCTTCAAATTATGTCCAGTCTAACTTTTAAAAAATCAATAAAATTCAAGATTTAAGCAGTTACGTTTAACTGAAAAAAAAACAAAACAACAACAACATTCTTTTTTTTCCCCGCCAGAACTCAATTGATTTTATCCCGATAAAAAGTATTTTAATGGACTACATATTTTACTCATATAATTTTTTCGATAAGAAATGTTTTTTTGTTTTTGTTTTGTTTTGTTTTTGCTTAGTTAGTATATGACATTGACCTTTTCATTTTCGAAATGACAATACATGATGCGACACTAGTCTGTAAAAGATAAGTGTTGTAACTAATATTTTGTAACTAGTATGGGGGAGAGTTTCATAAAGAGTGGAAGCCATGTTAATGGAAAAAGGTATATTAGCAATTGTGATAATTGCATACTTTTTCTAAAAATGTGACTTATTTACAAAACGTCATTCCATCTAAGCATTGGTTAAGAGATTCATGCTTTGAATGTAAGTATACATTGTAAATTCATGATCAGGACGACCAAACAGAATTCGCTGGGATTTAACCACTCTCTGTACATAAATAACGTACGGTAATTTTTACAAGTGTGCGGAGCACTGCCTAAAAGTGTCCCGTAAATTATGAGCAACCTATGCTTTTATAAATGTAATTGAGTCTGGTACAATGCTGAACATAATCTGGAATTCAGTGGCCAAAATTTCCAATACTGCTCTTCTCTTAACTTGTTCTAAACAATGTGTAAATATTACAAAGATTGTCTGTTTTACCACAGGCTCTCTTACTACATCAACTTCATCTTCATCAAAACTTACAATTTTATTCATAACTACATACTTCCTTTTATATCTTTATTGCGTTTATCTTGTGCTTACAGAGGCACAAAGAGTGTATATATATATATATATATATATATATATATATATATTGGTGCAGAATTTGAATATTAATCCTTTATGTGTATTTTAGCTGTTTTAACTGCGCCATTTGAATGAAATAAATATTATGTAAGATTATATTTGTATGTGTTTGCCTCATGCAAGCTAACACTGGTGGCACATAATGTACTGAAATTGGGTCAGCTTTACGAGCTGAATGCTGAAGACAGCCTGTGTCACCCTTAAGCAAGACTAAGTGTTCAGCACATATTAATCTACAGCAAATGTGTACAAATTTGGACTTTTTTTTAAAAGTCTTGCTTTATTTTCCATAATGTCATAATCGTGTGACTAAAAATAAATCTTTGCAACATGCACAACTTCACCTTTAAGTAGAAACTTATCATAAATATTGACTCAATTTCGTTAGAAGAGCACTTACAAGTATATAGTTCGTTTGTGCACTATAACTAAACTGATTCGACCATCAAATCTTTTTATATCATTTAAAGGTTTTCCATTCAGAAGACTATAAATTATACGAATATTGTCTTCATTTTTTTTCATTGAGATATTCAAGGCCAAACAAACAAAAACGATAACTGGCATATAATCTTGATCTTTGCGATTTTACGGAAACGTTAGTGACACCGATATTATGTTTAAATTTTAGTGCAGACTTCAGGCCCACAGTCTTTAAAACCCTTTACCTTTGCTTACACCTTTGCTTTTAACATCATGATGTCATAGGACATCATATGACGACAGCCTACACTATCTATAAAATAGGCATCAAGGCGTACATGCTTTTCAAAGGACTATGTTCCTTAGTCGTGAAAATGACCCAAGCTTAGAACTAAATGATATTTGGACAAATAAGAAGCAACACTAGACTGATATTAAAAATGATGATTTCATTCACATAAAACATTATTCTGTCACCATGGTAACAGGGATTATAGTAATGGTTTGCTTGCGTCCTTCCGATGTTTTCTGAGCTATAATTCTGTTGTGAGTGGTCAGATTTTAACATAGTTTGGTAAAAATGTTCACTATGGTGTGAACGTGTGTAATGTAAGTAAACCATTGGATTGTTCAATGTCGAAATTTACAACGAAAGTCATAATTTTCAAAAATATGTAAAATTCTGATTTTTCGGTGAATTAATCATGGGTTACTCATAAGTTACCCGAGTTTAACATAAATTGGTAAAAGTGTTCAATGCGGTGTGAAAGTTTGTCAAGTAAAATGAATTGATAGGTTTTTCAAGGTCAATTTCAGCAGTGAAGGTCACAATTGTCAAAAATAAGCAACATTCTGATTTTCCTGGTGGTAGCTTAGTCATGAGTGATCCGATTTTAACAGAAATTGGTATATATTTTCCATATGAGGTGTTAATGTGTCAGGTACATGAACTTGTGGATACTTTAACGTCAAGGGCACCATTAAAGGTCAATTTGTCAAAAATTTGTACAAATCATTATCCTCCGAGATGTAGCTTAGTTATGGGTTTTTCGATTGTACCATATATTGTGATACATATTTAGTATTATGTGACAGTTTGTCACTTTAAAAATGGAATGGTTGATACTTTAAGGTTAAGGTCATTTTTCAAAGTCGCATTTTTAAAAATATGTGAAATGTATCTTGTGTGCATAATAACTTTGCATTTTGTGGTTCAATTATAAGATAAATTATATATTCAGCAGTGATCTCTCTTTTTTCACAATGTTAACAACAATTTGTCAAACTGAACTAGTCTCTTTAGCTGATGTGTTTAATTACCGATGTAAATTCATACTTATATGACCGTAATTTTGATTTCATTTTTTTTTTATTCCGGCAAAGTCATCCACAATGTCATTGTCGCAATTCAATATATGTCTAGTGTGGATTTAGAATTTATAAGAATTAATTTGCCATTCTTTTGCGATATCTTGATGTAATCTAAAACAAAAAACAAAGATGCACAAGTGATTATGTCTCTGAAGTCTCATCAGTTTAGAAAAATCTAAAACCTTTGCTGTTATGAGTGCAACAAACTGCAAATTCAGATGCCAAAGCATTTATAATAACAGCATAAACGCCTTTAAAAAAAGTTCATATGAATTGGCAACTTATATGTCAGATTCGGTAATTTTACAATTTGTATGCAGATGCGTATAAACAGACTGACATGCACGAGAAAAATATCAACCTATCATGTCCTAGCTGTTTGAAACAAATAATGAGACTTTCAAGTTGATGTATAAAAACAAGTAATATCCAGAGAATGTTGCCTCATAGTGTTTTGTGAAGACATAAAAATATTAATTCTTCAACGGCATTGTCTCTTTGCTTGTTATGATATAACAATAATATAAAATGAATTTAGCAGCACAATACAGATATTCCTTATAATTCTTTTTTTTCCCCGCAATTCTGGTTGTTTCAAGATACCTCGCTCCACCCATATTTCAATCATAGAGCGACGTCCAGATCTTTCATGTGCTGGAAGATCCCAAGCACACAATAGCACCCGAATAGAACCAGTGGCCAGCCATAAATCAGCAGGAAGTATATCCATTTGACTTTGCATGGATTCTAATCAACGACCTTTAAAGCCTGAGTGGAATTAAGACACCAACTTCACGTACATGGTCGACAATATAGACCCCTGGTACTCGTGTTTGGCACTTTCCGAATGCTCAGCATGTAAGTGTAGTTCAATAGACATCTAAAAATAGTGTTTAATTATTGATGTGTGAGATGAGTTAATTTATTTTGTATTATTTAAAACATATAAGTGTGAGATGCTTCGTGGAGCTATTAATTATTTTGAATCATTTATGCTCGGTGCGTAACGCTTTTTTTAGTTCTTAAATAAATAAAGGAATTAAATTATGGGAATCATATTCACGTAAATATTTACAAGAAAAAAAAGTAAGTCATGGAGAATTTGTTTTGTTAAATATCAACACCGCAATCGGCAAAATACTTTAGTATCCGAGTACTTTGACTTGACTTGACTTGACTGTTTGAGTTTACCGTTGCTTCGACAGTATTTCAGTCATATAGCGACGTCCAGCTAATTACAGGTGGAGGAAGACCCCGAATGCACGGAGGCATCTGGGTAGAATCACCGACCTACCGCAAGCCAGCTGAAAGGCTTCCTCACATGAAAATCCGAATAACCCTGCCGGGATTCAAACCCACGCGGTGAGGGGCTGAGTGAGTGTTAATGTTAGCGACTTTACCCTCTCGGCCACGGTGGCCCCCGTACTTTGATCATTTAATGAAACGGTGTAAAGTAAAAGTATCATCTGCTGTTTTCGACCCTTTTGTCATCGATTGTCACGTTTCTATGATCTTACAAAAGTTATATATGTTGAAATATTCAGAGAAACATTTAAAATACAATGACACTGTTTACATAATAAAAGATGAGCGAAAAATAAAATCGTTAAAGTAAATTTATATCATTTTTATAAACCGGTGAAGATATGAAGGATAGAGACGTTAAGCGTCTGTGTTCATATTTTGTTGAAATTCATATTAGCCGTATGCTTCGACAGAAAAAATAGTTTACAGAATAAAGATTAATCATTTAGGTATACATATTATAAGTGTCTTGCTTGTCGAAGCATGAGGTCACACTGAATTTATCGTATCAAAAGATGACATCAGCCGATATTTCGTACAAAATGCGTGTAAATTACGTCCAACGGATTTACAAACAAATTTTTTGTTCAACCTAACGAATGATAAATACTGATTATATCCGGTTTCGGTGATTTTATGTTTATTCATATTATTGTGCATGTTAAAGAATGAAAAAGACTTCCGAAATGCATTTTAATTTTCCCGAAAAGTTTAGGCCATTTTCACCGCTTAGTAAACATAGTGCTTTCCTACTTGTCATACCTGGAATCTTCTTAACACTTTAATGCATTTGAAGGTCCTTGGCCCTTGGTCCGATACTTGTTTATGCCATCGTCTTTCTGCTAGAGGCAGAAACGATAAACAAACTAATATATATGGGCCGCGATCTGGGAAAAGGGGTCTAAGTGACAAAAATATCAAATTTGAGTTTTTTGATAATTATGAAAATGTATTTATTTCTGTTTCATAAAATGAAAGAATTTTCTTTTTATCCTTACAAATTCCGAAGATATGCACATTCAAAATAACCTACTGTTACGTGAATGTCCTGTCCTGCACATCCAAATCTTTTCTTGGTTCATATATTGTATACACACACCTATATATCATTATTAAGGAACATTTAAGTGATCAATTGAACTCATATCATGAGTGTTAACAAACATCTAGTAAAATATTTAACTCATATTGAGTAATATGAAACAAAGGCAAAAGTAATGTTGCCTAGCAACCGTAGAACGGGTCGATGTAAGATTAATCCAGGTTAAACCTTAAACCTAATGACAAGTTTCTACAGCAAATATAACCACACTGTATGCCATTTGCACAGTCAATAGTCCGGTTGTGGACATGTCACATCCTGGAAACATGGACGGACAAACGGTCGAACAGCCTTGTACAGGTACGACTGACGCTGGCGACTGAGACCGCGGGCCGGGATGATGTCAGGCAGGGTGTCGTCAAACACATGCGTTGGTGACTTCATTATAAGAATTGATGTCTCCTCCCCATCACGTTCCTTCCTCACTGTTACCATACCCGGGGTTTCAGCAGAAAATCGAAAGTACTGGAATGTCCTGAAAATGGAATTTAACCATGATAGCAGTGATAAAAACCACGAGAATAATTATACATATCTATAAACAATGAATTATGATGAAGGTATAAATATTAAAATCATTCCGATTGTGCTAAAAAAATAAATGAACAGCTAAATGTCCAGGGGCGTGCGTAGCTTGGTTTTAATGTGTTGGCCGAACTCCAAGAGTGTGTATGTGGAAAGGGGGGGGGCATCCCCATAAAAATGGTGCGTTTTGACGTATCTTTAGTACAAATAAATATTTAAAAAAAAAGCTTACGGCATTAACATCATTGAAATATTACATGTGCCTGGATAGCTTAGTGTTAACGCACTTCGCTTCTCAACAATTTGGTCTGGTTCAAGTCCTGGTCACGTACATGAAAGGGCACAGTGATCACCCATCGAATGAAGCGGGTTTTCTTCGGGATCTCCGGTTTCCTTCCACTTAGATGACCTCATAGCCGCCACCAGAGCTATCGAGGTTGATTTAAGATGTGATAACTTGTTTGCAATTGATGTTTATTTTTTATCATTAATATTATTATTATTTTAAATAATACCTCAGGCCTTTGATGGGGCGAATGACTTGTTCAAGAAAGCTCTTCCAATCTCGCCACTGCCAGGCTGGGTACCGTACGGCCTCATTGGTCTCTGCTGAACAGTTAACTACATCTTCTAGCTGATCAACAGAGTCACAGTCTGTGCGTCTATATAACTGTTTGATATGACCAAAGCCCCCGTCGATTCTGCACTGAGCATGTCCACGTATCTGCATCATGTACTGATGTCGGCCGGTCATTACTCTCCATGCAAAGTATCCGAGGACATAACGGTTCTTATTTTGTCCTGGAAATGTAGATTTAATTTTGGCATGGAAAAAACGTTATAATTTACATATTTTTTATCAACACGTAACAAACTCAAATTGTTTAAGGAAAAAATCATTATGTAATTTCATGTATAGAACGTTAACATTTCATATAAGTATTCTCTGTATACAATAACTTATGTATTAAATAAATTGAAGACTTTAAATTCTGCTCAATGTTTACCTGGAGAATTATCTGCATGGAAGGCACATGCCGGCACACATGTTCTGTACGTATCCAGCACCCAGTCGAGCATGCTGATGACAGCATTTGGACCATGGGTTAATGTGCCATCTTGACCAATGGTCTCATTCTCATGCATCAAGAAATTAAGCTGCCTTGGAATCCAGTCCAAACGTACTCCAAATATATGTATCTTACGCGGAGACGTAAAATATAAAGGACCCATTTGCCGACTGTGGTGTGGAATGATCACATTCTGACAGAAATCAAATGTCAAATGACAATATGTTATGCCATTATCATTATCTTGTAATGCTCGCTGAATGCACTGGTTGTACAGAGCCCTCTATTTCGGTGCAGATATAATGTGCTGTTTCAGATCATTTGCAGATGTCAGCTTTTCTTCTTCATCCCGGGCATCAGCCACCTTCTTTCGAAGCTTCTCACATGTCGCACAGACGTCATCTTGAGGAGAAGCTATGCGAATGTGTGGTACACAGATATTCCAAACTTTGACAAACGTGGAATATTTCATTGTCCGTTCACCATCAGCTGGTGAAGCTTGATACTCTGCATGTACAGACTTTTTTGTAGTCTGACAGTGCAAGTATATAGGTGGCATGTTGTCGCGACCTCGAGGGGCTGCTGGTTGTGGCAAACCATGCATGTCTGCGAAATTAATGATGAACGTCACTGTTGCCTTGATGGTTTCAAAAGTTAATACTTTTTTAGATGTTTTCCCAACATTGCCATGGGTTTGGGACACTGCTCCATTTTTATCCATGTGTGTAATTATATTTGCTAGGCATTTCTTTCCAACATTATACACTAACATGAAGAGGGCTTTGCATATATGTTGTCCTGAAAACATGAACTGTTTTCTGCTCTTTCTTCTTTTCTTTCCTCTCTTCGTATGAGTTTTGTCGCAGTCGATAAGTGTACCCATAATGTACATATCTTTTTCGTCCTTTCCCATTTCTTTAACATTAAGCATATGCTTATACATATCACTGAATGTAAACTTAGCTCTGCAGTTCAGGCGACACAAACATCCTTCTTCCTTCATCCTTTTGAGTTTCACATAGTCATCATCCTCATTGTCAACAAATACATCATCAGATTCACTGCCTGAGCTTTCACGACACTCTTGCTGGATAAACTGATGGGCACATTGTTCTACACTGACAACTTGTTCTTCCTCGTCCTCTTCAACTAGTTCTTCATCTGGCACCTCCTGTGATCCAAACGGTGTGTTCAAAGGAGTTCTTCCAAAATGCTCGGAAAGAATACTTTCCAAATCCTAAAACGTAATAGAACTTATATAATTTTAGGTAGCATAAAATTATATGATTCTATTAAATTGAGATGTATATAATAACTAATGTCATACGCGTGATCATCGACTGTCAACATTATCTCGTAAATCTCGTACAGGGATTTAAGCTTTCCCGTTTTATATTTGTTTTGACAGTTAAAAGTCAAATGTTCCGAAATATATGTTTAAGGTAAAAGCAAGAGGAGTAAAGTACCACTACCACTGAGTTATCACAAATTAAAAATTAATATGTTATTACATTTAAGTGATTTATCATGATCACAAGGGTATTTGGGTGAAAAAAAGTAATTAGATCTATTTGTTATAACGCTTGTATCCTAAATCTAATAAATGAATAAATAATGTTGCCAAGATAGGATTGTATCGTAAACAGTCAAGCAAAAACATCAAAACTGAAATCCTGTGTAAAAAAAAAATAAAAATGCATAATGAAAAAAAAAATCATCCATCCGAAATTGCACTTCAGAAATCAAAATAGATGTTTTGAATCTCAACTAGTCAAGCGTGTTTTAAAAATAACATGTGATTTACACCAAAACAAATGGCGTAACTTAAATCACATTTTTCTTGACGTCATGATCTATTTCATTTAGCCCCCTTTTGTCAGATCGCGGCTCATATGTATAACTTTCATGATGCATTATCATTACTCCCTTAGCATAACAGGTCATATGTAGAGCTTTAACTTTTCTATCTAAGACAAAGTTAGAAGCGGGGGTATTCGTTACCATTAGTGATAGTTCTAGAATGTCCTGGCCATATTGCAGACTATATATTGACTAGCGTCTGGTGCCGTTTACATAACAAAGT
This sequence comes from Solen grandis, assembly GCA_021229015.1. Lineage (NCBI taxonomy): Eukaryota > Metazoa > Mollusca > Bivalvia > Adapedonta > Solenidae > Solen > Solen grandis. The sequence continues at coordinate 61,104,909 of CM037789.1, read as the reverse complement.
TCTCAAATTAATTTCACTTATAAAGATGTAATCATATTTCAGAAGCAAATGCCGGTTAATATCTTACAGATGTTACCTTGATGTAGCATAATTTATGCAAATGCTTTAAAGAAAATTATCACATTACATGAAACGTTATACTTCCTAGGGTACTTTTCAATGTCTATATATATATATATATATATATATATATATAATATTGAATATACAGATTAATACAATAATAGATTACAATTACTAAAGCTTCAATGTCTCCATCGAAACGAAAGATGGACACAAAGAATAGGTCAATTATTAATGATATTAATGATTGAATTGACAAACCGTAAGACTTATTGTCTTATACTTACGGGCTACTATGTTACATATAAATGTACACATATATACCCTGATAAATGCCAAACATGTACACATATAAATATAAAAGTCCAACCTAGTCAGATAAATGCAATGAGTATGTCTGAAAAACAGATAATGCAAATTATCAAAACTGTAATTCAGTGGCTGTTCGGTTTCAACATCTGAATGTTGCACACCTGATATAGTGTAACACAATTCAGAACGCGTTACATTTGAAAGTAAAGACCAGACTTTATCTCCTATTGTATATATGATCACTGACTGAAACGTATTTCTATGACAGTTACTTTTTTACAGTCAAGTAGCAAATGTTCTGAAAATTTACTTTGCATGCGACATTACATTTGTAACATGAATGAACATGTTAATCATATATATGTAATTATCACCCATGTCACCAGAAAATGCATTTGATCCTCAGTAACGCAAGTACAGTTAAATGACTTTCGTTACATATTTGTTCTATGTTTACAAGCATGCACTTAATATAAAAATGATGTGACATAATACTTTGCATGATCAGAGTGACGCTGATGATCATACTGTTCCATGCTTGCATGTTCTTTTCCAGTGACACGACCGAAGTCCCTCTCAGTGTGCTGATTACGTTAACATTTAAACGTTAATCTTTTTTAAACATCTAATATGAAATCAGAGAACACGTTCTAATCTTTTTTATTGCCACCAGTATCAGTACCACTTCTTTACATTTCTTGATGGGAATCAGGTCAACGCTAACGTCGGGCACATGGGGGTCAGAATCACGATTACAAGATTCACGTTGCACAACTTTGCTGTAGGTATCTCATCCGGCCGGTTCACTGCCAGAGCGAAAGAAACGAGGACCGTTGATACTAATTGCATAATACATCGATGTCGTATTAGTATCAATAGGTTTTGCCCTATTAAACAGGATTGACTTGAGCTCTGGTTCCTCCTTTCCCCTACACACATCATCAGTATGAGATGACTCATGTCTGCCTTGTCTTACGTGAACCGTAGAAGAAGCACCGGATACGGCAGCATAGGGCTGTGTCTGCTTTAAGCGGGTTCAGGCGTAGCACTGTCTGCATTATTTCCGATATTGCTAGATGCAAGTGCGACAAAAGATGGGTTCTACTGTTTTATATGATTTGCTGGTTGATTTGGCACTGTGGTATATGTTTTCAGATATTGTTCTATCTTACTTATTTTCTTGTCAACAAGTCTCGTAGGACTCTCAATAGTCTCTCGGGACTTAAGACTCAAGAAGGATATGATCAATCTCATCTTTGTGTGACGTCATTTCCGTCAGCTTGTAGTTTGGCTGTGCCAGAACATTTGTCGTCCGTGATTCCTTCCATTGACTCGGAATTACCTCTAATTAAATCATCTAAATGTCTAAACATATCATTAGCCTTTTTGTCATACTCCTGTCAAAAACTTTTTAACTTCCCCTATACCACATTTTAGAGATACCGTAAGGAATCTATTGTCTTCTTTGACTTTTTATTAAGTAGGTTTGGATCTGTGTTACAGTCGAACGAACATAGAATAGCAATGTTAAAATCTTTCTTTTAACTATCATTTGTAGAAAAATCAAAATCATCTATTGTGCGAGACTTCGGAATAGAGAGAATGTCTTTATTTCATCAAATGAACCTCCGTCAAGAATATTTACAAGACTGTATATGTCGGATGCCAATGTCATAGGGTTGAAAATTAGTGTTAATGTATTAAGTAGATGTAGTTTCTAATTTCAGCTCTCTCAGTACTTTGATATCGGACTCGATTTGAATGACCAATCATTGACCGACGGACCAATTTAAACTTTCTCAAGTACTTAACATACAACACCATTTTGATACGTTAATAGAAGTATGAATATTCTACGGGAAATACTTTGTTTTTCTTAAGGTATTTATTATATATTTATCATCTTTATTATTTCGTAAAGGTTTTTATTATAACCGTTTGTAACTTAAATGGTTAAATGGTATAATTAACTAAATTGTTGACATCTGAATCTCAATCTGATGCAAGAATACAATGTCTGATTGTATTATGTAATCATCATCGTGATTCTTGCTGAGCATTCTATGACAAAACTAAAGTAAATATATTTAATATTTCATATACTGACATGCTATTATTTGATATGATTACATGCGATCTTTTTTTTTTTTTCTTCAGAAAATGTATCTATTTTAGATAGTCGGAGACTACCGAAGAGTTGCGTCCCTTTGCGGATGTGTCAAATATATAAATATCAAAACTCAATTTCTTGTCGTTTAGCTTTTTCTCCTACCTCTGAGCCGGTCGACACCAGCTTATATAAAACATTTTCACCCTTGCGCCAATTTATACGCCTCTTGGTTTCGGCTTTACCAAAAGGGCACTTATTAAACTTCCGTAAGTCCCGTAGTAATATTGCAACATCAGTAAGTTCACGTTCAGAAACATACACATTTAAACGCATGTTTGTGAATCGTCAAAGCCATTACGTTGACCTTGGGACGGCTGGGATTCATACCAATCACGCTGGTCAAGGTCAGACTTCTGGCCGAGCTAGATTTTATCAATGAACATGATTCAAAGTAATTATCAAGTGATCACTGCGGGCGATATACTGATCACAATAGAAACACAATTATTGGTAGCATTATTAGATAATGCATCTTAGTATTTGCTTAGCAGGTCGTCCAATTCGTACCAATCGTGCATAACGAAAGAAATTTGGTGCGCCCCTCGGGCAGTTTTTAAAGCCAAATAAGAGAACCCCTCCAACTTGCTAATGTATCGCGAACAAATAACACAAATAAAAAAAAGCAATAGCGAAACACTAATACTAAAAAATATAGTCACTGATGATAGCTTACATCATAACTTCTCCATCCGAAGGAATTATCCCACACATTGACTGTAATCGATGAGATAATCCTTCATTTAGAGAGAGCGTGAAAACAAGTAAACCACCCGAACCGGAATGAGAAACCAGACTCCGTTTTATGAAAGACATAAGGAGAAACGGGGTTATTAATTACCATTAGTAATAGTTTTAGAATGTTCTTGCCATTTATTGACTACCGTCTGGTGCCGTTTAGATAATAAAATTCTCACATTACTTGTTCTTGTTGTGGTCTTATTTCAGAAACACAAACAGACTGTCGTGTTACAGATGTTACCTTTATATGGCGTAATTTATGCAAACGCTTGAACAGCAAAATTCTCTCATTACGTGAAACGTTATACTTCCTAGGGTACTTTTCAATGTATTAAGCTGCTTCACTGCGCAGAAGAATTTGAAATATTATATTTTATGAATAATATACACCCATATTACAAGCACATGTACATTTCCTGTTCAGTTTATGTCATATAACTTTGAGTGAAAATTCACTTGATTTGAGTATTACACTCTATATAATCTTTCTTTGTCGGAAATTATAGTGAAATCACTCAGAGACAATGCCACAATGCGGCATCAAAAGGAAAGTGTCGACCTGGTGTACGTGACGCCGCATACACGTCGCATGATAATTCATCTAGTCACATCATTCTGAAATCGTGTCATGCCAACTAGTTCGTTTAATTTAAACTATCCTGCACCTTTTAATATATCAATATCAGTACAATTGAAATTTAGTATGTCGAGGCCGTTGCCTAGCGAGTAAGGTCGCTGATTTCTGCTTCTTCTTCCATTAATGTACAGGGTTAACTCGGGTTTATTGCCATATATGTTTACATCACCCAGCCCGTCATCGCTAAAATATACATTTTCATCTTTTATAATACATTAATATATAATACCCCATTATTATACAATACCTATTTTCTCTATATTTGCAGATATACATTCACAAATAATGAAATATTTATAGATTTCGTAAAATGTCACGTTGAAGATAACATGAATGTTCTTCTTTTATTTGACTGCGTCTTATTTACATTATCTAAATTTCCTTTAGGGCATGTGTTTGTTTATTACATGAATTAAAGTACAATCAAATGCTTATATATTTAAAGTAGCACTATAAAATAATAATAATAGTAAAATAAAAAAATCGATGTGCAGAACTGTTTTAAACAAATAATAATACTATAATAATATAATGTTCTATCTTAAAAGCTATGTACCGAAAGGAAGGTCCTTATAGCTCCAACACTCTACAAGTTTATGTATGAATTTCTCTTTAACGGCTAGACGCTAAAATCTTGAAAAATCCGAAAAAAAATTAATAAATGTCATTTACATTTTCCTCAATGGACAAGTAACCACTGGCCATTTTTTAATGGTATACAATTAGAAATACCATGAATTGGGTAATAAGTCATGTTAATAAATCGAAACTTTTGTATATGTATATATATTTATGTATGCATATCACCCCTATTTTGCTTGTAGTTCCTAAAATCCGATTATATTTAATGAATGTGACTGTTCCACAACCAACAATACATGTCAAGAAACTCCTTTCTTGTATACATAATTATCATTCGCATATATGCAATTAGTAATCGAAAGTGATTAAATGCGTTAACTCATCCCTGTAATGTGCGAAAATAAAGGTCAAGATAAATGATAAATTTGACGAGCAATACTATATTATATATCTCATACATAAAAATATAAAAATAAATATTTAATATAATACAAATGGACGTTAAATAAATAAAATGAATATATAATGAGCAAATTACATATGGTTAGGTATGAATACCTTAAATACAAACGAAGTATTTATTCGCGCTTATTTTTCTTTCGTTTACTGTCTCATATTTGTTTGATTCATCTTATTATATGCCAAATAACTTGTGTAATTTAGATATCAGAACAAACAAAATGATGACTTTAATAATGATATTCTAAATCATCCGCTTTATTTTTCCCTTTTTTTATTATTTATTCATTTATTATTTTTATATATATTTGTTTTCTTGGTATTCATCTTCTCATTCTTTATCGTCTTATTTGTTATTTCTCTATAATTTAGACGTGGAAACTACGATAGTGGCTTTCAACGCCCGAGATATTAAGCACCTTAATTCTGCTAAAGGCGACACGATCATCTTCACTACCAATCTACTGAACGAAGGGAACGCTTACGACAACAGAACAGGGATATTCACGGCCCCGGTGTCCGGCCTGTATTTATTTACCGTCCAGCTGTGCAGCCAGTCTCAAAAAGGTTTTGCTGCCAGTATCATAATAGAGAGTAAAGAATATGGCAGACTCTATTCATTCGATAATGACTCACACACATGTAATTTGTGTCAAGCCACAGCCGTCATGCAGTCTGGAGACACGGCCCTTGTCCGGAATATTCATAGTAGTGGTCAAAGACTGTATACAGATAGCTATCATGGGATGTTCTTCACTGGAACACTGATAAACAAGATTTGATCTGGTTCAATCTGAAACAACAGTTTTGTTTGTATCACTACAATAAAGACATTTACATATTAACATTGTTATATTGTTCTAACTGAAATTTTCAGTATATATATATATGGGCCGCGTCATGGAAAAACCTGCCTTAATGACCAAAAATTCGATTTTTACTTTTTTACATTTTCATACAGATTGGACTTTGCTTAGCAAACTAGTAAAAAAATGAGGTCAATATCATAATTATTTATTGAGATATGACACTTCAACGAGCACAGGTGTATTTATAATTTGACGTTGCAGGACGTCAAAAGCAAAATAAACATGTATTGAACAAATGCGTTACATCTGATATGCTATGAACATGGAAAACATTATGATTCATTTTGGTAATGTATATTACCAAATCAATATTCAAACTAGGTATATGTTAAAAATAATAAAAAGGTTATTCCGAGGTTCGAACGCTGACTTGCAAGATTTAGTTTAGGCTGTTTTACCCTCTCCGCCACAGAGGCCGTCGTTGTCGGCGGGTTACATTTATTACATAAACACTTTAACGTTTTACACTGACGCGCTTTTAACTTCTGCAGTCGATTTAGATCAACATTTTTATTGAAAAATATGGAAATAATTCAAGATATTTGAATATTACTTTATACTCTTTAGATATAGATTACAATAGAACTACATATAGAGGTGAAACAAAAATATTTTCATATAAATCTTGATAGATCGATTTGCAAGATTTTCAAAAATTAAAATCTGCTGCATCGTAAATGTAATATAATTGTTGAAAGGTATTTTACATGTGTTTGTAGATGTAATATTTCTGAACGGCTCATTGTGAGTTTTTTAAATCAGGTTAAAACGAGTTTAGTGTAGTACCGGTAGCCATTTTTTCCAGTAAAGAAAAAAATAACTGTCCAACAGCATGGAAATTCACTCACAATTTTTTATATCTTCGGAGATGTTTCAAAACAAATAAACTTAACAATACTATTTTTAAATATTTTAAATGAAGTTACCTCTAACTCCTCATCCATCTTGAACCAAATTCATTCACAAATAAATTTGATTTTGAAAACAAAAATGAAATATCTGTGTCAACATGTGACAAATATAGTGACGTCATTTACAAGAGGATTTCCCGATCATGTCATCAATGTCATTAAGGCAGATTTTTCCATGACGCGTCCCATATATATATATATTTAATTATATATATACAAGACATAATTGATGTAATGTAATGTGAAGGTCTATGTAATGTGAAGACACAGTGCATAAAAATATTGATACATGTATTATGTGTAATCATTTCAATAATGAAAACGCGTCTAGTTTTTTGTTTATTCCATATATCCTTGTTACTCTCAGTTCCATTTAATGTGACTTCAAAATGTGGTTTCTGTATAGTCAGTTTTTGTGGTGCTGTTAAAACGCTTTAATTACTTACTTATCTAAAATACTTGCCGTTATTTTAAAGCACACAGATAATTTCATAATTTCCAACTCAACATATAATACTTGTGTTTGTATTATACATATCTCATTAAAGGTAAATCTGGGTATCGCTCCAAGAAATCGTATCGCAATATATCGCGTAATGCGAAATATTGTGAACTTGTTTTTACTTTCTATTTTGTATATATAAAAAATATCAAATTCTTAATAAACAAAAAATAAATCTTTTTGTTTGTGATTCCATTTATTTCACATACTCTGAAAAAAAGAAAGAAAATCTGAATAAAAATTATAATAAAGACCTTATCACTATTACACATTTAATGATATATATATTTATATATCAAGCATTAGAAGTTACCCTTAATCAGAAGCTCTGAAAATTCAAATTTATCCACGATTTATTTCAATATATCACCTTTCTATTTGCTTTCTTAAATGTACAAAATAGAACAATGTTTCAAGTGCGCATGTGCAAACCCGCCTCAAAGACGTTGCTTTTTATTGACGCCAAAACTTACTCGGTTCTGTTCAATCGTTTGTCTGAACTGCATTATTTCAATTTTCTCTTCGGCCAAAATGATATTTCAATTGTTATCATACATAGTTATAACCAGGCTAATCATATTACTTTTATTTTACTCGTCTTTCACCCCTCTTTCTCCTTTTCTCCTCTCAAGAAACTCTCATACTTTCGTTCATGCGCATCGTTTTTTTATCATTGTTTCTTTCTACAATCATATTTTTAGCTGTCAGACGTTATGAAAGATACAGACACGAATCTCGTCTCTAATGATATTCGAACCCACACTCCCTGGTTCAGTGACCCAGCGTTTTACCACTGCAATATGCTTCTTTATGTTTACTTGAATAATTAAGAAAAAATACAACAAACTGTAGTAGATGACATCTATCGAGTCACACTGTCTACGGTTTGCTAAGTAACGAAAGTAAATTCCTCGTTAATTTATTTACGTTGCAATATCTTGATCGAATCGACATTAATCCTTAATTTAAATTTTCTGCCACCCATCCTCACTTGTTGATATCCAGGCAGTAAATGATGATTATATCATTGTGAAACTTACATTCAAGTTTGGTAAATTGTAATGCATCGCAAAGGGGAGACGTTTCTCTACTATCGATTAAAATTGAACACACAGACGTTAATATAACATGAAATCCCCCTAATTGTCTGCACAGAATGTAATCGTTCAGTTCGATGCCTCACATCGTGTTTTTCCGCCTGCCGCCCAGTCGAGAAATATTTGATTGCCAGAGAATGAATTTTGTGTCCCTTTTTCAGTGCAATAGATTTAGGTTGTGTCAAGAAACTTCTAAGTAGGATAGAAAATATTCAGACATTTTTCTAGACAATGGAAGCCTAGGCTCGCTACGCTCGCTTCGGTCTTCTTTTGTCTGAAGAAATGTCTTAATATACTCTATCCTATACATAGATACAATACATAACTGGAATTTGCTGACTATATATTTCTATTAAGTCATAACTAAGAACTTAGATGAATGGTAAAATAGGACTTTATCAGGAGTCTCTCAGATAATGTTTAATACGTGCATATGATCAAATCAGTGATATCACTTCATATTTTTCTTAAGACAATTTTTTGGTAAAGATTAGAGAATCTCACTCTGTGATATCATCCTTCAGTGAAACTGAATACTCTTCATATTTTTGGAGGATTGAAATAGATATACTATTGAAGTAAAATAAATGTCAGCAGGATATATTTGTTTAAATATTTTGTACGATTTAAGGTTATAATAATATATATGAAACATCTGAAAATATATCGTGAGGACGAATTAAGTGATTCCGTTGGATCCGTAATCAAGTACTAGTATGTTTTTCCGTCCGAACATTTGATAAATTCGAAAGTTGTGTCTGAATTAAAATGTGTAAAATAACTGATGCTAGCGATAACGTGATTAACAAACTGTAATGAAAAAAGAAAGAACGCAGGAGAAAATAATGCACTTTATTCGGAGATATTTTGAACCATAACTGGCTGGAAATTCTAGCGATCTATGGATAAAACTCCATCTGTATGCAAAGGTTAGCCTAAAGGTGCAGTGGTTAGGTTGTGCTCCATGCAAACAGCGTGTGGGTTCGAGTCTCAGCAGGAAAAAAATATTTTATATTATTTTTATTAATATTTTTGCAATACAAGGTACATATATTTTTGTTATATTGAATATTATTTATTTGCCTTTTTTAAGTACGTGGGTGTATAAACGAAAAGAAAACATGTATACATTAAGTAATGAGAGTTTGTTGTTTTAGGATTTGCTTTCGCATATTCTTATAATCCTATAAAACTGTAGGCAAGAGATAAGGGAATAGTAACAGTGGCGGTATTCGTATTATTAGCAGACCATTGAGAAAAATGATTTGTTCATCTTTTTAAGCGACCGTGTTCACGCAAGTTAAATGCGGGTTTATAACATTGGATTATTGGCATCGCTTGAAAATTTGATCACCGTTTATTAAATTTACTTTGATACGCAAAAGAAATACGTCATCATCACATCAAAACCAGCCTTTTGATGAACTGTGTTGTTTTGCTCATCGTTATTGAATTAAAAAGTTCCGTAAGCAAAAGCATGTCATAATACACAAAGCATATACATTGTCTTAAAGAGGGGAAGTGGTGTATAGACATACATTCATTTTCCTTTTTAATTTGATGCATTTATCTATGTCGTGTCGACGTAGTGAGGAAAACAAGCGCTCTGCGACTTGATTCGGCTGGTACCTGGCTTGAGATTGTCAAATATATTAATTAGGGGAACTTTGTTAATTCAGGAGGCGGAAAGACATCAAGGAATCATTTAAAAACATATCTCTCAACACCAAAATAACAGTTCAAAGTTTTGTTTATTTTTATACACATAGTTTTAATTTTGATAGATCTTAGATCCTACAGGTTAAAAATATGTAATACAACTATTTTATTACAATGCAAATAACTTCAAATTAAGATTAAACAAATACTTGAATAATGACGTCTTATAAATATGAACTTAGGCGAGGTTTCAGCCTATTGATAAATATGGACTTTGACCAAAGATTCACCCTACACTGTACTTATGTAATCTAAAGTACCGCTTTTTTCTCAGCAGTACCCCCCCCCCCCCCCCCAAAAAAAAAATCCTCAACAAGGTACGGAATGGTATACTGTGTGGATGTAGGCTAAGTTCTACTAAAAATATACTTTATTGGTTAATATTGGAGAATGGAGACTCATAGATGTACTTTAGCATATACAAGAGATATACACCTCCTCGATTGCCCACCCTTCCTATAAATGGAGATTACTGCCAGTACATATAGTCTGAGAGTCTAAGTTTCTCTGATTCAAAGTACGCGGTGCATGATATATATGTAGTAATGTATGACATCAAAATTAAGTGTAAGCGGGACATCATCCTATTGGCAAAAAGTTAAATATAGGGGAAAATACCGAGTATTCCAAACAGACTAAAATCATTTCAACGAAGAAAACAGAGTAATACAATTGCAATATACAAAATTACTGACTGTGGAAAGAGGGTGCAATATTAAAAACACAAATTAGACAAAAAATCAGCGAAAAAATTATGCAATGTTGAAATGACGTCAGCAATGGAGATGGAACATACTGTTCAACATAATTTACCATGATGACATATGTGATTAGAAAAAGGTAAGTAATGTTTAACAGATGTTGTTGTTTAAACGAGTTGTCTGATTTTAACAATATAATGAAATGAATGTTTAATCGTAGTTTCCTATGAAACTATTAGTCACTAGCCATGTTATTATATACATTTCATTTATTAAAATAATTTGATAGTAAGGTAAACATTAATTTAAAATAACCTAGTGAGTATTATAATCATTTATTAGAGATGACAAGAGAGTATTATTTACTATCATTATCGGACGAGAGAGAGAGAGAGAGAGAGAGAGAGAGATCGAGTATAATTAGCATTCATTACAATGACCAACGAGTATTATTAACATTAATCTAAATAGAAAGTAAAATTAGCATTTATTAGAAATGACCAACGAGTATTATTAACTTTAATCTAAATAGAAAGTAAAATTAGCATTTATTAGAAATGACCAACGAGTATTATTAACTTTAATCTAAATAGAAAGTAAAATTAGCATTTATTAGAAATGACCAAAGAGTATTATCCTCATTTATCAGAAATGATTATGAAGTAGATCTACTTTTGTCTATGCCTTTGTCATCATTATATAGTATGGTGACATTTAATAAAAATCATATTGCCTTCAGAAATATGAACAGATGCTCTGAATCATGCAGTGTCCAATTGTTTTTATAATGTGTATGATACGCATATCATGCAAAAAGGTTATGAATGTAGCAGCCTGAAAAATATGTTGGACCTTACTAAGGACGTGGTCTTTATATGAGGTCAGTATGAGCTTCATTCAAAGACTTTTAACCTTATATTCCTCGAAAGGATATTGACGTAGGTTTATTTAGAGAAAGGATATGGAATGGAATGTTAATCTTTCAGTCCATGTCAGATTGTACTCCATATGAAATAATGAAAAGATCATATTCTGAAACAGTAATAAGGCATAGATCTGTGCATTTCACGTAGCTGGTAATTATTTTCGCGGTTAATTAACTTGACATACGCGATCACTTGGCCACGACGTCCTGTTTACATCCCCTCATTAAAATGTAATCTTAAATACAAAAAATTCGAGGAACTTTCATCTACATATTCAGGAAAAAAAATTCAGCATCAAGCAAAGTACTTCAGTACTTTGAAGATTTATCTCGAATGTCAGTGTGTCTTCAAATCCAGCTTGGTACGATGGAATAAGGTAGGTAATATAATTTCACCGTTTGAACCTTGGTGAAAAGACAAGTATAATAGAAAAAAAAAAAGAAACACAACACATTGAAATAAAACAAGAATATCTGGATTCAATAATTTCTCTGATTAATTCTTTTTAAAGGAGAAGAAGGTGTGTCTGTTTTGGGTCTACTCACATTAACTCTCAAATTAAAATAACTTGAGCGCCTGTTATTTATTAAGCGCGTATGCTACAGTTTTTGATTTGTTTTTGTCTTAAATAGAAGTATCCGATTTTCACATATATTATGTAAAAACATGCGTTGAATATGAACATGTAAAAGAAAATGTATATACCATTTTGCTCGATTTTCTGCTACGTTTATATATCCATAGTTACCGTTTTTAATAAGTAGCTATAATCTACATCTCTCGTTAAAAGGAAAAAAAAAGAAGTAAAACAATTGAAGACACGCATTGTAACAGTGACATCATGATAGTTCAATAAATCCGAATATAGGGATAAAATACCCTCCGGGTTTTTTATATTTATAATAAAGAGAAAAAAAAACCATTAAATATTTGGAAAAGGGAGAGAACATATCCATCATTTAAAGAAATAGTTATTTTTTTTTACAGAAAATCCTTACTTTTTTTCTTTGATGATTGCTTTAACAATATGTATAGGCCATCGACATCATTTTCGAGCTACTGACCCGTTTCTGTGGTAACTTTCTTATGCATAACCAGAAGGCAAAGTTTTAAAAATCATTTCAAAATATTTTCATTGAAAAGGAAATGATATAGTTGCTCACAAATATCTTTTACTTGCGTAGTACAGTTATTGTGACAGCTTATATCCAAACATTTGGTGTATCCGAAATATGTCGAAATTAAAATATTCAAAACATTGCGAAGTAAACCATAACATTCGCCATCATAAAAATGCCAATATGGCCATCTGTTTCTTGTGATAAACAGTCATTTACTCGAACTCCGGAAGGCTTGAAGCCTCGAAAAAAATTTAATGCGTTCCACTTGCAATATCAACATCGGATTGCAGCGAGCGCAAATAGAATTAGAGATATGCTTTTGGCTTTGAGAAAAAATACTTAAATAATACGAATAGTTACATTTAGTGTCATGTGAGATCATGTGAAACTTTAGACAAAGATTTTCTCATGTTAAAACACCATTGTTCTTTTGGAGACCATTTGTATTTTGCCGTATTTTGGCCAAAAATACACTCACTAAATAAGGATTTTACCTTGAATAAAAAGAAATATATATGTTAGCTTGTATTTAACGTCCCAACAACAGCTTATCAGTCAGTTGAAGATTTTTGTCTACACGATGTCTCACTGCGCCGAAGACAAGAGGCATGCTACTATATACCAAGTCATAATATAATGAAATTGGTCAACTAGTCCTGAAATAAAACCTTTATCGCCTGAAACAATTATGTGGACAAAATATATTAGCATTTTATCTAGCGTTCTACAAATACAATTTTCAAAAACAGAGCCTGGCATTGACGGTGGCCTGTAGGAGCATAGAACTCCCCATTTTCGTCTTTCCATTATCAGTTTGTAACATAAAATTTCAATCAAATCACATTCAAGACCAGGCCTTCTCTTTACGGGAAGATCGGCTCGCACAAACGTCAGAATGCAACCTTTTGTTGTTCTTTCATTTTGTACCCTTCCGCTGAGAATTCCAATTCCATTTAATGTGACTTCAAAATGTGGCTTCTGTATGGCCACCAGCTTTTGCGGTGCTATTAAGACGTTTTATTTACTTACTAATCTAAAATAGTTGTCGTTAGACAATTTCAAACTCAACATATGATACTTATATTTGTATAATACATATCTCCTTATAGGTAAATCTGGGTATCGCTCCTAGAAAAACGTATCGCAATATATCGCAATACTGAATGCCGTATAGGGATACGTATTGCGATATATTGTAATTGTTTTTACTTTCTGTTTGTATATTATATATATATATATATATATATAAATTAAGAAAACATTTTTTTTTTCCTTTTTTAAAATACTCTGAAAGAAACAAATTTTATGAAAAACAAAAATCTCAGTAAACAACTATAATAAATACCTGGTCACTATTACACATTAAATGATTAGGTAATATATATAAGTATCAAACAACAGATAAAACACATGACTGGAACTTGCTGATTATGTATTTCTATTAAGTCATAACATGAATGGCAAAATAGGATTTAATCAGAAGTCTTTCAGCAGTAAAAGCAAACGTTAATTATCAGTTTCTGATTTCACATGTATGTGATCACTACAAAAATGTTTGCTACATTAGATCTATTTGACAAAACCGGTGAGGAATTTGGAGAATATCACTCTGTGATATCATCCTTCAGTGCAATTATTCAATGTTTTCAGCTCGAAAGAATGGTATCCTATCATCAGACTCACAATATATAAACTGCCTATCGAATTTATAAACTTTATACATTTTTTTTCCATATACTTTATAAGTTTATCCTGCTCGGCATAGAAGATATGTAAACTGCTTGCCAAGGCTCGAGGTTTACTTTTCTAAGCCTCGCAGGATACATTTATCTTTATTTAACACTAACCTAATAACTCTTACAAACCAAAATCTTTAAGTAAAATAAATGTCAACAGGATATATTTGTTTAAATATTATATACAATTTAAGGTTGTAATAATATATTTGAAATAAAGAGGATATTATTGCAGGCGAAATTAGTGATTCCGTTGGATATGAGTCATCAACTGTATTGTTCATTGGATAAAACTATTGGATAATTTACAAACCACAATGTTTGCCGCAATCTCAAACTGAGGTTAATTCGTCCTTGTTTGCTTGCTGTCTTTCGGTGGGAATGTAACGTCCCACCGACAGTATTTCAGTCATTTGGAGACGATGTCTACTTGAGACAGATATAGTGCTGCCACACTGCAGAATCACGCCGTAGACATGTAGCATGATACCACACCGGTCACATTATCCTGACACCGAGCCAAAAAGCCCTTCCACTGTACCCATATATGCTGAGCGCCAAGCAAGGAAGCTATACCAGTACCCCTTTTTACGGCTTTGGTAGCAAAATACTAATCCACAAAAAGCTACTATTTTCCTTTTATTATATACATATAAATATTCAAGACCCAAGAAGTAAATTTGCACAGGTTTTAATGAGTTTATCAAGTTTTCTCAAGAAAGTGACGGCAAGATATAGTATTGATCTCTGACTAATACGAAATTTTAATCTGTTGATTTGTATTTGCGCCTCGTGTTGTGCGTGTATTTGAGCCAGAAAATGTATAGGTATATAATAATTGTTTTTTGAAAGGCCATATATGACATTTGTGTCTATAGTAACAGTTACTACCATAAATTATGATAACAATAAAAAGAAAGTGAAGTTGATGATCATGGTCAAATTACGTAAAACGCTAATGCCATATATCTATCTATATACTTTCGCTGTCTGACGTCAAATGCGACAAGCGCAGACGATTGCGCTAGAATTTGGCGCATGGACCGTGAAAAATCATTAGTTTCCTTCACATATCAAAGTAAAAGGTACAGTTACACTTTGAAATCATGAAAACGTCGGCCCATCGGCCTGCAGTCTCGACCAATATAAGATAGCGCCTAACATATGTCTTCTGGGTTGGTTTCATCATAATTATAATGTTGAATCTAAATTCTTTACGTTCTACACGAGATAAAGATCAATTAATTTGTGTGCCATTTAAAGTTAAAAACACCAATATTCATCACGTCATAAACGGGTAGCACAACAATGGCACATGTGATCGATCTTGAATGGTCGCGATAATTTTTATATATAAAACAGTTTTTATCCTTTCCTGGGATCTATTTTCATTTCTAGTATCTCTTCTTCAGACCAAAAATTCATTTTTCATGTTTATCTTGATACGGACATGTATCCAATGAACTTGTTTCTTTAATTTAATTTGTTTTGGGATAGAAATCATTCGATTATAACACTGAAATGCTATAAAGCTATTTGCTGTTTTCGACATTCATTATTTTACAAAATGTTTATAACAACTAAGCATTTTGTCTATATTTAAGGATAATAACAAGCAATTAATCATATGTTCGAAGGTTTTTGGAAATCATTGAAATAATCGGTCACCTGTAAAATATCAGATAACAAAAACATGCATTACATGCATTTATAATCAATATCTCAGAATAAAGCAAACATACTTTGATATCCTTGTAAAATAACGGTATGATATTTATGTATTTACATAACGCAATGTGATATGCTGAGTATATCGCCTTTGAGGTACTTATTTCATTAAGATTACTCCGTGATAAATATATTATATATCACACACACACCAGAATTGATGAAATATCTTACTTTTAATTAATTAAAAATAAAAAGAAGAAAACCTCTAATACTTTAGTCCGATTATTATCTTACACATTGAAAGAAATATATGAGGTTCACACGCAAATGAATTGATAAATACAGAGAGTAAAGTTGCGATAATCCAACTAGTGATTCAACGAGCATCGGGTCTAGTTCAAGGTCATTCGAAATTTTGGAAGGAAACATATATTGTTTTAGGTTATCAAGTTACTCAAATTTAAGACGATCACCATCAGCAGTATCACCAGCACTCACTATTGTAGTTGATTTTACGTATACTCAGGAAATGCACCATTTAATGTTACAAAATTCTTATCTATGAATATTAAAACGATATATATAATTTGATTTCCAGTCAATAATTTAAATTTTTAAACTTAACTTTTGTATTTGTATATGCTGCACTACTCGTAAATCTGTTCTTAAAATCTCGATATATAAAAACAAGATTAAATTTTTCTTCTGAGCAGTTCTGAAGTCGGATCAGTACTTTACACCTTAGAATATTATGAGAGATGTTTCGTCCCAAACATACTTCGTACAGACAGTCTTCAGTTTTGCAGTCAAGCACGCTGCCACTGAACTAGTAATCGGCAATTTATATATAGGGTAGATCAATACGTAGTGAGATTGCATAACCATGCGGAGGGTTGTCTTCCTTACCAATAGACAAGATTAGAGCACTCCCGAAATCAATCAATTTATAATGTTAATTGTGTGGATATAACAATTATTTCATTAAAACGGGTGAACATGCAATGAATTAATAAATAAATATTTGGAAATAAAATAAATAAAAAGAGGAAAATGTATACTTCAGTACATGTTTACCAATAAATACGAAATGCAACATTAGGAACTGATTTTATTGGTATGCTTTCAATATGATAAACCTGACAGAGATGTAATCGAAGTATGTTTGTAAAAGCTGTATTATCTTATTTATAGGGATATTTTAGAATTGCATTTGTTATGTTTTACCTGGCACCGTCAGTAGAGTCATTTGGAGACAACGTGTACTAAAGAGTATTCGTAATCTCTTCTATCATACAAGAAAGAGACAAATTAAGTTTGGATAATACAAAATACACTCACATTATCGAGACAACGAGCAAACGAAATTCGGAACTACCTTATATTGAAAATGAGCGACAAGAAAGAAATTACTTATATGATTTTAGGTGAAGTAAAAACCCCATATGAAGGCCAACTTATATTCATACGAACTGTGTCGAATTTCACCAAAAATTCTTAGCGCTAAGTAAAACCTAAATAGTTAAGTGCAAATTTCATAAGTCTTGTTTCTCTAATAAAAATACCAAATATTTCATTTCTTAACAATATTATTAGTTATTAGGGCAATAATTAATTTAATATTTTATAAAATAGTTATGGTGGAATGTGTTTAAGAATTTAAGTATTACTTAGCGCTAAGTAATGTTGGTGGAATTAGAGCCTGGTCTTATTAGCAAGTCGATCTAATTAGTGTATCTGACATGTACATTAGTGACAGACAAGGAAATACAACAACCGTTTTCTATTCGTAAACAAATTGAACGGATACAAACTGTTCTTTCCGATAATAATTAGAAATGATCATGAAATATATTTGATATCAATTTACTCTAAAACAGGTGTATATAATCGGATGATATTATTATGAATAAGTTCTAATGCCACTGCAACAATTGATACTAGAAGTCGTTTGTTTGAGATACAAAAGAAGCGGCATTCCACTTGCTTATTTCAAAGGTATTGAATATATAAGTTCATGCAAAGAAATGGAAAAATGATGCTTAATTTTGTAAGATTTATACGTTAATCATTTAAATAATACTTATTTTGAAAAATAAGCTTTAATTTTTTTTATATATTTATCTTCTTAAGAAGATATTGAGAAAGCATAAATATGGATATTATTTAATTACACAGCCGTTTACTATCATGCAGAAAAAAAAGGAAAATTTTAAGATGATACCATACTCTTTTTTAATTTTTCTTTATTCAATCGATTTTAAAAGGTTTTTATACTTTTTTAATATCTATTTCTTTGTAAGAATATGACTTAACAAAGTTTCATTGCAATTTTTTCCACATAATTAAAATTGTAAAAAAGAAGATAAAAAGCAACAACTTTGATATTTATGACTTTCAACCTTTAAATTGACTGAGTTTTACATTTTCAAAAATATATGGAAACAAAGGCAAAGGTGTAAGCAAAATCATGAAAATAAATTTTTATTTCTATACAATTAACATTATAAACGTCTTGAAAATTTCATCAATTCATTTTCTTTATATATTGGTTTATTTTCAGAATTTAAAAAACAAAACAAAAACACGTTAAACCTATAGAAAACATTACAAAAAATCGATAGGTAGATATACATTTATTCGTCACTTTCTTCAGGTTTGCGGAGAGCCGTGACAGCAAATGCAATAAGTTATCCGTATAGGTTTTATGGCTCTTGTATGATAATACAGTCAAACCCCGGCTATTCGAAATCCCGGGGATCGGCGTTTTATTTCGAGTAAGGCATGCAATCGAATTACCCAAATCACGTCGATCGTTGAGACAAAAGGCCATCCCACCCACCTTTTTCATACTGCGAGCGTATAAGGTACATTTTTTAAAATATGTAATGATGAAGTAATGTAAATGAAAACGAATATAGATAATCAATTTTTATTTCACAACTTTAATCTTCGTTTGCATATATGCTTTCGATACATACATAATCAATACATACGTCAATTACAAAGAAATATACATACATGTACATTTATGAGGACTAACTAAATCACAGAACAGAACAGAACATATCTTTATTACATCCAGATATACAAGGTATACAGCATGGAGAAATGACAATAAATACATAGTTCAAACTAATTTTACCGGTTCAAGGTTTTGAGTGAGTAGTAATAAACAAGTATTTTCGGAAACAGTTGGGAGAAAGAAAGCAGATCTACATATATTTCTAGCAGAACAATATTTACAATTGTTATTCTGATAATCTTATAGCTAATAGCACTTACATGTATGCGTTGCATTTTTTACATTTTATACTCAATTTCAAATTGTAACAGAGAGAGAGAGAGAGAGAGAGAAAGAGTCATTAAAGTAAAGTGTGTGTGTGTGGGGGGGGGGCATTACCAAATATGTATAAACAATTTATGCTAACGATTCATGTACAAATATTTAAAAGTGTATGTTAACAATATAAGCTCAGTGTAAATATATAAAACAGGTGAATGTATGTATATATGAATGAGTGGATGGTTGGATGTGTGTTGATATTGTAGTGGGCGCGTTTCATAATTCCCAGATAGAAATGGGCCCATAGGTTTCCCACATGGGCCCCATATGGGCTACCCACATGGGACCCATGTCGAAAGTGCAACCTGTATTGGCCTAGGTCCCATATGGACAGCCCACCAAGATCCAATATGGCCCTAAGGGTCCCATATGGGCAGCCCACCTAGATTCTACATAGGCCCCATATGGGCTACCCACATGGGACCCATGTCGAAAGTGCAACCTGTTTTGGCCTGGGTCCCATATGGGCAGCCCACCAAGATCCAATATGGCCCTTAAGGGTCCCATAGCACCTATTACATAAGCCCCATATGGGCTACCCACATGGGACCCATGTCGAAAGTGCAACCTGTTTTGGCCTGGGTCCCATATGGGCAGTCCACCAAGATCCAATATGGGCCCCTTAAAGGTCCCATACTTGCACCCCATTTGCATGTAATATGGCTCCATACCACTGCACTGTCTGAATGTGCAGTCAAATTTGGAAAACTGGTACAAACAACATCTTAAAATCTTCAAAAAAATTTAAAATCAGAAAATTGGTCCCTAAAAATTTTTTTTTTTTAGTCATAATTCATTCAAATACAATTTGAATACAAATGGATATATTTCATTTTCAATGTGCTATTTAAAGTTTAAAATTTATTTCCTAGCCATAAGGCAATTTCTTATGCAACAAAAACAAACACTTAAAATACATATCTACAAATATGAAATGAAAAAATTCAAAATAAAAAGGCTAACTGTAATGATGGATTTTCAGCAGTACTATTAAAATACTTAAATCAACCATATCAAACTGGATGGTGAAAATATAATTATACAGACTAAGCAGACTATCTTGTTCAGCCAAGTGATACATGGATATGTGAAAATATAATTTATATAAAACATATAGATTGTTGGCATAGCATGTTTAACAATGTGAAAAAATAATCTGAATTAATCTTATCAACAATTCTCATGCACATACTAGTAGTCCAATCTCCACAAATCTGTTAGTTACAGAACAGATTCTTTTAAAGCTTAATAAAAGAAAAAAATAGTATAGTATACTTAATTCAAAGTTTGGCGTGTCTGAAAAATAATGGACTGATATTCAACTATTCAAAACTATATTCTAAACTATTCACTATGAATCTGTCCCTCCACTTATTGAGAGTGTCTCCTGTTGGAATTCCTACATTGAAGACTTGTCTGACTTTTGCTGCACTGTTTTCTTCCCCCTTCCCTGTTCAGTACCACCTGCCAGTCATTTATAGACCTCTTACTCAGCGTCCTCAGTGGTGTGGTTCTGAAAGTTCAAAAGGTATAAAATATATCTTAAGGAAGCAAACCAAACAATGTTGGGACTGTTAAACTTGGCATTGAAACTAAAAAATATAACTGATGAGAATAAAGTATCATTTTTTTCATATGTGTTCCACTGAATAATGCATTTCATAAATAAATCATAATGTAGGTGATGTGTGTTATCAGCTCAAGCCTCTGGGTTCCATTTAGTCTTAACATAGCTTTCTTGTAAATGATATAAAAATTTAAAAATTCCAAGGCATTGACTATGACTTCATTACATTTAAGACTTGGCTAGAGTTTATTGCAGCAAATCTTACTGTAAAATTCATCCATGATATGCAGTTTGGTAAATGGCAGCATCCCCTTCAGTCCATGGAAGTTGTAGTTTACATCCAGCTCATTTCCATTCAGAAAACTTTACAACGTCCCAGAGATTTGAATTAAACAGGTTGACAGGTATTCTGGTATTCTATCTACAATTACACAAAGCGTATTAAGAGATGTGAATACCTTAATGTAGCTTCATGTATATCTGTAGCAAGTTTAAATAGCAAGGTATACTTTGATCGGAATACAAGTGATTTATAACAGTGCTTTATGATACAGAAATAAATAAATACATGATAATAGTAAACACAGATTTGTTGCAGGATTTGTTATCTTGTAGGAATACCATATGGAATGTATACCAGAAAATTGCCAATGACAGTACGTAACGTTATCATTATTATTCAACAATACAGTAAATAATGCAAAAAGTAACAATAAAATTTACCTAACTTTTGATCGAAATTATTGATCCTTTGGTCCTCAAACTAAAATTTATAGCAGATAAAAGTAAATTCTAGACTTAGACATCTTGAATTTGAACTACCGGTACATACAATATACGATAAACAAGTCGAACTCAACTCGCGAAAATACGTTACAAACCAATTCCTTATTCATAATCAGAATTATTTTCAAAAAAAGCAAGACTTAATTATTAGAAAGGCATCTTAATCAATGTTATACATACGTATTTCACGTTTTGATTAGGCTAATAATGTTCGTCTGGCCGTCACTCTGAAGAAAAGCTAAGTAGGTTAACATCGCGTTGTGTTGTTGACCGTTGGTTTGAATATTGCGGTTAACCGGAAATGTAGAGTGCGCATGTGTAAAATAGTATATCTGGGACCCATATGGGTCCCACATAGTCGAACCCATATAGGCATATCCAGATACAGCCCATGTGGGTCCAGAAATCTCTCTATATGGGACCCAATGGGTCCCACACTGTCGAACCCATATAGGCATACCCAGATACAGCCCATATAAACCCCTTATGGGGAAAAACTATATATATATTGGACCCATATGGGTCCCACATAGTCGAACCCATATAGGCATACCCAGATACAGCCCATGTGGGTCCAGTATGGGAAAAAAAAACTCTATATATTGGGACCCACATGGGTCCCACATCGTCGAACCCATATAGGAATACCCAGATACAGCCCATATGGGTCCCTTATGGGTGAAAAACTCTATATGTGGGACCCACATGGGTCCCACATAGTTTAGCCCATATGGCATACCCAGATACAGCCCATATGGGTAAAAAACTCTACATATGGGACCCACATGGGTCCCACATAGTTTAGCCCATATAGGCATACCCAGATACAGCCCATATGGGTCCCATATACCCTTGCTATCTGGGTTATTTTGTTATGTACGTGTAAATAGATTATCTACACAAAACTTATACATGTAGTCTAAATATAAATAAGTATTTGTAGTTCTTCATTTACAAAATATTCAAGTTTAAATTAAGTAAACAAGTAACTGTTAGAGCAACATAGCGAGAGAGGGCGAGGGCATGTTCTACCCAAGCCAGTCTAAAAATAGACTTATCTCTAAAAATAGAACTTAGCTACACGCCGTGCAGACTATACACACCACATCATGTATGTGTCTGTGACACAGTGACCCGAGTAGCCATCCTAGACATCAGACGAAAGGTAAGCAAGTTTTTCTATGTGGAATGACAGTTCAGTTTATGAATTTACATCACAGATCATTTTCATTACAGTTATTAATGGTTGCATTTAAGGTACGTAGGGTAGCATAGTCATATTTTATAGAACAATTATTTTATTCGCTTCATTATTATTCGAACTAGTTTGCATATATTTGTAAGATCCTGGTAAGATTCGGATCGCAGCAAAGATACAAAATTATTTTCGCTATTGTTGACATTTGTGTTAAATGAATGAGATATATTACTTAGGAAAGTATTTCGTTCATTGTCGAATAAGTTGCAACCTTTTCAAAGGAATACCGTTATTTTCCAAAATAGAATGTTTATTAAGTTGTGCCTGCATATCGTCATCGATATCAAATAAGTCGTATAAGAATTGATCAGATGGTAAAAAGTCATTAAGCTCAGCGGTTCTTAAGTTGAAATCACCTGCTATGTATACATATTTGTATTGACTACATACTCGTGCCACAGAGGTTTCAAAAGCGTCAAAATCGTCATTATTGAAAAAGCGCGAGTTTTCAGGTGGTATGTAGACTGCTCCTAAAATTAATTTATCTTCAGAATTAGTTATTAATTTATCAAATGTTAACCATAACACATACTCAGTAGGATCTATTTCATGCACATGCTTTGAAAGACTTGATCGAACGTATATGCCTATGCCCCCTGATTTCCTTTTATAATCACGTGATCTTGGGTTGGAGTAAAAAATAAAGTTAGGGATTTCGACTAAATCGTATGTATCAAGATGAGTCTCAGAGACGCAAAATATGTCATATTTGTTCACAACATCAATAAAATCTTGAAAGTTTAATTTTTGTTTTAGTCCGTTTACGTTTAAACAACCAAACTTGATAGGAGACAAGTGTTCATCATGTAACTTCCCCCGCCTGACCTATGCGTTGTTGCTGTTGTTGTTTTTGTTGTTCACAGGTGTTGATGAGCTGTCCCAAGGCGACGGATAGAGGAGTCTGCTGTAGGATCCCGTGCTGGAATGCGGTCACGTGACTGGGACGCATTATTCCCACGATGAGGTGCGTGCTTTGAGCCTCGACGAGAATGGGACCGCGATTGGTGTCGGTATGGTGGCGATCGAGTGCCTGGCGCTGATCTAGCTGACTCACGTGACGTGGACCGAGAGCGATTGTCACGGGATGCTCGGGAACGCTGTGTGAAAGGGATGAATTCTTCATTGTCTGTGTCCGTTACGTTGTTGCGGGACTGGACATGGCCATGGTGACGTTCAGAATGTGTGGCTCGTGCACTAGGGGCGTGTGTTGTGTCCCGGGAGTAAGAAGAATAGGTGTTAACACGATTGCCTGTCAATATCTTGTCCCAAAGCGGAAACATGTCGGCTTCTACCCGACCGTCTTTGATAATTTTGGCAGGATAGGCCATACTGACACGACTGTCTGGATTGTTACGTTTTAAATCTTTGAACTTTCCCCAAAGGGCTTTACGTGCCTGGACTATTTCTTTAGGAAAATCCTTATTAATGCTGTGTTGTGTGTCCTTAAGTCGGTGTGCTTTGGACAACACGGCCTCTACTGACGTGTAGTCACGGAAAGCAACAATAATCCCCCTGTCGGACCCTCTGGTGAACCTCCCTAAACGATGGGCCCTGTCTATGACTAGGTCATAATGTATCTCAAGGTTATTCTGAATAAAATTCGTGATTTTTAAGCGACAGTTTTCAAATTTTTCTTCTCTGAATCCCAGGAAAATGAGGTTGTTGCGTCGGCTGCGTGCTTCTAGGTCAAGCGATTTGTTATTCAAGGAGTAGGACTCGCTTATCAAGAGTTCCCATGTTGGCCTCAACGTCGTTGACCTTGTTTTTTATTTGTAAACACTGCTCTATTTTGGCCTAAATGGAGGTTGATAGGGTGCTTTGTTTATGTAGGTCTGAATAAAGAACTAAGAGTTTATCATCAGTGGTCAAGTTTTTAAAATATTCAAGATCCATACTGCTTTCACCACTAGAGCTTATTTTTTGCCTTTTCCTACTACTTTTAACAAATTTAAATGGAATTCCATCAGTGTCTCTGTGGTCTGTAAACACCTGACTGTTGGCGCCATGGCCGGCTCCATTGTTCTCTTTGTCCTCGACGCTCAATATTGAAAATGGATTTTGAGTTTGAATATTTGAAGATGTGACTTGGATCTTACCGGTAGCTAGCTGTCCTTTGTCAACGAAAGTATCCTCAACATCCATTTTCTAGAAAACACTGGTTAACACTGATAATCCAACGATCACGAGTTTATTTATATAGTAAAAAACGTCGTCTATCTAAAACATTTTTGCAGGATTTGGCACATAATCTTAAAATCGTTGAATTTGTATTGGAACGCCTTCATTTCTTTCTTCAACTTAATAGATTTTCATGCATTAACCCTTATACGAAAAACATGAAAAAGTCATGTTTGATGACGTAATTACTTGAAATTTTCTGAACTTTTTGCGCATGTTAAGGTACGGCAATATTTAAAGTTAATATTAGGGCTGACCATTGACCCCAAAAATGACTATTGCGATACTATCGATAGTCAGTATGTTGCTATTGCAATAGTTCAACTATTGCAGGATTAATATTGCAATGCATTGCGATACTATTGAATGTCACGCGAGCGAGTCGCCATTATGTTTATTTCAGGTACGGTATAATTCCAGAACCATAGCATGCTCACGTCAGCGATAAACGTAATGTTTATTTTCAGCTATAATGTTAATCATGTTAAATAAACATACGAAAATAAAATGTGTTATACTTTATAGACAGTTCAAGAAAACGTTATTGACTTGTAAATTGAGATTGTTTTGATTTGTTGTTCGAACTCAAAAGCTATAATTATGAGTCAGCTTTATCGTCATTCGTCAGTGATTTAGCCATATCCATCCCTTACATGTACATTAGACTGGCAACAAATCCTAAAAACCGACACGATATGAATTACTCTTTTAACTGCAACGTTAGGGAATGTTTGTTTTTTTTCTTTTGCTTAACAGATAGACTTTGTGGTCAGGTGTATATATTACTGACTTATCGATAGTCAGGAACACTATCGGCGATGTTATCGATGGTCAGAAACCACTATCGATGCAGTACTATCGTCCTCATAACCATTGCAATTAATCGATAGTCCGATCCATCGGCCCAGCCCTAGTTAATATATTCAATTTTATGATCTTTTGATATATTTTGCTTACAAATCAGTGTTGTCACAAGCAATTGAAACAACATAAATTCCTCAAGGTATGCGTAAGATTGGCATCAACACTCATGACGCTGGAGCGCGAATAATAGTTAAAAGTAATGATGTTTATATTTCAACGACGTCAAAATTAAGTGACTAAAGAAAAACATCTTTTTTGCAAGGACATGTTCAGCTAACGTTCTATTAATCCAGACAAAAAAATCTTCGAGAATCCGAACAAGTTTGTTTTCACATTTTCAAGCAGGCATTTCATCAAACATGAATATTTGCCATGTTTGATGACGTAATCACTTGAAATTTACAAGACCTTATGAACATACTCAGTTTCGACAATTTTGACAATTTTAAGTTCATTGGTCTAATTGGCGATTTTATATGATTTTTTCAACTTCTTGCTTTAGTATGCATGACGTCATAAACACGTGACAAAACATACATGTGTTGTGGCATACAGTTAAACTAAAGTTCAAGTTATTACATACATGGAACTGAACTCTTGGAATATAACATCAGTCAAATATAATGCTTTTAGCAAGAATATGATCTGTGCTTTTATTCATTCAGTGGATATTTGACAGAAATGACAGAATAGGAAATTATATGAAAATAATATTTCATCCTTGAGACATTCACAAATTAAACTGACCCATAATATTGGTAAAGTTTTGAAGGATTTTTTATTAAGCTTTACAATTGAATTATCATTTGATTATATAAATGCTTAAAATTTTATGCAATTTATCAGCGTATTCTTATTACCATTGTTTACATTTCAATAAATATTGTCATTTTGCCACTATTCACTCACCAGCTGACGTAAAATAATGAAAGGTAATCATTTGACACATGACCTACTTACACTTTAATTTTGATATACAGAGAGAGAGAGAGAGGAGAAACTGAGAGAGGGAGATTCCAAGAGTTTCATGAAGCAACGAGTGAAGTAAATAACAGAATGCATGATGAGAGTGTGATGTATCACTTTATAATAATACTTAGATTGAATTGCATTCAAATGATTAGAGAATGATTAGGATAAAGTAATGCTCGAAATTAATCAATGATGCATACATGTATAGAATATAAAATTCGGCCTAAATACGAATATATTGTTTATTTCGTTCTATCACCAGACACGACGACCAAAAGTGGATAAAATGACACTAGTATATTTCCCTTGTGTTTGACGTCAAATATATATATGAGTAAAGGGAAATTCCTGGACAGGATGTCTCAGTGTCAGGAAAATACAACTGTGTGCGGTTTCATGCCATTTGCCTACGGGATGATGGCGCAGTGAGGCAGCACTATGTCGATATCATTTCGGTGAGAGTCCCCAAATGCCCGAAATAGTGTTAACAAAAACACAAACAAAAAAATACTTATTTATATGTTATTGTACCATTGCACGAAGCTCGTTAGTCATAATTTGAACTATAAACACGTATGCTATTTCTACTACAACGCATAATAAAGACAAAATCCATGAAATGTAAATCATAGAGCTACACATCATGGTTACTACATGTATATACAATTGAATTGAAATTCTACCAAAGTATTTGCTGTCCTTGGCCTTTGCAATTTGACAAATTACCCTTTTTATAATGACCAATGTAACTCAAGTGTTGGCTTTAGTTTAAATATGATATTTAGTTAGCTTGATATCTTAACCAAAGAAAAAGAATAAATATATGAGGTGGCAACTAAATAATAGATAAATAATTCTTTATACAATAAAAAAATATAACAGAATTACGATTGTCGGAAAAGCGATAATCTAAATAACGGGACTAATTCTAAGTCTTCCCGATGTTCTGGAGCGGGAATACATTGATTTCTATTAGATTATAAAAATATTGCTACCGTTATCGTTATGAATGTTATTGATTTTAATTACTTTCCGCAAACCTGCAGAAAACGTATAGGGCATATTTTATTTATTCTTATCACTCTTTTTTTTCAAACAAGTCATGAGTTAATTTCAAGATGTCGCCAATGTCCAAGCACTATAAAAATAAATCGCCTCGAAAAAAATATGTTTAAACTCAATTATTTTTTATTTTCAATGACCTCATCTAACGTCAGATTTGACGACAACTTCAAACATTTGTTTGTAGTCTAGAGCCTTTATTTTTGGTCAGATTGTCATGATATTTTCACAGAAGGTGCATGTTAGGATGATGTTTGGATGAAGATGTGCAGTTTGAGTCCTACCGTTTCTACTATTAGAGTTTGCCCGCAATTTTCTATACAATCAGTGAGCCCGAAATGTCAAATTCCTAGTCGATTTAATTTGTTAAGAGTTCAGGATTTTGCGAGAATTGTCTACGTAATTGAGATTTATTTTTTAAGAGTTTACGGCGAACTGCGCATGTCCTTATTTGAAATTATGTTACTACACCGATTCCTTCACACGACGTAAAAAATAATACTGTTATAGCTTCCTTGATTGGCGCTCAGAATATAAGGGTATCTCAAGGGCAGATTGGCCTGGTATCAGGATAATGGAACTGGGTGTGGTACCATACAACATGTCAACGGCGTGATATTGCAGTGTGGCAGCACTATGTCTGTCTAAAGTAGACATCGTCTCCAAATGACTGAAATACTGTCTGTGGGACGTTGAAGCCAAACAAACAAACGCATTTTTGTCGTACTATAGGAGTTATGTGATGTCATAGAATAAACATCAATTGTATACCATGTATATACTCGTATCGGGAAATAGCACAGTCATATCTCTCTCCTTTTATGTTTGTTTAGCATGTTCTGTCAATCTTGTCAGATTGTTAAATCTATATAATAGTTAATTGAAGTAATGACATAATTCAAGCCACAAGATAAAGAGTGCTTAGGTTTGATGTACTGGATATGATCAACACTATTTAAGATTTTATTTTGCAGGATGTATTTTTCATCCTAGCCTATTTATATGAATGACCCAATGACAAAAGTAAAGAAGCTATTTGTGGGTTCGATTCCAGGCCGCAACAAGCCAAAGTCGTAAGACAATGTACTGGTGACTCCCTGCTTGGCGCTCAGCAATATACAAAGGTAGTTCCAGGACAGGTTGGCCCGTTGTCATGCCACACTTCCACGGTGCGATACTGTAGTTTGGCAGCACTATGTCTTACTAATGTAGACATAATCTGCAAAATGACTTTCAGTGAATTTTTTTTTTTATGAGTTAATTATACAGGCTCACCGGAATTGAACTTCCAATTGCATATTTTTGTTTGAATGACTTGTACTTATCAAACTGGACTCTGGACTTTTACTTAAAACAGTAAAACGTTTTATGTTCACTTCTTGTTTATATGTTATGAACTTGTATCATTTAAAAGCGTTTATATTGACTGAATGACGACCGAGATACTCGTCTTCTCATATTTTTAGGGTTTCGAGACGTTAGCGATGTCTAAAACAGTCACAACATTTTGTGCTTTGCTCCGCCGAGTTAATTGCCATTGCTTTAAATATAATATACATGTACTTTATTGTCAGGTTATTATTTCAATATGAATAGAACGTGACCTTTCATTAGCATTTAATCATCACATAGTTGCAAAATGAAAAAGGTCAAGGTCACCAGAGGTGATATAGACTGACAGTTTAATCAAAACATCGGGTGACCCGACCATTGATTTTGACTGCAGACCGTATACCTTTTAATAAGGTTTAAAAAAAAATAATTTTTTTAACATTTTATTTCCCTCCTTCCCAAAGTTCAGGAGCATTAAATTTTTTTTCCGTCTATAGACTGTTACTCTTAAGAATTTAGAGAGTGTCCCTCAGTTTCAAATCACCACATTACACTAGGCTTTATATGTTTGACATAGCAAGGTGACACACGAGACACAAGATACATGTACTTTTGTGTTTATGTAATCATCTTGACTATAACTTTTAAAACTCAAGCTCCTGGCGCATTTTACGGAATGGGCTTTCTCAGTATTTGAAATTGATATTCAACTTTTTAAAGT
>CM037789.1:61024512-61074512 GCA_021229015.1 Solen grandis | reverse complement strand
TTTGCAAAAACCTGTCTTTAAGAATTTACATTGTGGTTTTCTTATGCACTGCACTTCCTCTCATCAAGATCAATCTACATATGAAGTTTCATCAACCTAGCTACTTTAGTATTGGAGTTATGGTCCGGACAAAATCAAAAGATTAAAAATGACAAAGGGCAATAACTCCTTTCAAAATACATGCAGAGTTATGGTTCTTATGCACTGCATTTCCTCTCATCAAGGTCTATCTACCTATGAAGTTTCATCAACATAGGTACAGTAGTTTTGGAGAAATGCTCCGGACAAATATTTGTAGACCAACCGCCGGACCGACCGACGGACCGACCGACAGGGTGACTCCTATATACCCCCCCAAAGTATAACAAGTGACCCCTGGTGCGGAGGCATTTATCACCATAAGGTCATGATTTGTACAATCTTGGTAATGAACCATAAGATGATGCTACATACCAAATATCAAATCTCTAGGCCTTATGGATTCATAGAAGAAGATCTTTAAAGATTTTCCTATATAACTCTATGTAAAACAAGTGACCAATGGTGCGGGGGCATTTATTACCTTAGGGTCATGATTTGTACAATCTTGGTAATGAACCATAAGATGATACTACATACCAAATATCTAAGCTCTAGGCCTTATGGATTCATAGGAGAAGATTTTTAAAGATTTTCCTATATAACTCTATGTAAAACAAGTGACCCCTGGTGTGGGGGCATTTATCACCGTAGGGCTATGATTTGAACAATCTTGGTAATGAACCATTAGATGATGCTACATACCAAATATCTAAGCTCTAGGCCTTATGGATTCATAGAAGAAGATTTTTAAAGATTTTCCTATATAACTCTATGTAAAACAAGTGACCCCTGGTGTGGGGGCATTTATCACCGTAGGGCTATGATTTGAACAATCTTGGTAATGAACCATTAGATGATGCTACATACCAAATATCTAAGCTCTAGGCCTAATGGATTCATAGAAGAAGATTTTTAAAGATTTTCCTATATAACTCTATGTAAAACAAGTGACCCCTGGTGCGGGGGCATTTATCACCGTAGGGCTATGATTTGATCAATTATGGTGATGGCCCATAAGATGATGCTACATACCAAATATCTAAGCTCTAGGCCTTGCAGTTTTGCAGAAGAAGATTTTCAAAGTTTGCATTTTTAAAATCTATTTTTAGCTCCTGTGACCTACTTTTTCAACCAATCTGAATAATTTGTACAACTTTGATAGAGGGCATCATAAGGATGATTCCTGTGAAGTTTGGTCAAAATCCCTTCAGCGATTCATGAGGAGATGTTGTTTAAAGCAAAATGTTGACGACGGACGCACGCACGACGGAAAAAAGGCGATCACAAAAGCTCACCATGAGCACGTTGTGCTCAGGTGAGCTAAAAATACAGGGGTTCACTTGGATTGTTTGAGGGTGAGACTGGACATGGAAGTGCCTGTGGATGAATTTGATACACAGGGCCATTGTCATACCTCCTGGTCTATAGGGTTGACAGTGATGTTGAGTTCAGAGTTGTCCCACTCCATCTCCTGTCTCTCGTCCACCTCCACTACCCGGGGGCGCCGGTGGTGAGCCGCTCGGATACGCAGCACGCCCAGCACGATCATGAACATCAGGAAACCCACACACACCACAATGATCGCCACCATACCAAAGTCTGTAATACGCAGGTGTCATTTACAGGAGTATCTTAACATGAAGGTCAATCTTAACGTTTCATGTCCATACATGCTTAAATTGCACATGTAAGCTTTATATATGTTAATGAGCTATATATGTTATTTCATATACATAATTATGCACAACTTTGAGTTTTATAAATGTGAGCTGTTCTCATGAGCTTTTTAAAATTCAGAAGATAAAAACTATAAGGGCAAGGTTGGCATGGACAGGAAACATATTATAGAGATCTGATATAAATCTACTGTGGCATTTATGTGTACAGGGGTAATTCTAATCCACAAGATAAGCATAAAATATATTGGTGAGATTTGTGGACACACCCAGAACTGAAGCTTACTAAAAATTAACAGACAGACAGAAAGCCAGACAGAGCAAGACATACTGGTAGTGACAGGTCCGTGAAGTTGTTCCCCAAACTGTGGCTGCAAGAGGCCCTGCTGCAGCATTCCACTCTGGGCATTGGCACGGTATATTGTCTTTGGTGCCTCATCTGTCTCAGGTGCCACCTGTAACAAGGGGGTCAGCTGCTGTTAAGTTTTGAACTTATCTATTTTACATCAATTGTGACATGATTACTAAACTTTTACGATTACTTTAGGTAATCAATTACTTTAAGTACTGCTTTAAAATGCTATTATTCCAACCTGACTAAGCAGGTCATCTCATACCCTTCCAAATACCTAACAAGAAGTTGTCAAAAGACAACAAAGCTCGCCGAGCAGACCACTTTCTTGGCGAGCTAAAAGTCACAGAAATAAAAACAGCTAATACCCATTTCAATTTCTTCTTTTCCTAGACTTTAAGAGTTGATTTGCCAACTGAACTATTTCGTCTTGACTGCCAAATCATTTTGAATGTTGGACAGCTTGTTGTGTGTGTGTATGCATGTATACACACACACACCATAAAATTGAAGGAACTGCCCAAACCATTAACTTTCAATCTTAAATATTTTATTTTCACATCTAAATCTATCCAAAGTCACAGAGTAAAAAATTGGATTTTGAAAAATACCATCATTTCCACAAGCTTCCGCAAACAAGGTGATATTTGCAAATTCTAAGACGAATTGGGGCCATAACTGTCTCTCAAATTATATGGATTTTTCTAAAAATTGAACCTTTATTTTATTATGATAAATGAGCCAACCTGTTTTGGAGTTATCGCATAGACAAGGTTTTTTTTGGTTTTTTTTTTTGCAAATTCTAATTAAAAAAGGGGATATAACTTTGTCAAAAATTGATGGATTTTGCCCAATGTTGAACTTGACCTTGATTTTTTTTTATTAAAATGTATACCAAAAATAATTTAAATCTAACAACCTGTTTGGGAGTTATCACTTTGACAAGGTGTTAATTGCAAATTCAAAGTTGAAAAGGGGCCATAACTGTGACAAAAGTTTACAGATTTTAGTAAAAAAATGGCCTTTGGGAACCAAAAATTTTTAAATTTTTTGGGAAAAGGGGGTCGAAAATTTACTGATTTTGCCCAAAATTGAACTTGGCCTTCATTTAATTGAGATAAACATGTGTACCATTAATTATTTAAATCTGTCGAAGAAATGAAGATGCTTGAGTGCAAACAAAGTGCAATCTGGCTTTTTTTAATATTAAAAGGGGCATAACTCCTGACCTAATTGGCCGATTTCAGCCATAATCAAACTTGGCCAAGATATTATGGTAATAAACATTGTCATAAAGTTTGAAGATGATTGCTTCAGAAATGAAGATGCAAGAGTGCAAACAAACTGAAAATTGGCATTTTTTTATATTAAAAGGGGCATAACTCCAGACCTTATTGAAGAATATCAGCCATAATTGAACTTGGTCGTGAGATAATGGTAATAAACATTGCCATAAAGTTTGAAATGATTGCTTAAGAAATGAAGATGCTAGAGTGCAAACAAAGTTAAATCTGGCATTTTATAATATTAAAAGGGGCATAACTCCTGACCTAATTGGCCGATTTCTGCCATAATCAAACATGCTGAGATATATGGTAATAAACATTGTCATAAAGTTTGAGGATGATTGCTTAAGAAATGAAGATGCTAAAGTGCAAATAAACTAATTGTGGATGATGGACGGACGGACGACGGACATTAATCGATCCTAATAGCTCATCCTGAGCACATGTGCTCAGGTGAGCTAAAAACAAAAGGGCCATGATGGCCCTCAATTGCTCCCCTTAGAAGTATTGCCTTCATTACCTTTTATAACACAGTCATATTGAATACAAAATCCATGCAGAAGTACAGCAAAATAATCATTATTCCACACAAAAACTGAACCCGTTGCCCAAATTTTGATGGTTTTAGCTATAAAATTAAGTGACACCTAGGGTGGGACCAATTTTGACCCAAGAGCCATGATTTGAAAACTTGGTTCTGGTCTTCAAGGCCATGTTACATACCAAATATCTAAACCCATGATCGTGGTTTCTGACAAGAAGATCTTTTAAAGACTCCCCTTCATATAAGTCTATGTAAAATCAAGTGACACCTTGGGCGGGGCCAGTTTTGACCCCAGGGCCATGATTTGAACAAACTTGGTAGATGTCCATAAGGCAATGTTACACACCAAATATCTAAACTCCAGGACTTGTGGTTTCTGAGAAGAAGATTTTTCTAGATTTCCGATTTTAACCTATGTAAAATCAAGTGATCCCTAGGGCAGGGCCAATTTTGACCCCTGGGCCATAATTTTGAAAAATCTGGTAGATACTCATATGGCCATGTTACACACAAAATATCTTAACTCCGAGCCTTGTGGATTCTGAGGAGAAAATTTTACTAGTTTTTTTTTCTATTCAAGTCTATATTTAATCAAGTGACCCCTGGGGCGGGGCCAATTTTGACCCCAGGGCCATGACTTGAACTTTGAAGAGATCCACTAGACAATGCTACACATCAAATATCTAAACTCCAGGCCTTGTGGTTTCTGAGAAAGAAGATTTTTCTAGTTTTTTCCCTATATAAGCTTATGTAAAATCAAGTGACCCCTGGGGCCCAATTTTGACCCCAGGGTCATGATTTGAACAAACTTGGTAGAGGTTCCTAGGCAATGCTACACACCAAATATCTAAGCTCTAGGCCTTGCAGTTTTGCAGAAGAAGATTTTCAAAGTTTGCATTTTTAAAATCCTTTTTTTGTTCCTGTGACCTACTTTTTCAATAAATCAAAATAATTTGAACAACTTTGAAAGGATGATTCCTGTGAAGTTTGGTCAAAATTCATTCAGCTATTTAGGAGATGTTGTTTAAAGGAAATTGTTGTTGGACTCACGCACGGACGACGGAAAAAAGGCGATCACAATAGCTCACCATGAGCACGTTGTGCTTCAGGTGAGCTAAAAAAGATGACATGAAACATTATATTGTTGAGTAAAAAATATATATATTAAGAAATGAAAATATATATTATGGATAACTTAACTCAAGTACTACTTAGTGCTAAGAAAGGTTGGTTGAAGAAATGCCTGATGTCAAAATTTATTTTCTTCTTCCGTTATTCAGCAGGGAACAGTTTTATGAAACTGCTTCAATAATCACACTAAGAAAACAGAAGCTCAACTTGAACATGTTATGCTCTCATGAGCTAAAAACACATCAAAAGTAAAGGGAAAAAGTAGACCATCAAGTTACCTTCCACTTGTTAATGTACTTCTGATAGAAGACAATGAAATTTAAAAACTCTTGTCATTTACTTGAATTACAAGTCATTCACACTGAAGAAATTGCAATCCCCCTTCAGTGGAAATGATATCTCTATCAATCACAGCACCACAGTAGTCTTACAAGACTTGATTGCATTATTTCACCCTGTAATTTATCACGTTTTTTCTTGGGGCAACGGTTTCCTTGAAAACTAACCAAATTAAATGTCAGAACATTTCATGTGACATAATAAACAAGGCTGTGTCACAGACACGAAATCCCCCGCCGAATATATTTAGTTCATGAATGGAAGCTGTTTTTACAGAACATAAATAAGGGGCCGTAACTCCATTGTAAAAGATCAAACTGGGTCATGCTGTCAATATGATTATAATTCCTTATTGCCTCTTGATATAACAGAACAGAACAAGAAGAGACTTTATTACTTCCAAGTATACTTTTGAATACTTTTGGAGGTATGCTCCGAACAAAAATCAAGTATGAAAAATAACAAAGGGCAATAACTCCAAAATTAGGCTAAGAAGAGTTATGGTTCTTGTGCACTGCACTTCTCTTCAATGAGATCTGTCCACCTGTTATGCTCCGGACAAAAATCAAGTATGAAAAATAACAAAGGGCAATAACTCCAAAATTCGGATAAGGAGAGTTATGGTTCTTGTGCACTGCACTTCTCCTCAATGAGATCTGTCCACCTGTGAAGTTTCAAAGCAATAGCTTGAATACTTTTGGAGATATGCTCCGGACAAAAATCAAGTATGAAAAAATAACAAAGGGCAATAACTCCAAAATTAGGCTAAGAAGAGTTATGGTTCTTGTGCACTGCACTTCTCTTCAATGAGATCTGTCCACCTGTGAAGTTTCAAAGCAATAGCTTGAATACTTTTGGAGTTATGCTCCGGACAAAATTCGGACGGACGCACGCACGGACGGACGGACGGACGGACAACGCCAAAACAATATCCCCCTCCCGATTTCATCGGCGGGGGATAAAAAACATCATCACCAGGGTTAAAGAAGCATGGCACTTTTGGTCTAATGGAAATTAAGATCCATAGAGAAATAATGATCTTAAATACAAGATAATTTTAAGGGCTTAAGTTACACAGCTAACTAACATATCTGAGGCATTTCAGTAGACATATGGCAATTGGATACCAAGTAACAAATCCCTTCAACACAAGGTGTTGAACCATACAAGTATTACATCTACAGATCTGCCATGGCACAAAATCAAACTCTGAACCTCTGGATTCTGGCTACAGCAAGTTGTTTACTAACCTCAGTATTTAGTATACTTTTTTTTCCCTTAAATACAGTTCAAAGAACCAATGTGCTAACGGGGCTAGGCACTATGTGTGGTGTTTTCAATCTTTCGAAAAGTCAATTTCATTATCACTTACATATTAAAGCTCTAAAATTCAGACAACCAACACACAAACATATAAAAACCTGAAGAAACTCTCCCAAACAGTAATTGATTCTAGCTCTAAAATTGGCAACATCTGAAATGTTTAAGGATTATTCTTCACATTTGTCAAAATCAATTCTTGGTTTCCAGAAGATTAAGATAAACATGTTTCTAAAGCCTGACAGTGTACTTGGAAATAAAACCATCATCAATCTAACGCATAGTTCATAGTCAAAAATTTACTCAATGATATACACTCACAAGCTAAAACCTTTTCCTATATGACTACGCACTGTTATACCTTCAAGTTAAACAATTTCCTAAGTATGTTCTTAACAGACAGAGTAAGCATGTTTCATTTGAAAATAAAAATTCACAGGAAGATGATTACCATGACTTCAAATTCATTGCTAACAAATCGTCCACTCTGGGAGGAACAGCTGATAACAAACTTCCTCATGTACAGGTCGTCGGCTTCAGTGTGCGTGTAACGGATATGCTGAATCACCTTCATGTAGTTACTGATCGTGTCCGCATCTGTAGCAATGCAACAAACCTGGTTATGAACTTGCAAACATGTTTATGAAAGTCAGGGTTTTTCTTATTATTTTATTGGAAACAAAAAATGGATTCGTAGAAAAATTATTTGACTCGGAGAATGACTATGACACTGACATTTACAAAACATCTCAATAATTTCCTAATCCAACTTTACTAATAACAAGAGGGCCATGACGGCCCTGGATCGCTCACCTGGTATCATTAGGCTATGTAAAATCAAGTGACCCCTGGGGCAGAGCCAATTTTGACCCCAGGGTCATGACTTGAACAAACTTGGTAGAGGTCTATTAGCCCATGTTACGTACCAAATATCTAAACTCCAGACCTTGTGGTTTTTGAGAAGAAAATTTTTCTAGTTTTTTTTTCATAAAATAAGTCTATGTAAAATCAAGTGATTCCTGGGGCGGGGCAAATTTTCCCCAAATATCTAAACCCCAGGCCATGAGTTTTCTAGTTTTCTAAAAAGAAGAATTTTCAAGTTATTTCTATATTAGCCTATGTAAAATCAGGTGACCCCTATGGCGGGGCCAAATTTGACCCCAGGGCCATGATTTGAACTAACTAAGTATAGATCCACTAGACAATGCATGATTCATGATTTGAACAAACTTGGTAGAGGTCTATTAGCCCATGTTACATACCAAATATCTTAACTCCAGGCTTTGTGATTTCTGAGAAGAAGATTTTTCAGGTTTCTCCTATATTAGTCTATGTTAAATAAAGTGACCCCTGGGGTGGGGCCAATTTTGACCCCAGGGTCATGATTTGAACAAACTTAGAAGAGATCCACTAGACAATGCTACACACCAAATTTCTAAACACCAGGCCTTGTAGTTTCTGAGAAGATTTTTCAAGTTTTTTCCTATATTAGCCTATGTAAAATCATGTGACCCCTGGGGCGGGGCCAATTTTGACCCCAGGGTCATAATTTGAACAATCTTGGTAGAGAGTCATAAGATAATACTACATACCAAATATCTAAACTCAAGGCCTTGTGGTTTCGGAGAAGAAGATTTTTCAAGTTTTTTCTATATTAGCCTATGTAAAATCAGGTGACCCCTTGGCAGGGCCAAATTTGACCCCAGGGCCAAAATTTGAACAAACTTGGTTGTGATCTACTAGACAATGCTGCACACCAAATATCTAAACCCAGGCCTTTTGGTTTCTGAGAAGAAGATTTTTCAAGTTTTTCCTATATTAGCCTATGTTAAATCAAGAGACCCCTGGGGCAGGGCCAAAGTTAAAAAGGGGCCAAAATTCATATTAAATTAAGTCAAGAGTTATTTACCTTGATTGTCTGATGCCCCTGAACACACTCATAAATTTAAAAGTCAATACCATAAATGGTTATTAAGATAAAAGGTTGATAGTAACTTGCATGCAAAACTTTAACCAAGAGTATCAAGGCCGACACAAAGGTGACTACAGTAGCTCTCATATTCTTCGAATAGTCGAGCTAAAAATTGGATTTGTAGAAAAATTATTTGACTGGAAGATTGACTATGACAATGATATTTACAAAACACCACAATAATTTCCTAATCTGAACTCTTTTTGTAATTTTTAAAGGAAAATTATTTAACACATTAAATTTCAACCAGAATAATTACAAGGTCTAACAATTCGGTGATATTCATTTATTCAATGGATATAATAATGCCAAAGACAATTCAGATAATCAAAATTCAAAAAGAAGCAAAGTTTGCTAAGGTAAGAAAGAGGACTCACTAAGAATAACCAGTCCTGCTGCAGTTTCGATGCCCTCCAGTTTCATGTTGAGCTGTTTAATCTCATCTTTAGGTAGGTCGAGGTGTTCTACGTAGAAGTTGAGCACTGGCTCAGCCCGGATGGTGCACATGTCCAGCAGCACATCATCTGTGTTGTCCTTCTTCATCATTGTATCCTCTGTAGGTACCAGTAAAATGTCATACATACTGGTATCGGGTGGTGAGAGAGAGGGAGGAAGGGAGAGGCAGAGTATGTGGGGAGAGAGAGAGAGCAGGTAAGTAGAGAAAGAGAGGGGAGGGTAAGATGATACAGACAAAAGGGGGAGAGAGAAGACAGAGTGAGTGAATACAAGAATCTGACAGATTGTGATGTATATTTGTTCTTGACATCTGGAATATAGTTCTAAAAATGGACATCTACAGACAAAGACATTGTTACGTACGCGATATTTTTCTTTCATGTGGATAAAAACGTGAACAAACTAAAAGAATATGTTTATTCTGAACAGTGTCTACATCACGAACAATATCTAACACTTTTGAAATTATGAGCCTGTTATTTCCAACTCAATATGGGAATCATGTCTTGTATATCAAAATAGGAGAATTCAAAGTATATGTCTCTACAGCAACAAACAATGGTTTCTTTGAAGTATATTATCTATGACTACATGCCTCTCAACCATAAGTATAAACAAGTAAAGTTCAGGACAATGTCATCCTTGTGTCTTTCAATAAATGTCTATATTCTTGAGACTTTGCCATTATTTTAACAGAGACAGAGATCAGACACAGAGGGGTGCCTAGAGAAATTAATCAAAGAATACAATACATATAGAGAGAGAGACAGGAAAAAAATCTTAGAACTTATATTCCTTTTCTTTTGGTTGTCTTTCTTGAAATGTGATTATATTACTAGCTAAGACCGGGTTTCTAAAAATAGCCAAGAACTTGAAATACAGGGCTAATCTTAATAATTTTTTGTACAGAAACCACTTAACTCGAAGAAAACAAATTGCAAAGAAAGTTAGAACAAATCGCCAGGGAACAAAGAACATTTTCCATTAGATCTACAGGAGTACATATCATTCAGATGAATCTCAACCAAATAAAAAATCCCAAACTTGACAAAGCATTGTAAGTACCTGATTCTTGTAAATAAGAGAAATAACTACATTAAACAAATTAATTCCAATCTTCTGAAGTTACATGAACATTTCAAACAAACAAAATTGAACAGTACAATGTACCATGATTATCACTTACGCAGTTTTAAAAGTATTTAAAAAGTATAATTT
Organism: Solen grandis; assembly: GCA_021229015.1. NCBI lineage: Eukaryota > Metazoa > Mollusca > Bivalvia > Adapedonta > Solenidae > Solen > Solen grandis. Next base: position 61,064,137 of record CM037789.1, on the reverse strand, counting down.
CTACAGTCTCCAACTTACGCATGAGGGTTGCCTTGTCAAGTTTATACTGCATCCTGGCTTTCTTCAGGTCGGATGTCTCGTTGTCCATGATTTCCTCATCTTCATCCTCCTCGCTACTATCCACCTCATTTGTTGGCACAAAGAAGTCCACGTGTATACTGATGTCCTTCAGTATGTCAATACCCTTTTTGAATTGTGCTTGCGTTCCCTTGACAACATTGTGACCTGCGATGGTGATGACAGGTTTGTTGGAGTGCTCGACAAAGATGTAGCTCTCAACGTTTGGCAGGATCTCCTCAACATGTCCACAGCTGTAACAAAACAAGCACTGCCATGGGCCTTCACACCTCACTCAATTATCAACAGCAATATGAAAAAGCCAAATCACAAACAAAACTGCAAAATAATCTGTTTAAAACAAAACCTTTCCTATCATCTGTAATGTTCTGATAAAAGTCATAATTACTTTAAGCTGTCTTTTTAAGTCAACTCCTCTCAGAAATGTTCTAATGATGTAGTTACTAATCTGTACTAGGTGTTTCTGTGTATCATCTTACGACGTGTGACAATGATACCAAACCTTGTCCCATCAGCTAAACAAGGGATGTGCATGTTACATAGTCAGCATAAACTATTAGAGTTAACAGTGCTACTTTCAAACATTTTGCGATGTGGCAGTCTATCTATCTATATCCAACCCATGACCTCCCAATGCAAAGGTGGTACTCTATCCACCAATCACCAGGGCTGATTGATTTTTCAGACTAAATCATTAAACTCAGCAACAATCCCCCTACTACCCCCATCAGCCAGACTGGGTCCCTACTCACTGTACGCTGGTCTTGATGTTGATGTTCCTGCGACCAGGGGTGGGGAAGGTGCGGTAGTTAGTGTACGTAATCTCCCTGACAAGGACCTCGATGTCTGTTGCATTGCTGCCAGTGATGCTGAACTCTGTCTGGTCTTTGTTGAAACTCACAGCCTACAGAAAGAAATATCAAAACCTAATAATGTGAGTAACTAAATCCATCACTGATGATGATTCATACCTAGGCTTCATCACCCCGACTCAGGAAACGTACACCTTGTTAGAGGGATATGGTTCTGAAAGCTTTAGATACGATCTGAGAGCTTGGAAATGGAGGTTCTGAATACAAGAAGTCTTCACCTATAAATACTAGTTATAGTCTACTGTTGCTTGATATTAGCATATAAAAATATCTGAAATACTGCAACAATCAAATCCCACATTTGAGTTCCCAAAGTCACTGCCATGATGATTCACTCTGCTCTACAGCAAACAGATTGACCATCAGCACACAGCCATGCATTAGTTCTACTCCCCAGTGGTGAAAATAATTGACTCCCAGTTATACATGCTCAATAACCACACAACATTTACACAACAAGGAAAATAAATAGCTGTTTCACCTTAAATTACAGCAATCTCCCAATATAATAGGAGATCCAATTGGGAGACTGGTGGCCTGGTATTTCCCTGTCCACTAGACAGACAAATCCCACCTCCAGTAATTAAAGAGGAGAACCAATCGGGACAGTCTGTTACTGCCCTATAATGCCAGGACTTTTTTTTTGGGAAACCGCAGGACAATAACCTTGACTGTCTCACATGCATTATTTGTCTGAAAACCTGAGATGAAAACTTTAAAGTAAAATCTTCTCCACATGGATCCGTAGTTATTTAAAACAAATCTAGATCTGCTGATATCTACCTTTATACACAGATCACTGATAAACATGAAAAATATTTGCCTGTTTCCCTAGGTAGATTTTTTAATACATTTTGATTAGCCAGATATTGTGCAAGTGCAAGTCTGGCAGCAGAGACCAGTCTGGGTGTAACATGTCTACAACCAAGTGTACCAGTCCATTAACAGGGCAATATCGGGCTTAATGAAAATCAATCGGAGATGCATGCCTGTAAGATCAATTATCAATTACTAGAACACGGTTGATGCCTTTCACACCAGACTCAATAACAGTGGGGGTTAATACACGCTTGACTGGGTGCATTCAAATTTGGTGACTGTGTCTCAGAATTCTGAGTGAAACTTTAATCCCTTGTTCAATATAGGGGACCAGCCTACACACTCTGACTGGGACTCAGAAGGTTCTTTACTGTAACTAGCAAGGATAACAAAGTTTAGACTGGATCAAAATGGTGGCTCTAAATCATGTTGTGTTTCTATTTTTCAAAATAACCCTCAATTCTTCAGACAATTTTACAGAGAAAGTTTTTTATGAATTGATAGATACTGAGAGGTAAAGACCAGATTGACTAGATGCATAACAACAAATTTTTATGAAATATTCATGTAATATAAGGAAAATTTTAAGTTTGTAAATCATATATGCCCCCCTTATATGCCATAATATTTATATAGATATATGTATGATGTTGATATATGTTACAAAGTTCAGAACTTATCTTGGTGAAGGTTTACTACTGATAATTATTAACACTGCTAAAAAGATGAAACTTAATCTTTACTGAGATAAATGTCAATGAATTGGAAATTTTATGTAAAGAAAACACTGTCAATAATATACAGATTTTCATATATACAAAATATATTTGTAAAAAATGTATGCCCAAAGGCCAGCCCAAACTCCGTGCATCCGTTATGTCACGCTACGCTACTTAAACCACTGCCACCATACAAGACACATGATCATAGTTGAAACCATGTGACCAATGCACATAATTTTATAATATAATATTTGATCTTATTATTTACTTTTCATAATCCTGACAGTTATATTCATGGAATATAACAAAACTGATATGATACATGTATAATCAAAACGAAAGTAAAATGTGTACTGAATAATATATACAAGAAATGTTTATGAACCATGTTTTTCTCCCTAATGACAACCAATTCAATATATAACATTGGACTTAAAACATAGAATCCCAGTAAATCAAGGTCACTATGACCTTGACCTCTTACCTAGGGACCCCATCTACTGATCATAACCAATCTCCATACTAAGTTTGAAGTTCCTTGGCCCAGGCGTTCTCAAGTTATTGATCGGAAACAGCTTGGTCACCATTTTCAAAGTCAAGCCCAGTAAATGAAGGTCACTTAGACCTTGACCTTTGACCAAGTGACTCCAAAAACAATAGGGTTCATTTACTGGTCATGATCAATCTCCAGACTAAGTTTGAAGTTCCTAGGCCCAGGCGTTATCAAGTTATTGATCGGAATCTGTTTGGTCTACAGACCGCCCGACATGTGCAAAGCAATATGCCCCCTCTTCTTCGAAGGGGGGCACAACAATAACTGATAAGAAACATTTGGGTATTTTTATTAGAGAAACAAGAGTTGTAAAATTTGCCTTCAAGTATTTAAGTTTTACTAAGAATTGTTCCTGAGACTTGAATGAAGACAAGACGGTGTACTGACCGTGCCACTGGCCATGCTGTCCAGGTTGTCGAGGTCCAAATTTTCCTGACAGCTGTTGAGACATTGGATTACCCGGGCACTCTCTGTCTTTTCCTTCAGCAGTGAAAGTCCTGCCAGGTAACCTTGGAAGTGGTCGACATACTTCTCCTCAAGACCTGCATACATACACAGATAAAGTGTGACGGATGCTACTGCTACCTAACATAAAATGTGGAAGTTTTTATATAATTTGAAAACTTGAGCTGTTCAGCTTGACCAAGTTCTGTAAACCTATTTCCAATGATTTTTTTTTACTTCAATACTTAACGAATGCCTTAAACATGACTTCATATTAAATCCCATTTGCTGATTTTTTTTCCATGAAAAATTTGGAATTCCAAAAAATAATTCAAGTATTAACGCATTTGCTTGAATTCAAGACTATCCTCCATAATTAAATATTTGCAGTTTAATCTGTTAACAGGTTCAAACCTAAGATGACAAAGGAATATGTCTTTCAGTCATTAAAAAGATTCTTTATATTTCAAAAAGGTTATTAAAACATTCACTTTCACATAATCAATTATACATTACAGAGTACAGTCAAACCTGGTTGAAGCAGCCAGTCAAGGGATGGGACCACCTTGGCCGTTTAAGCCAAGTGACCACCTTCACCAGGGGTCAATTGATGAGCCTCATAAACAATGAATGTAGTGCTTTATTTTATGCTCACTGATGAAATACTGGGTTCTATCAGTGAAATATAACCTATGTAAATCCACACTGTGGCTGATATAGATATGCCGGAATAACTTTTTATTTGTTGTTGTTGTTGTATTGGGGGTTTACAGTTGCTGTGATAGTATTTCAATCATATAGCAAAGTCCAGCTAATTACAGGTGAAGAAAGACCCCGAGTACACAGAGGTACCTGGGTAGAACCACCGACCTACTGCAAGCCAGCTGGAAGGCTTCCTCACATGAAAAATCCGAAGTCCCTACCGGGATTTGAACCCACAGCGGTGAGGGGCTGAGAGATTTGTAGTCCATGACTGTAACCACTCAGCTACGGCGGCCTCACTTATTATTTGGAGATAATTGGGGTAATATCGTCAAAAGAAGGCTGATAGCCCCTTCTGGCTTTCAATGGACAATATGCAGTTTTGATGTATTAACTAGTCATTGTATCAAAATGGACGTATTATGTTTGTCTGACAGTGTTTAGAGTGTTTAGTAAACACATAAATCTAATTAATACATGTCTGATTTTTTTCTTGTTACAACTATCCAATACGGCAGACAAAATGTGTATTCAAAAGAACATGAATTCATCTGCATGGGAAAAGGAATGATAACACAAACAAGTTCCATTCTTTCGTCATCAGCATAAAAAAAAAAAAAAAATTGTTTTGAGCAGATATGGAATATATATATCTCATCGAGAAGTGATACAATTTTTATATTTGATGAAATTGTATCACTTCTTGATGAGATATATTCCATATCCACTCAAAACATACATATAACCTCTATACATTTTGAATTTTATATTCAAATTTGGATTAAACTAGAAATGTGTCCATAGGACACGAATGCCCCCACCTATGTGCTTTGTCACAAATTTGAAATATCTTTGAGTTTAACGTCCCACGGACAGTATTTCAGTCATATCTAGTTGGTCAATGCACTCCCTCATATTGACTTCTATCACCATCTCATATCTGCAATATCCAGGGCAAGTAGTATTGGAGATATAAGTCAAGTACTTAAGAAAAATTAACAAAGGGCAATAACTCAAAAATTAATTGATCATGTGCTATGGAAGTTGGTCACTGCACATTTTCTGAAATCATGCTACATAAATATCAACTTTGGAGTCAGTCAATGCACTTTTTCAGTATGCATGCTACATAAATATCAACTTTGAAATCAATCCCTGTATTAGTATTCAAGTTATGCTCTGAACTTTCAGAACAAAGGACAATAACTCCAAATTACTTGACTGAGAGTTGACTGAGAGTTATGGAACTTGGTCACTGCACTTCTCCTGAATGCATGAAATATCAGCTTTGAATTCAATCCCAGTATTAGAATTCATGCTATGCTCCAGACAAACTTTCGGGACGGATGGGCTGATGTATGTATGGACAAAGGCAAATCTATATGCCCCACCCCACAATAAGTGGGGGAGGCATAAAAATATCTACCTGAAGTTTCATGTTGATACCTCTTATAGGTTTTGAGTTATGCCCCGAACAAAATTTAAGTATGAAAAATAACAAAGGGCAATAATTTCTAAATCATGCAAAATAGAGTTATGGTTCTTGTGCACTGCACTTCTCTTCATCAAGCTCTATGTAGCTATGAAGTTTCATGTTGATACCTCTTATAGGTTTTGAGTTATGTTCTGCACAAACTTTCCAGACAGATGGAAGTACGTACGTACATACAGACGGACAAAGGCAAATCTATATGCTCCCCCTCCATAAGGGGCATAAATGTATATTTTATATAATTATGATTTCTGTTAATTGTTTCTAATAATTGTGACCGTCATGAAATGGAATTTTTATTAGACATTTTCGATTTCCAACCACAGTATTCTTAGAAGACAGTCAAGTTTGCCATCAGGATAACTTAACTTCCTTAAGTAAAATTGATATTTCAATGTATCTTTACTTGTGAATAAATGTTAGGAAATGATACCAGCTGCTCATGAATTACTTTTTCTCAACAAAATACCTTGCAGAAATGGGTTTAATTCATTTCATTATGAAAACAAAGGTTTACATCAGCAGCAGTGGCAAGTTTATTTTCTGGGAACAAGTATCACGGTAAACAATGCTTTGTATAATATTACTGTTGACCAGGTGTATGAAAGGTCCCAGAATATTAACTTAATAATGCTTTCTAGCGTAGTAAGAGTTTGCTGACGAATCTAATGATTACAGGTGATATGCATGATTAACTGACAGGTATGACTTCACCCTACAGATATCTGGCACCTGCCACACTGACACAGTGCTGTGTGACACAAGACAGGGCTCTGTGACACAAGACAGTGCTGTATGACACAAGACAGGGCTCTGTGACACAAGAAAGGGTTCTGTGACACAAGACACTATATGACTCAAGACAAACGTTGTGTGACTCAAGATAAGCAAGACTGTACCTCTCCAGCAGGCGCCCACGACAAGCTTGGTGAAGTGAACTCTGTCTGTTGGGTGGAGAGGCCAGTCGTCAAGAATGTCAAAGTTATCCTCGTTTGTCTCCACTTCTCTTCCATCCACATATAGCCGAATCTGAAACACAAATTGTATGTGTGTTTAATATGTACTGTCATGTTTTTAATGTGCACATGTTTTTAACCTTTACAAATATAATCATTAACATCATCATCGTACAGTCTGTTTGTAACCTTCATTCAAAACATTAATTTTTTTTTTTAATTGTCATAAAATTAAATTTAACAAATTAACAAAACTTTTGGGTTCCATACCATGAACATAGATATTGGAAACTGTCATAATGGGTATAGGTAGATACAAACCTGCACTGAATTATTATTACTTTTATAGCATGAACTTCTCTAGTTGATTAACCCGCAAGTCAATGTCAGGTGCAAATCATTTATCTATTGTCCACCCCAATAAAATACAGATGAGGTTAATGACAGGAACTCTCTAACCATCTGTCCAGATAGAACCAGTAGCCACATGCCAAGGTACACCTACAAGTTAGAGCCACAAACTCAAATTCCCAAGCAAGGTAAATCCTCCATATTGTACACACCTCAGGGAAGTCCATGCTGATGGCGTAGTGATGCCATTCCCCATCGTTAATCTCGGACAGCTGCCAGCGCCACTCGGCCGGCTTAAACACCTCTAGATCTTTGGCATCCTCACTCTCCCGTCGCAGCACGAAAATCAGCTTGGTGTTGTGGATGAACAGAGCATAGTGGTGGCGGTTCATACCTGGAAAACATGTTAGACAGGTGCATGAGGATACAGGGCAGGTCAGGGCTATCTCCAGTATAGAGGGACAACATATAACATTATTGATTGTTACACTACTGTTGCTTTCAGTCATTATCACTTGCAACTTATTGCATTTTCATCATTAATACAAACATTTATTTTTCCGAGGGCTGACCATGATGAAACTATTCTAAGTGCTTATAGAAATAGAGATGAACAGCAGGTGACCATGTGATTCATACTGAAGCAGCTCACTCACAGATGATTGGTAGAAATTTAAGAAAATAATTTTCTACTCTCTCTCGATAATGTTGGTGAAGTCTGTGTTTCCTGACAAATAATCTCAGAAAGTGTAGGTCACATTACACAGGATAATGCTTTTTCTGTAAAACCAACTTTGATAAAAACAGTTAAATTTAGAATATGATATCCCCAATTGACAAGTTCAGCAACATGGCATCCTTACCAGCTCATAGTAGCGATTTCTTAAGTTCATCTTATGAAGTTAGTGCATTCGGGAAAAGTGAATTATTCTAAATATAGATTAGATCAGTCTAAATATAGTTTCAATACCATCTGTGACTGTATGGCCTATGATGGGGGACCCACCAAATTTTTTTAATGATCCAATTATTGCATTGAGTAACATAATTACGTCTGTAGATAGGTATTGACAGGGTTGTCAATTTAAGCCAATTGCCCATTAAAATGATCGGTTAATATCATACATCAATCAGTTAGTTTTGTGGCAGATTTGAGACAAACTTTTTTGTATACAAGTTTTTTTATTTAGACAAAACATTAAAACCTTCCGCATTTCGAGTTTGTTTACACTGACACCGGTGAACGCGAGATTCCAGTGTACCACAATTATTGTTTGGACAGTTATATTTCCTTGTCCAATCAGCTTTCATGTAACATATACAGGGAGTTACGACCCATGGACAAGAAACAAAAGGCTGGGGCTACTAACCTTTTAAATTACGGTTTTACCGTTACTTGTCATGAATCAGGTATACTCTCCATTAAAAGTTTATGGAATATTTTAATTAAAGTTCCCATGTTCTGTAATGATTAGTTTAAACATATTTTATTTGTAAATGACATGTTACAAAATAAGTGATATTGCAAGTTACAAAGATACACAAAAAGGATTTGAACTGAAAGCTAAAAGCTTATTGTAGTCCTTATCCTGTAATGATTAAACAGTCTAATAACAAAAATCTTGATGTGCATATTTGGGTCGGTATGTTTCATACCTCTACTTTTTGTATGTGTTTAACTTATTAAATCTGTTAAATTTCAGTTGTGATCACTTGCTTAGAAACATTATTGATAGACATGATACATACATACTAGTTAAATCCAAGTTTCAGTCAATGACCATCATTCTGTGAACAAGCTGCTTTAACAACATGTGCTTGGGAACAATTGCCAATAATGTCAAAAAATGTCAAAATAACTGCATGCAACCTAGTATCTATCTAAGGCAGAAATTAGCATGCAGCTCATCTCTACCATGAACTGATAAAATCCATCCCTGTCAGAAGATTTATCCATCCTGTTTGTTTTTAGCTAATACTTTGAAAACAGCTTTCCTCATTGACAACATAAACATTGAGGCATTGTCAGAATATTAATTAAGTGTAGGAAAGTATCAATGAAAAATTCAAGGAGGGATGCTCATTGAAGAACAAGCTCCTTTATCTCCATTATCCATGTACTTTATTAAATATTAATGCCTTAATTAAACAGAATTTTCTAGCTGAAAGCCATAAATCTTATCATTTACATAATTACTACTAATTAACTCACACCTTGCTTTGTTTGTTACCTTATCCAGGCCTAAATTTTAGTTCTGTTCTTTAATAAACTTGATAATTAACAAGTCATTGTAGCCTCAGCAATTAATAGCTTGCATGGAGGATCATTTTTAAACAAGCTGATGCCATCATTTGAATATTTGTGAAGAACATAGCTCTAGACAAACGTCAATTTGTTTCTCCGCATCCTACTCGGCTGGGATGTCAGACAAATTATACTGCGATCAAAATTAATACAACTGTTAAAGTTTTATTATCATCCAGTACAATATCCAGTACAATATTTACTCAGCTCTAAAAGGTTTCATTTTGATGTTTGTTACTATGGAACTACTATGTTACTGTGGAAGAAAAAAACTAGAATACCTAAATAAAATATATCTTATTCTGGACAGCAAGCACTCTACCCCATGCAGGCAGGACCAGGAATTGAACCTTGGACACACTGATCAGTGCATTACCAATTCACTACCCAGACATATCACACACGTGATCTATAGGACTTATATATTCTTGGCCAGGCAGTGATACACACAAGAATCACTGCCTAATCTAAATTCTAAATCCTGTATCTTTATATAAGCCTATTGATTTATTGGTCCCTAATGAATTCTCAATGCGTTGCTTCCAATTTGGGGAATTGCTTGATTATGGCATACACAGAACAGAGAAAAAATTTAGTCCTGTAACCTCGTCACTAGTTAAAATCTACTTCAGAAATAAAACTTCAAATTTGATTTTCTCAGAGGAAGAAAAACTCTGCTAAATTGATTATAGAATTAAGGCAACGACTTGATAAGATCCTGAAGTTTTCTCCGCAACAAGCGAGAGTTTTGATAAATTATATTACACTTTCGTCTGCTAAAGTAATGAGAATCTAAATATCGAATAAATCTGAGTAACCAATTTACAATGAAATGCCGTCAGAACATTGATTAAAATTTGTTTTTGTCAGGGAAAATCACTTGTACAGATATGAAACTGAGAGTATATTGTCAATCTGAAAATAACTCTAAATTTTTTCTTCAATTTTTTCTTATTTCTTATTTCACGCATATAACAACCATCACAGAAGAATATGACCAGGCACACTAGAAACAAACAAAGTTTGAAAATGGCAAGCATGATTATTTACAAGAGTGTTCTTTGGGACTGAACTTCAACTATAGGATCTATACATTGCCAATGTACAGTACAACTGTATTAGTCATTTTACAAGTTCTCTAATTTCTGCTGAAAAAAAAAACACACAACTGAACTCCGGAGGGCTAAGTTTCATTCAGTTTTGTCTAAGTTTAACAGTAAAATTCAAATAAACTGGAGCAATTCATTGTTAATCAATACAAACCCCACACAGAAATAATAAAATAGCAACATTTCTGACTACCACTGCCCCTCACTGACTCTACCAGCATGTGGTGCGGGTTTTCATGTTCTTAAATTACGAAGCCCTATCAAATGTACAAACATCACATTGTCCTTCAGTTTAAGTTCACCATTTCTGTATTAGTTCAGTATGCTCTTCGATTCAATCAGTTTTCCCAAATATGAAAGAGAAATCTTGGCTTTATGAGGAAAGAATCAGGAAATGTGTAAAATCCATTCATTCTCAGGAGAATTTACATGCATAAGCCAAGGAGGGCAATTTCTTGTGAATATTTTCTCCCATCTTCCCTTATATTATGTAACAAACTATGATATGCACACAAACAAATATTTTATTTCTTCTTTTTCTTGAATGTGAATATGGAAACTAGATGTAGATTTTATATGTGAATACTGATGTATCTATTTTATCTACACTTATTTCTGTGTATGAAGCTTATTTTCAATGCTGGATTTTTTTTTTCCATATTACAAAATTGCTACAAATAAGACTACTATACACATGATGCATGGTAAACAAGAGGGCCCTGTTTCCTAAACAAGTCTATGTAAAATCAAGTGACCCCTGGGGCCAGCAAATTTGACCCCATGGTCATGATTTGAACAACCTTGATTAAAATCTACTAGGCTATGTTACACACCAATTATCTAAACTCCAGGCCTTGTGGTTTCTGACAAGAAGATTTTTCTAGTTTTTCTTATATAAGTCTATGTAAAATCAAATGACCCCTGGGGCGGGGCCAATTTTGACCCCAGGGTCATGATTTGAACAAACTTGGTAATGATCCATAAGATAATGCCATACACCAAATATCTAAACTCCAGGCCTTGTTGTTTTTGACAAGAAGATTTTTCTAGGTTTTTCTTATATTAGTCTATGTAAATCAAGTGACCCCTAGGGCAGGGCCAATTTCGACCCCAGGGTCATGATTTGAACAAACTGGTTATACCCCATAAGACAATGCCACACACCAAATATCTAAACTCCAGGCCTTGTTGTTTCTGACAAGAAGATTTTTCTAGTTTTTCTTATATAAGTCTATTTAAAATCAAGTGACCCCTGGGGTGGGGCCAATTTTGACCCCAGGGTCATGATTTGAACAAACTTGGTTATGCCCCATAAAACAATGCCACACACCAAATATCTAACTCCAGGCCTTGTGGTTTTTGACAAGAAGATTTTTCTAGTTTTTCTTATATAAGTCTATTTAAAATCAAGTGACCCCTGGGGTGGGGCCAATTTTGACCCCAGGGTCATGATTTGAACAAAATTGGTAATGGTCCATAAGACAATGCCAAACACCAAATATCAATACTTCAGGCCTTGTGGTATCTGACAAGAAGATTTTCTAGTTTTTCTTATATATAAGTCTATGTAAAATCAAGTGACCCTTCTGTGGGGCCAATTTTGACCCCAGGGTCATGATTTGAACAAACTTTGTAATGGTCCATAAGACAATGCCACACACCAAATATTTAAACTCCAGGCCTTGTGTTTTCTAACAAGAAGATTTTTCTAGATTTTCTTATATAAGTTTATGTAAAATCAAGTGACCCCTGGGGTGGGGCCAATTTTGACCCCAGGGTCATGATTTGAACAAACTTGGTAATGGTCCATAAGACAATGCCACACACCAAATTTGGCCCAGTGGTTTTGGAGGAGATGTCATTTGAAATAATTGCGGACGACAGACGGACAATAGACAGCCATTGATCCTAAAAGCTCAACATGAGCACTACGTGCTCAGGTGAGCTAAAAAAAGTCTAAAACAAAAGAAGATCTGTTTATTGATTTTACTTATATATTTAATTTTTCTACTTCTTGTTTTAATGCCAATTGTAATAGAAAAGTAATTCAAATTTCTCTTTTGAAAAAGAGTCCAATATTTTACCAGGGAACATTTCTAACAGATTAACTAGCAGTGATTTTCCCTACACCATGATAGGCAGCCCACTTACCGTCTCCATCAGACATACACAGCACGTGCTCCTTGTTGCCATTCTTATGTGTGGTCACCACAGTATTGGGGAATGTATGCTTCATCCATGTGGAGATGGTGAAATGTTTCTTCAGTCTGTGGTCAACATGATCATCTGGTACCTCTACAGCATTTGTGATGCCATCAAATGCGTAGATCTTGTCCCCATCATGGCCATCATCTGTGGGGATGGAGTTGGTCCAGTTGGAGGTGAGGGTGGGGGCGGGCAGGAGGTCCACACTATTGTCACTGCTCCCTACAAACACAAGGAACATTTGTTACAGTGGTCGTCCACTTTACCCTTTATCATTCAGTGCATCATTGCACGCAACAGTATCTCAAATAAGATTTATAAACTTTGATCAAAACTGTAAATACCTTGGTGAAAGTCACATAAACTTTGGTATTATAGAAAACAATTCAAGTTGTATAAACCTTGCTCAAAACTGTACAAACCTCGGTGAAAGTCGCATTAACTTTGGAATTATAGGAAAACAATTCAAGTTGTTTAACCTTGGTCAAAACTGTACAAAACTTGGTGAAAGTCGCATAAACCTTGGTTTTATAGGAAAACAATTCAAGTTATATTAATTATTTAAATACAATTTAATGCAAAATTTTAAACCTTTAATTAAAATATTAGATAAAATGGTAAATATTTAATGTGTACATAAAATTAAGGTAATCCATCCATCATTAAATTATAATCATGGTCCTTCAAATGCTTAAAAGGACTTCAGTATAAATACAAGCATCCACTGACCTTGAGTTATAGGACCTTTTGCTTAAAGTCTATACAGGCTTCAACAATCACTTGATGGACCATGATCACAATTTAATGATGGATGAATTACCTAAAAATCACAGCTAAAGGCCAGACATTACAATACCATTGTAAAACATTTGTCTGGTGTTCAAATTTGAGTATGTATACTGACAAAGTTAATCAGATTTTAAGAATGCCAGAACAAAATTTCTACACATTGGGTAATTTAAGTGAAACATTCATTTCCTTAAAGTTTCCAGGTTATGGAAAAGAAGCCTAAATTCCATTCGAAATTCCTAGTTTATTACATGTCCCTTATTTTACATACCCCTATTCTGGTTCCTTGTACATACCACACAATTTTCTCTGGGAGGTGATGCTGTAAGTGTCCCGGTCGCAACCCTTGCCAATATGTTTGGTCTGAAGCTGAATCCTCACACTAATGTGGTCCGGCACACAGCTGTCATCACAGATCTGCAGGTGGGCAGTATCCGCTAGTTTCTTGTGGCCAGATCCTGGCATGTATTCTATGTGTTCTGGGAAACCTGCCAGAAAACAGTGGAATACATATAAGAAATTATCTTGTCCAACAGGAATTATCCTACACATGTATAGAGCATGTACAACTAAAACAGTAGAACTTCTCTAAAATGTATGATGCAGTTTCTCCACTCTTGGGACAGGACTAAATGCAGTTAAGTACTGAATCAAATCCCTCTTTCTTTTTCTGAACATTCCAATCAATACCAGAAAATAAATCTGACCCCATCCCCCTCTTGTGCAGTCCTCATTTATCTACAGCAACAAAACTAGCAACACTGTAATGACATTTGCTGCCTCACTGCTATATCACACCATAGCTAAGTGGCACAACAAATCACACTGGCATGATATCACATAAAGTCACACTGGCATGATACCACAATAAGTCACACTATCTTCACACTTGACAAACAAGCCCTGGAAAAACCTGTACTTACTCAGTGCCAGGCATAGGAGATATAACATTAGTATTTTAAATGATTTTGGTTTGCAACTGCCAAAAATCAAACCCCAAATCTCCTGATTATAGGACAGATGCTCTACACCATGGTATATAACTGCAAGCTTAATTTTGAAAAAAAGCAGAGGAAAGGCCGAGAAAGTATTTCAATCTGATATTGTTTTACATAAACCTACTGAAAATGTGTCATCAAAGAGTAAGGTGTTATCAGTTTATTAAGAATGTTGATCATTCATAGTCATGAAAAATATCTTCAGTTGTTGAGAACAAATAACACTCATGGAATAAAGGCATTTCAACTTTAATTATAGCTTAAAACTCATTAAAGCTTATTATTGAAGGCTTGATGCAAAACTATTGTAGCTGCTTCTTTATTAAGGTAATCCACCCATCATTAAATTGTGATCACGGTCCATCAAATGGTCATGGGAATTTTAAAGTAAATCAAGTCTTCATAAACTTAGAGCAAAATAGCCTTTAACTCCTGCACTGAACTGGACTTTTTAAGCATTTGAAGGACCATGCTTTTAATTAAATGATGGATGGATTTCTTAATATGCAATTAACATGGTTTTTCACAATGCTCTTAAAATGTAATTCACAGTGAAGTCTCCAGAATGTTAAAATGACTACAGTTTTATATCCTGCCATGACAGGTATATGTAACTCTAACAGACAGTGGCTTCCAGCTTTTTAAAGAACATCACAGTCTCACAGCTACAGGGTGAACATCTGAACTTGATTCAACTTCGAGCAAGTGATGTCTGGCTGCACCTGATTGGAACAAGCGGTGGGACTAACTTTGGATTACCTCGGTAAACTGGAGAAAATTCATTATGCAACTGTTGGCATGTCGACATATGGGCAAAATTCCAGCTAATAAGAGACTGAGGTTCAGCCGTTACAAGACTGACTGGAATTCAATGAGTCCATGTTCGGTGGGGCTTGAAATCTTCCCCGAAAATTAATCAATTTGCCCATTGCAGAATTGAGCAAATGCTTTACTTCTGTCTAGGTCTTCCATCATTTAGCTGAGATGTTATTGTGAAATAATGAAGTTAACAAGATGTGTTCAAAAAACACTATGACCCGTCTGAGCTGGTCAAATGTTAAATAACTGATGCCAATTGAAAGCCATTCATGAGTGGAGTATACAGACTTTATTCCATATAGTAATGGAGTAATGCTTATAATGATAATAAACAAGAGGGCCAAGATGGCCCTGTGTCGCTCACCTGATTAAGATGGCTGTGTTAGGCAAAATGACAAAAAATCTGGCATCTAAAGTGTTTTTCTAACATTTGACTAAAAGGCCTACATTTTGATCCTCTTTTGCACTCAACTGGTTATTCATGCAGTCATCATTCATATCAAGTTTAATGAGGACTGGGGAAAAAAAGGACCCCTCTAGTGTGTTCACAAGATTTTTCTAAAATTTGCCCTGGTGACCTAGTTTTTGACCCTATGTTGCCCAGTTTTGAATTCATCCGAGATTTGACGTAAACAAACATTCTGACCAAGTTACATTAAGGTTAGTCTTAACTGTAATCTCTAAAGTGTTCACAAGGTTTTTCTAAGATTTGACCTGGTGACCTAGTTGTTAACCTTAAGTGACGCAATTTTAAACTCATCCAAGATATCATGTAGACGAACATCCTGACCAAATTTCATGAAGACTGGGCCAAAACTGTTGCCTCTAGAGTGTTAACAAGGTTTTTCTAAGATTTGACCTAGTGACCTAGTTTTTGACCCAACATGACCCAATTTCAAACTCAATCGACATAGCATAAAGACAAACATTCTAGCAAAGTTTCATGAAGATTGAGCCAAAAATGTGGCCTCAAGCATGTTCACAAGATTTTTCTAAGATTTGACCTAGTGACCTAGTTTTTGACCCCATGTGACTTATTATCAAACTCATCCAATATATCATTTAGACAATCATCCAGACCAAATCTATTGAAGATTTGGCTAAAACTGTGGCCTCTAGAGAGTTCACAAGGTTTTTCTTAGATTTGACCTGGTGACCTAGATTTTGACCCTGTATGACCCATTTTCAAACCCGTTCGAGATATCATGTAGACAAACATCCTGACCAAGTTTCATGAAGATTGGGCCAAAACTGTGGCTTCTAGGGTGTTCACAAGCAATTGTTGACGACGGACGACGCACGACGGACAAAAGGCGATCACAAAAGCTCACCTGAGCACAAGTGCTCAGGTGAGCTAAAAAGCAAAAAACAGATAAGGTAGAGTTATGGTTTTTGGTCTCCGCACTTCTACTTATATATATAAAATTTCAAGTCAATACCTTGTATAGTTTTCCAGTATATAGAAAATAAGCTATTATCTGGACAGAAGTTCATTGTAAAATATAACAAGAGCTGTCAGAGGACAGCATGCTCAACTATTCAAAATGCTTGTTGGTAAATCAAATGAAATCTATTTCAATTCTTGCCCTTCACATACCCTGTACATTATAACGGTCAAAAATGATATGCCTTTATAGTCTGATACCCCTTAATATTTTTATGAAGTCTAAAATCAATCCCATGCCTAGTTACAGAGACATAAGCATAATAACACTGTGCATGCAAAACTTTGACCAAAAATCCGATTTAGAAAAAGGCCATAATTTGCATAAAATTCAGTCCAAAAGTTATCCTCCTTGGTTTTCTGATGCCCCTGACGACACTCGTTAACTTTCTTGTCAATTCCACAAGCAATTTCTGAGATAAAAGCTGGATAGAAAAGCTTGAATGCAAAAATTTAACCAAAATTCTAAGTTAAAAGGGGGCCAATTTTATTATATTCCATAATTTTCCTTTCCCCCAAAAAAAGCCATAACTTGTCATATATTCCATCAAAAGTTATCTACTTTGATAGTATGATACCCCTAAATGTATTTAAGATGTTTCAAATCAATCGCATGCTTGGATACTGAGATATAAGCATGAAAGTACCTTGCATGCAAATCTTTAACCAACATTTCTAAGTTAAAAAGGGGCCATAATTTATAATATATTCCATCAAGAGTTATCTACTTTGGTTGTCTGATGCCCCTTAACATATTTGTAAACTTTCATATCAATACCATGAATGGTTATTGAGATACAAACTGGATAGTAGCTTACACGCAAAACTTTAACCAAATTGTCTATTGCATGCAAAAAGTAAAAAGAGGGGCCATAATTTGTATTATATTCTGTCAAGAGTTACCTACCTTGGTTGTCTGATGCCCCTGAACATATTTATAAACTTTCAAGTCAATACCATAAACGGTTATTGAGATATAAGGTTGATAGTAACTTGCATGCAAAACTTTAACCAAAAGCTGCAACGCCGACACCGACGCCAGGGCGACAATAGCTCTCATTTTCTTCGAATAGTTGAGCTTAAAAGGAACTTATAGGCCGATATCAGCACATGTGCTCAGGTGAGCTAAAAAAATTACATGATAAATGTTCCTGCTTTTCCAAAGATGTCTGACATTGAAACAATTGTATTAGTCACATACCTTTCCAACCATTCTTGCAGGCCTCGGTGATTCGGATGTTGATGTAGGCAGGTTTGGACACCATACCCCCACAGTCCCGCGCCAACACCTTCAGAATAAAGTTGTACCGCTCAGCGTAGCTCACCTTCTCTGTGTTACGCAAATGACCTGAAAATACATCACACAATATGTCTGTCAGACTTGTACCACTTTTTTTACACACACCAGGGTCCAACTTCTAAAAGGTGCTGTTTATTGAGGTAGCAGAAAATGACTTTAAGTTTTCTTATTTCTGAGGAATTGCACTAAATATTATTGTCATAAATTAATGCCACATGTTTTGAGAGAGACATGGATGTTACATGTATAGGGCCTCTTCCACAGGTCTTCCTCTGTATTATGACAGGAACACATTTTAATTGCATCTCAATTATCCAATGTCCTCATATCAACATGCTGTTCCTGACTGTCTGGCCCATGTATCTATTCCCCCAGTTCCATACCCAGGAAGAGCAATGATCCTCAATCTCTGCAAGCTGTTCATGATCATGTAAATATGTGATATTGTTACTACATTTGTCTTTCAAGTAAATGTTCTAATTAATGTGATCAATCTGAATCTGTGATATTAAGTCTTCCTATGTCACACAATTATATATTTCAAGGACCACAACGGAAATAAGTTTTTCAAACTCTTTTTTGTGTTATCCTTGATATGTAATGTTGGTAGACATGGTTAAAAATTTATTTACTTCATGCATGTTTTTTTTTTTGGTGTATGTTGTAACATGTATGATTTGTTTTGTTGCCATGTATGCTGACATTTGTAAATTGAAACAAATCAATCCAATCAATCAATCAAATCAAATCAATCTCGCTCTCTCTCCCTCCATTTTATCTTAGTATGGGATGGTCAGATAACTTCAATATGTCATTTTCCACAAAATAATCTATCACAGTGACCTGTGGTGATCAAACTCTCTGCATCAACCTCATGTGACAACCAACCACATGGCACCACTGCTACAAATATGTATACATGTATCACAGACCAGCATCTGTATCCATGAAAATGCAGTTACATCTGAGTTTTATGATTTTAATTTGTGTCTGAGTTGGCTGGAAAATTAAGTTGTTTTTGTATTTTTCTTAAGTGAAAATGGAGTCCCATCAGTTTGGGATTTAGCTATAAAATATCAAAATATGTATCACTGAGATAATCTGTATCACTGAAATTATCTGTATCACTGAGATTAATTGTATCACTGAGATTATTGTATCACTGAGATTATGAGATTATCTGTATCACTGAGATTGACTGTATAACTGAAATTAACTGTATCACTGAAATTAACTGTATCACTGAGATTAACTGTATCACTGAGATTATTTGTATCACTGAGATTATGAGATTATCTGTATCACTGAGACTGACTGCATCACTGAAATTAACTGTATCACTGAGATTAACTGTATAATTGAGATTAACTGTTTCATTGAGATTAACTGTATCACTGAGATTATTTGTATCACTGAGATTATTTGTATCACTGAGATTATGAGATTATCTGTATCAATGAGACTGACTGTATCACTGATATTAACTGTATCACTGAGATTATCTGTATCACTTAGATTAACTGTATCACTGAGATTATTTGTATCACTAAGTATGAGATTATCTGTATCACTGAGACTGACTGTATCACTGAGATTATCTGTATCACTGAGATTATTTGTATAGCTGAGACTGACTGTATCACTGAGATTATCTGTATCACTGAGATTATTTGTATAGCTGAGACTGACAGTATCACTGAGTTTGAACATTATCATCTGTGGTTGAAATTACTCAGTCCTTGACAATGATTTTTATGGTGTTATCTAAGTTAAACATTCTGAATAAAGGAAATCTTTAAGCGATACATAGACCAGGCTAACATGTTTCCATCATACCAGAGAGCATCTAGTGTTTATCTTCCACAGTTATTTTTAGATCTTTTTTCTTATTTGGTTGGGGTTTTAAAATGTTAAATAAAAATGAAATTTTTGAAGTAAAATTAATTTTAATTAGTAAATACTTACCTGTTATTACTTCAGGTATGTGTCTATTTGTGCACAGCTTCCAAAACAGAGTCCGCAAAATAAACCATTCCCTAAACCCCCTAGTTACCGGAAGTGTAACCCCCGTTCTCCAATTGTATATGAAGCCATCGAGGGATACAACCGCCAGCAAGCGGGGAGGGAGGTGGGACTCTGTAATAACAGGTAAGTATTTACTAATTAAAATTAATTTTACTTCAAAAATTTCATTTTAATAGCATAAATACGTTACCTGTTATTACTTCAGGTATGACTTCGTCGCTAAGGCGGGAGGTTGCTAACAAAGAACCTTGATTGAAGCGACACCCGAAGTAGGAAACGACCAAAGCCGCCGAGGCGTCAGACATGATGATTAAACTATTGTCTGAGCCACTACAAGTGGACCCAAATCCACAAGGTTTTGTGATTGGTTAGCCAGTGAGCGGAGATAAAAGGAAGAAAACGTAGTAGAAGACTTCCAAGAGGCCGCTTTGAGAATATCATCCATGGGAGATTTATTCAAGAAAGCCCAAGAAGCAGACAAAGCACGGAGCTCATGTGGTCTAATTCTTAAAAAGGATAGATCCCTGTCCGAAAGATCCGAATAGGCAAACTTGATAGTTGAGGCTACCCAACGAGATATTGATGCTGCCGAAACTTCGCCCCCCCCTTTTATTGGGAGGAAAAGTCGAAGACGACGACCCCGTAAAGATTTAACCTTCTGGAGGTAAAACTTCAAGGCTCTAACCGGGCAAAGAAGCCGATCAGGATCTCCCCTGGCGCAAGACCTAGCAAGGCTCGGAATAACTACCGGAGGGGGACAGACCGAAGGGAGCTGGGTTTTCGCAAGGAAACCAGGTTGAAAGCTCAAAGATACAGAGCCATCAGATTTGTTAAAGCGTAAATAGCCTTCCTCAGTAGAAAAAGCATGAATTTCGCAACGGCGTTTAGAAGACGCCGTTGCTATGAGAAAGACCGTCTTCCATGTTACGTGCAGGAGAGAAGCCTCAGAAAGAGGTTCAAAAGGTGCCTTAGTAAGAGCCAGTAAAACACAAGAAAGATCCCACTTTGGAGTTAACGAACGAGAAACTGGCCTAGACAGTTCAAACGAACGAATAATTTCCGAAAGATAAGGATCCGAACCAAGGGAAGAGGATCTGTGAAACTTAAGAGTGTTCGATAACATAGACCTATAACCCTTGATAGAACTGACCGCAAGTTTTTTCTCGTTAAAAAGAAAAACTAGAAAGTTAGCGATTTCTCTGACAGGAGCTTTGACCGGATTAATCTGCCGTGCGATACACCAATCACGGAAGACCTTCCACTTTGCCTGGTAGACAGATCGAGTAGATTGTCTCCTGGCTTTAGAGATAATAGAGGCAACTGTTGCCGAAAATTTCTTCTGTCTAACTCGCTGTTGGATAACATCCAAGCGTGAAGACGAAGAGCGCAAGGATTGTCGTGTAGGACCCTGTTCCGACCTTGTGACAGAAGGTCCGGAACCTGGGGAAGTTCTACAGGATCGTCTATCAGAAGATCCAGAAGATCCACGAACCAAGATCTCGTTGGCCAAAGTGGAGCTACAAGGAGGATCCGGCACTGAGATCGCAGGATTTTCCTTAGAACTAAGGGAATCAGAGAAAACGGTGGAAACGCATAAGCAAATAGATGATCCCAGTTTACAGACAGAGCATCTATCGCCCAAGCCCGGTGATCCGATACCGGTGTCACAAACAGTGGAAGCTGGTTGTTCAGCCTGGTAGCAAATAGATCGACAGACGGAGACCCGAAAATCGCAAACAGAGTTGTCGCGATCCGAGGAAGTAACTTCCATTCCGAGGGGAGAAGAGAATGCCTGCGGGACAGTTGGTCCGCTAGAACATTTAGACGACCCGGAAGATGTCTGACTTGAATGAGTACCGAAGACACCTGACACCAATGAAGAAGGTGCCATGCTTCCATGCACAGAGAAGGCGAGTGCGTCCCCCCTTGTCTGCGGATGTAAGAGACAACAGTCGTGTTGTCTGTAGATACTAGAACAGATTTGCCTCGAATGAGAGGAGAAAACTGTCGTAAGGCTAGTAGAACCGCTTTGAGTTCGAGGTTGTTGATATGAAGAGAACTGTCCCGAGGGGACCAAAGACCCGAGGTTGTGAGACCCAGAGGTTCCAGCCTGACAGACTGGCATCCGAGAAGAGGAACAGTTCCGGTTGAGGAGGAGAAAGAGGAACACCCTCTCGGAGAAACGAGGGGGAATTCCACCAACTGAGATGATGAACCAATTCCGGAGAAACCGGAAGAATGGTCTGTAAATGGTCTCGACTGGGACGCCAGATCGAGAGTAGGATAAATTGAAGAGGTCGCATGTGAAGGCGGCCCAGCGGAACAAGATCCGCTGCTGCATTGAGTACTCCGAGAAGCGATAGGAATTCGCGGGCTGAGATCGATTGCCGACGCGAAAACCCCCGAACCAGAGTTAGAAGAGACATAATTCTGGGTTCCGGAATTCTGATCCTGTTTAGGTCGGTCAGAAACTGCATCCCGACAAACGTGAAGTTCTGGGATGGGATCAACTCCGATTTCTCGGAGTTGAGGATGAAGCCTAGCCAGAGAGCTAGGTCTGTCACCCATCGAAGTTCGTCGAGAAGAGCGACTGGGTCCATGTGAAGAAGAAGCCAGTCGTCGAAATACGCCAGGAGGCGTGAGCCGCGAAAATGAACCCTGGCGACCAGAACCGAAACTATTTTGGTGAAGATTCTGGGGGCCGAAGACAGGCCGAACGGAAGGGCCTTGAACTGGTAGACAGTTTGGCCATCCGTAAAACGAAGGTATTTCCTGGAATGAGGATGGATAGATACATGGAAGTAGGCATCCGATAAATCCAGGGAAACAGCCCAGTGACCGGGGAGGACGGCTGCCCTGATCGACGAAGTTGTTTCCATTTTGAAGTGTTCCTTCGGAATGAAGGAGTTTAGATGAGATAGGTCTATGACCGGTCGAAACCCGCCGTCCTTCTTGGGAACCAGAAAGAGACGGCTGTAAAACCCCGGAGAGGTTGGAATCGAGACCCTTTCTACCGCTCCTTTTTTCAGAAGATCTGAAATTGCGAGTCCCAGACGAGGATGATTGGAGGAGAGATGAATGGGAGAGCGTGATAGTGGAGGGGGACGACTGAACGGAACCCGATACCCGTGTCTCACGATAGACAGGACCCATTGGTCGTCGGTGATTGTCTCCCAATGATGAATGAAATGAGTGAGTCTGCCGCCTACTGGAAGGGGCAGAAACACTCTTCCTCCTAATCGAACGTCTGGAAGAGGAAGCGGAAGAAAGGACGTACCCCTAGGGCTTACTCCTACCCCTTTGACTGGTAGAGGTAGAAGAAGGGGTGGGGGGCGATGAAGGAGGAAATCGTGGTCGCTGAGGACCAGATTGGCGAGCGCCCCTGGAAGAGGGATTGCCTCTGAAAGGAGATTGAGGCTTGCCTTTTTCCGAGTCCTTCGGGGATTTACCGGTAGAAGCCGAAGGTTTCTTCGGTATCCGGAATTTAGGGGGAGCCGAAGTAGGAGTGCGGGGCTGGAAGGCCACCGCGCCGTGCATTTGCTCCTCCCTGGAGGCATCCGCTACTTCCTTGATTCGTCCCCCAAAGAGGGACGAAGAAGAAAGAGGGGCCGACCTAAGCTTTTCTCGAGAAGAAGAGAGAAGTAGCTTGTTGGGGCCGTCCAGGATGGCATCCCGCCTGCAGCGAGTCATCTCGGAAGAGAGAGAGAGAGATAGCAAAATCGAATGTTTTGCCGTCGCTGCTAAGGCCTCTAAAAGAAGCCTGACGGAAGCAGATAAGGCATCCTTTTGTTGTAGCTTGACCGAAAGAGCGGCCACGAAGGAGTCAGTATGCGACGAGATGCCGGAAAGAAAGCGGGAGCCCCGGGGACCTTGAGCCGGAGCCGACTCGCATCTAGGTCCAGTTTCGGAGGGTGGATAGAAAAATCACCCTCCGGAAACTTGTAGGTCTTGGGGTTAAAACCCAAAGGCCGAAGGTCTGAAGTTGGAATAAACCAGCCCGGTCCTGGCTTAGAGGAGGATGAAGATTCGAAATCCTCCAGAGCCGAACGGACGACCGGAGAGAAAGGGAGCAACTCCGGTTCGACTGATTTGGATTCCTTAGGCTTACCGACAAGGTCAAGGTAACCTTCACACCTCTTCCGGGAGGGAGGAGGGGCCGGTTTGCATACTGATGCAGGTAAGGTAGCAAAGACCTCCTGAACAGCCCTGTCCATGGAAAACCGACTGTCGTCTGACTCCTCGTCCTCGTCAGAGAGAGGATTGTCAGTACGAGGTTCGGAATGAGCGCTGGATCGGCGCGAGGTGGACGAAAGAGGCACGTCCTCAGCAAATAAGGAGTCCTCCTCCGGAGCATGAAGGGAGATTTCATCCTCCAAGTGTCCGCTCAAAGCAGTCCCACTAGTAGGGGGATTGCGAGTAGAGGGAGGAGACCCAGCCTCAGGGCGAGATGGGGGAGCATCCTGAGGGGGAAAGCCCATAAAGGGAAATGGAGGGAAAAAGGGCCACATAGGGGGCTGTGCAGAAGAAGCGCCCTGTGGACCCGAGGAGGGAGGAGACTGAAGGAACAGTCTGTGATCTAGGGTCTCTGGTGGATGAGAAACCCGATCCCTCCTAGAAGATGAAGGCTCACCCGGTATGACGGGGGGGGAGGCAGAACTGAAATGTCTGGCGTATTCCCCCATCATGTGGGACCACCACGTGGAAGGGTCAAAGGTCTGAGGTTGCGCTGAAACATCCGCACCTTGAACCTTCGAAGACGTGGTGGAGCGTAATGGGGACCGGTCCCGAGTAGCAGAGCTAGGGGACCGGTGACCGGAAAAACCCGGGGAACGGTTGTGGGACCGTTTCTTGGGCACCCTTGAACATGAGGGAGGAGGTGGCCGAAGCGGAGAAACCGCAGGGCTACCTGAGGAAAAACTCGAGTCCGAATTTTCAGACAAAATCGGCGAAGACCGGTGACCCACACGTCTAGATGGTGAGCCGACCTGGCCGTTGATCGGTGACGATCTCTTGCCGATGACCGGTGATGACCGGTCTTGGGCCGGTGATTGATGACCGGTGCCCGGTGATTGATGACCGGTGACCGGCCTGGTGCCGGTGAGTAGTGGTCGGTGACCGGTGCCTGGTGACCGCGGTGACCCCCTGGTATACCCGGTGACCGGTCCCGGTGCCCGGTGACCGGTGACCGGTCGGAGTAGTCTCCTTGACTGCTCCCCTGGGGCTGACACAAGGAGAGCCGGGCAGGGAGCCAGGAGATGAAGGCGGCCTCTCCGGAGAGGGGCGGGAAGCCTTCTTCCTGGGAGGGGGAGAGGGACTCCGACCCCCAGCAGCACTGAACCCAGAGAAGGAGGAGGAAGATGAGGCCTTCCTTTTCCGGGATGAGTAAGACCGACGTGAAGAGGCTTTCTTCCAGATCTCGTCTGTCCACGAAGCACAAACGGTGCAGGTGTCGACCCTAGAGCACCCTGAACATGAAAGGCAGGACTGATGGGAATCCCAGGACGCCTTGACATGTCCGCAGGAGCCCCGAGACTGCGACATAGTAAAAAGCAATACAAAAGAACAATGTATGCAAAATAAAAAACGGGAAGACCGAAGAAAACCCGTACAAAGAAATCTCAAAGGGCCCGTGACACAAGGCAAAAGGTCCCGAAGCGGGACGGAGATTGGGAATTCTACACGTAATAGAATAAAACCAATAAGAACAATATAAACAACACAGCCGAGGCTATGAAAAGATAAGAAAAGGAGAGCTGTAGCGCACAGAAGCTATCAAGAAAGGGACACGCTAGGTTACCCACTGAAACTCGATGGCTTCCAAAACACAATTGGAGAACGGGGGTTACACTTCCAGTAACTAGGGGGTTTAGGGAATGGTTTATTTTGCGGACTCTGTTTTGGAAGCTGTGCACAAATAGACACATACCTGAAGTAATAACAGGTAACGTATTTATGCTATTAAACTACAAATTCATGGATTTGAAATGTTTTGCTAAATACAAAAAACAAAATGGGGAAAATATAATTTGTAGAATTACAATATGGGTAACTCTATACTTGTCATATACACTGCACAACATAGTGGTTCAGGAGAGCCTGGCCAGACTGATGGTTTAAACCTGATCTAGCTTCACCCTGTTACTGATATAAATCTCCTGATAAAAGTTTGACCTTGTTGTGCTTCATTTCACATGCGTCAAAATCTGTGGCAAAACCTCGCTCTGCAAAACATTTCTTTACTGCTTCAGATTAGAACTTCTAACAATACTTATAGATCTATACAGTCTGTATCTATCATTGAATCACCCCACTTGTTCAAGTATCATATTTCCTCCTCAACAATACTTATGGTTTGAAAAACCCATTTGAATCACCTATTTAGTCATCATCAATGTTAAAATTCCCAACAGTCTTTGCTCATTATATACAACTAGACAGAAGTACTGAAAAACTTCAGTACAATTTAGTATTCTGAACAGGTCAGAATGACAGTGGGGGGTGTCAGGTTCTATGGGGGAATTCCATCCACAATTGCCGAGTTTCTTTGTTCATTCTACCTGTGTTTTGTTGAATAACTGAAACATAGATAAAACCTGGGATGGTTCAATTAGTGCACTAATGAACTACAAACAAATGACAGACAAGGTTCTCATCCTTATATAAATGTAACGGTAAAACCTTGTGGTGTTATTTCTGTCATAATTCTTTGCTGATATATTGGAAATTCCCTTCTTTGCTGATATATTGGAAATCTACCAAGAATGATATCTTGTCATTCTAACAAGAATATATCTGAATCAACTCCATCAAAGTATTTCAACAGAAAATGTTTAATATGTAATTCATTATACATGACATTTCTGTTGTTCTAAAAAGTGGTCAGACAGTTTTGTGTAAGGAATGCCATGGGTAAGTATTGATCACTCCGTATGCTTCATTTGCATAGAAAAACAATGCTTCATAATACAATATTGAAATTATAGAGCAGTTCAAAGTAACTTTAATTGAATTATGACACGACATCGCTGGGACATGTCAATAAAATTCTATACATATAGAATGATAATATCAGGTTTTATATTTCATGCATATATAATGAAAATAGTAAGTTTTATATTATTTTGAAAACAAAGAAAGAAACTATCATGTTTTATGAACCAATGCTTGTCCTGAATGAGCCAAGAATCTAATATCTGACCCTACTTGTAGGTGGGCATGTGTCTATCAACAAAACAGTTTAGGGACTGGGCTGTTGATCTGAATCCTGTCTGGAATGTAACATGGTTTTTATTATAATTCCAAACTCTGTGTACCATGTAAGGTAATTGGATTAGCTTTATAACTCATCCAATGTTATAATTTAAACACAAAGGATACACATTTAATACACAAATATCATCCATTCTGCGTGGATTCAGCCGACGTTATAAGAAATGATTTAAATGGTTTAAACATTGGATATATAAAAAATCCAAGTTTTTTTTCTTAAAATTTAAGCAAAAGTATCTCAGACATTTCAAAATGCTCAGACTTTGACAGAGGACAACGATAATTATACTTGTGTGAAAAACTGGGTGATAAGACATTCTGAGTAACAAGATAATCAGACTGTCCATTTCACAACTGACATAATTTGATTTTCTTTTTTTAAACACTATCAACTTGACATATTAGAAAAAAAGTGTGACAGGTTTTACTCTGTATTAATTGGAGCCTGAAACAGTGCCCTCTGTTTTCCCAGGTGTGTGTCTCGATGTCACCCAGATACAGGGTCTCTGCCTCTAATAGTGCTGATGGAACTGATCTGTAATCGCCTCCATCTGGCACAGTAAACCGTGTAAATCAAAGCCACAGTGTCAGACTAAGCTATTTAAACATCTGTCAGCAATCTCTTCACTTTTATTGATTTCCTTCAAATTCGACTCTGACAATATTATGTACATTGTGTTTAATTACTCTGTTGAGCAGTTTCCTTTTTCATCCCAGTTATATCCTGAAGGCTGTCACATGTATTCAACTGTCATTTATGAGATGATGATCTTTTTCCAATAGCAACCATCCAATACTGTTTGCTAAAGCCTTGCCCGTGAATAGTTTCATTCTAATCAATGGTATAATATTGAACGCCTGTCGCACTAAGCAGTTCATTACAATCACGGACCAGTTTCTTCACTCAGCCAAAGCTGGCCCCCAGATTAGAATAATTCCAATTACCTCTGACTGACAGAATATCCTAGATGTCCATTAGTCAGCCATGCTGACACGACATTTGTTTACTTGACAATGGAGCTGGCGAGCAAAATGGTAAATATCTAATATCACTTTCTCAACACTGCATCCTTTATTGCTGCTGCCAGAAACATTGACTTATCTCTCTACTTACGTCTTCCCTGAGACAAGAGACTTTAGACTAACCCCTTATAGTTTGGTTTCATTTGTGACTGAGCATCAAAGTCCCATCATCAGTATAAGTCAAAGCGATAAGCTGACATTTTATTTACTAATGGTATCACAGGCTGACAGGGCCTTTATTATCAATGATCTGATCTCTGAACCTGTCTAAGGAATCAACAACATTTTCCTTATCACGTGTGTACCAGATACTGGTGGTGACTTTACCTTCTTAATGCTGTTTACTTCTTCTATTAAGACTAAGAGGGCCAGGATGGTTGCATAAATGTATATGCTTGCAAAAGGTGCAAAATATCCAAAGATACCTTCATAAATGGCTGAGCTATTGGTATTTTCCTGATGAAGGTATGGGTTTAAATCAATCGGGAGTTGTATCCCCCCCCCCCCCCCCCACCCCTTCGTGCCAAATCCCTTTGATCCTGAGCACATGAACACATTTCAAAAATGCTTTTAGGCAATTGACAAAACTCAATACCAAAACAATCAGTTTCTTGCACAAAGAGTAGCTGCAATGTGCGGTAGAGGCTGATCAGGGAAATGATGATGGAACATTAAAGCTCAAAACTATATTTTCTTCACCAGTAAATGGAAAATGCCTTAGCAATCTCCTCTTTACCTCTCATCTAATCCTACTCTTCCTAAAAATCTATAAATTCAACTCTAGTTTGAATAAAAATATTTTTAACAAAACTGTTGACTAGTCATTCCAAATGAAACTAGATAACCAGACTTTACTTTAAAATTTATTTGAATTAGAACCATCACTGATTAACCCCCATACCCCATAATAATAATGACCAGACATACCCCTGTCAAGCATCCTGACGACCCTACAAATCTATCAGGAATGTCTTACCATCTTTGTCCATCACAAAGGGAACATCGGTGGTCTCCAGGGTATATCCACAGATGCCCTTAAACTCAGGTGACCTGTCATCATCTGTGGCCTTGACCTGGATGATACTGTCGTACAGTTTGTTCTCCATCATGTCCACAAAGTAGGCAGACTTTTCGAACACGGGGGCATACCTGTCCACATCCTCCACCTTCACTGTCACCACCGCCCTGTAAATATACACAGTCTTAGGTCATATAGGTCCACTGCCCTGTAAATATACAAGAGGGCCAAGATGACCCTTAATCGCTCACCTGAGAAAGATGATTACTTAAGAAATAAAGATGCTAGAGTGTAAACAAAGTGAAATCTGGCTTTTTTTATAGTGAAAGGGGCATAACTCCTAAATTAACTAGCCAATATCAGTTATAATTTAACCAAATTGCGAGCTTATGGTCATAAACATTTTAAAAACCAATCTCAGCCATAATCGAACTCAATTGAGACATTATGGTCATAAACATTGTCTTAATGTTTTAAGATGATTACTTCAGAAATGAAGATGCTAAGTGTAAACAAAGTGAAATCAGGCAGTTTTTTTTATATTAAATGGGGCATAACTCCTGACCTAATTGACCAATCTCAGCCATATTTGAACTTAATCGAGACACTATGGTCATAAACACAATCATTAAGTTTGAAGATAACTGCTAAAAAAATGAGGATGCTAGAGTGTAATTAAAGTGAAATCAGGCATTTTTTTATATTCAAAGGGGCTTTACTCCCCAATTCCCCCTGCCACAATAAAGAGGCCATTATTTGTAGCATATTCTATCAAGAGTTATCTACCATGAAAGTATGATATCCCTAAACATATTAAAGATGTTTCAAATCAATCCCATGCCTGGATACTGAGATATAAGCATGAAAGTATCGTGCATGCAAAACTTTAAAATTTCTAAGTTAAAAAGGGGCCATAATTTGTAATATATTCCATCAAGTTTTCCCCTAAACATATTTGTAAATTTTCAAGTCAAAACCAAGAATGGTTATTGAGATACAAACTGGATAGTAGCTTACACGCAAAACTTTAACCAAATTGTCTATTGCATGCAAAAAAAATTTATGTAAGAAAGGAGCCATAATTCATATTATATTCAGTCAAGAGTTATCTACCTTGGTTGTCTGATGCCCCTGAACATATTTATAAACTTTCAAGTCAATAACATAAATGGTTATTGAGATATAAGGTTGATAGTAACTTGCAAGCAAAACTTTAACCAAAAGCTGCAACGCCAACGCCGACACCCAAGCCAGGGTAACTACAATAGCTCTCATATTCTTCGAATAGTCGAGCTAAAAAGTCTCAGGTCATATAGATCTACCACCCTGTCAATATAAACAGTCTTAGGTCATATAGATCTACCACCCTGTCAATATAAACAGTCTTAGGTCATATAGATCTACCACCCTGTCAATATAAACAGTCTCAGGTCATATAGAACCCCTGACCTGTAAATATAATAAGTCTCAGGTCATATAGAATCACCGCCTTTAAATATAAACAGTCTCAGGTCACATAGAACCACCGCCCTGTAAATATATACAGTCTCAGGTCATATAGAACCAGGGCTTTCCCCAGGCCCATATCGCTAGTCGCATGCGACGAGCCTTCACTTCCGCTAGCCTATTTGCGACACGCTTTAATCTTGCCAACAAGCCTTATATCCAGCAGCGACGATCCTTCCTAATTAGTGCGAAATACACACACAACTTCCAGCTGCGACGACCCTTCCTAAATCCGTGTGAAATACACAAACACAGCTCCCTTTGCAAGCCTCCTGTCAATTACATAGCGCGTGCCTTACCATACACAAACTGCTTACGTCACTTAATTACGTGCGTCGCGTGCCATCAGTTGACACCTATCAGATACCGAAATTGAAGTCCCCTGACCAGGTGAGACAAACTGGAGTAAAATTCATTGTGTTATTGTCAGTTTTTGAAATTATTAAACAAACAAGTAGTTAGTAGTAATTAATTTGTTCGTAATATAAGCTGATTGCAATGAAACGTTATCAATCATCTCTGTACATCCTAATGCGAAAATGTCGAAAAGGAAGGCGTCAGAAAGGTCAATCTTTGACTTTTTTTCGAAGAAACCTAGACAGGAGATATCAGGAATCTCTTCCGAGACAGGCGATACTGACGAAGAAGTTTCGGCACCGGCACCAGTACCGAAAGGGCAACGTAAGAGGGGGATCGACAAGAAATGGAAATCAGACTTTCCTTGGCTCACTGAAAATTCCAATGGTAAGTTTCTCGCATTGCCTGTCTTTTACTTGCTATAACTTCATCCCGTATTTCTTTTTATTATTATTATTAGATCTTCTTAGGTAAATATCAGAAAAATAGCAGTTCCTGAAGATCTACTTCTATATATGAACAAATAAAAAAAAAAAATCGAGCAAAGTTCATGGACTAGATCAACTGGAAGATCACTATAAATTATAGATCTATTAAATTTTAATTATTTTTAAAAATAATTAAAATGTAGATCTAGATGAAATAAAAAAACCAATGTTCAAAATGTTTAATACTTTCTGAAAGTGATAGTCTATGTAAAATGGCGATATATCCAGAGTTTTTTTTTCCAACTGTTTCTGTCTTTGATTTTCATAATGTATTAATCAAAATTGACATTCTCGTACGAGTGGTCGTGGGTTCAAATCCAATTGGAGGCCAATTTTAATCATTTTAATTTTTATCTATTTGATACATCCTTAACTATATATATTCTTGTTCCACATGATGAGAAAGATTAATGGTATTTTTAAGTATCCAGGGAGTGGGGGTGGGGAACTTCGTTTTGGAGACTTAGTAACAGTTCACTGTTCAGGGCTTTTTCCTGCTATATAACAGAGGCCTGTACAATCCAAAATTTCTTTGAAAATATGCATTTTTCCCCAATGTTACACCAGCTTTTTCACTTCCCAATTCCGCAGCTTTATCGATAATTCTTCCCAAATCTAGTGATCACAGCAAATAAATGGACTTATTTTCAACAGGTGTACATTAAGTTTGTTGAAGCTGTGGTTGAGAACCTGGAAAGGCGATTCCCTGATACAGCAGAGATGGATGCTTTCAGGGTCTTCAGTGCAGCAATGTGGCCAGAAGAAGAAACCCAGCTTCAGGATTATGGCAACGAGGAGATCAAGGTATGGGAAAATAATAATGGAATAATATTTGCTAAATAAAAAAATAAAAAAATAAAAGAAAGATTGATCACAATTTGAGCAAGGCTACAGATATAATTGAAATATATTAATACAGTTCAGGGAAATTGCTACATTGCAAACAAAAGTATCTCTTCTTCTTTTAATACATTTGATGCACATTTAATACTTAGAGCTTCTTATGAATGATTAATTATGCTTATCCCCAAGGGCCACCCTATTATTGACTATTATTAACTATTTGACAAAATGTTTCAGATGCTGGCTGACAGGTTCAAGACCGAACTCTCTACTTCTGACGAGACTGTTTCAGAGTTCGTCCTGGTAAAGAACACCATCACAAGCCAGCAGAACCTGTGTGACCGTTCTGCTTCCAGGATCATGGAAGAAGTTGCTGGACCCTTGGCACTGAGCTGTCCAAACCTGGCCAAGCTGTCAGCAATTGGCTTGCTGATTCCAGCATCAATTGCAGGTATGCATTGCAAATCAGTGTGAAACAATACTAAACAAAATTTTCATGAATGCCAGATAAGTAAAAACAAATTTCAGAAATTATTAAAGATGCCATTATAAGAGAAGCATTTTAAACCAGTCTTAGAAGAGATTATTAATCCCTAATGATTAGTTATAACAATATAAGATCAAGTAAAATGCCAGATCCTTATAAAATCTTTATTTTCTTCAGATTGTGAAAGGGGGTTCTCAGCCCTGAAGAGAATCAAGACTGACCAAAGAAACAGCCTGACGACTGAGAACCTCCAGTCACTTCTGATGATCTCTCTGTAGGGACCTCCAACTCTGGCTTTTGCATATGAACAGGCAGTTTCTCTGTGGGCAGAGAAAAAGAAGAGACGTCTTCTTATGTAAATAAAATGAATGAACAGACATAGAAGAACACTAATAAGCCACCATTAATGAACAACATTTCTAAAAAAAAAATTGGAGAAAAAACAAAACACTTCAAAACAATTATGTATTTTAAGATGATATATGTAATGAAACAAATATTTAAGAAAATTTATATGCATATTTGAATACATTTTTATAGAAGAAATTTTACTCTGCTCTCTAAGGTTTAAGGCATATGCATAGATCATCATTCTTTCATCTTTTTTGGGGAGATAAATATGTTTTTCAAGTTAATCTTTTAACTGTATACATGAACATTTTGTTAAAGAGTTAAATAAGGAAGAAAATATTCTCTTGATGCTATTGAGTTTTTATGAAACAGATTAGAAAAAAATGTTTTTATATTTTGCTTTCTGGAATGAAAAAATGTTTTCAAAGACATGTATTTGTATATATTGTGTATAAATATATTGTTTACTTGTTTTTGTAATGAAACAAATGAAACTGCTTGTAATGAAACTATAAAAAATATTTGAAATATAAATATATGCATATTTTTATAGAAATTTTATATGCATAGATCATCATTCTTTCATCTTTTTTGGGGGGATAAATTTGTTTTTCAAGTAAATCAAACTGATTACATGAAAATTTTGTTAACATTTTCTCTTGATGCTGTTTTTTTATGAAACAGAAAAAAAATGTTTTGCTTTCTGGAATGAAACAAGAGCTGTCCATAAGACAGCGCGCTCGACTTTTCTCAGTTGCTAAGACACAGTTTTATGGATTTTAATAGTATGGTACATATCAATGATGATATGTTCTAGTTATAGAAGAAACTAGAACTATCACTAAATGTGATTAATACCCCCGCAATACTGCTTTAGAAATGATGAAGTTATTAGGATTAAGAAGAAGAGTATGAAAAAGACATTTTTACATTAGTTTTTTTTCCAGATTTTTGGCCAGGTTACACAGGTTGTGCTTGACCATTGTATGAAATTGTTTTGAATTCCAACCAGTAGTTTTAAAGTTAAGCTCCGGACAAGGAAAAGTAACAAAGGGCAATAACTCTGTAATTACAATAGATAGAGTTATGGTTCTTGTGCACTGCACTTCCTCTTATTGTGGTTGACAATTGTATGAAATTGTTTTGAATTCCAACCAGTTCTTTTCAAGTTATGCTATGGACAAGAAAAAGTAACAAAGGGAAATAACTCTGTAATTACTCTAGATAGAGTTATGGTTCTTGTGTACTGCACTTCCTCATATTGTGGTTGACCATTGTATGAAATTGTTTTGAAATCCAACCAGTAGTTTACAAGTTATACTCTGGACAAGGAAAAGTAACTAAGGGCAATAACTCTGTAATTCCTATAGATATAGCTATGGTTCTTGTGCACTGCACTTCCTCTCATTGTGCTTGACCATTGTATGAAATTGTTTTGAAATCCAATCAGTACTTTACAACTTATACTCCGGACAAGGTTACAAGTTATACTCCGGACAAGGAAAAAAAATACAAAGGGCAATAACTCTGTAATTACTCTAGATAGAGTTATGGTTCTTGTGCACTGCACTTCCTCATATTGTGGTTGACCATTGTATGAAATTGTTTTGAAATCCAACTTGTACTTTTCAAGTTATGCTCCGGACAAGGAAAAGTAACAAAGGGCAGTAACTCTGTAATAAGTCAAGATGGAGTTATGGTTCTTGTGCACTGCACTTCCTCTCCATGTGCTTGATCATTGCATGAAGTTGTATTGAATTCCAATAACGCAACGGACCGCTGGACCGACCGACTGACCGACCACCGGGTGACTCCTATATACCCCCCCAAACTTCGTTTCGGGGGTATAATTATTCTATCACCTCCAATAAACAAATATGATGTTATTAGAGGTTGTTGCCCAACCTATTTGCTATTTGTAAATACAGCCAAAAAATATCTAAGTATAAAAGGGTAAAATTGAAAATACACTGCATATAGGATTATGGGCCCTGCCAGTAAAGTTGAGGTAGTGTGGGTAAACAATAAATAAGTATTCCAAGTTATGGTGGAATACCTGTGATAGTATTGAAAATATACAACTTTGTAAAAAAAATTAACCATGATTTCGGCTGTTTTCTAAGTATGAAAGGGGCATAATTCAAGAAGTAGTACAGCCAGGGTTATGGGCCTTGCTAGTAAGGCAGAGGTAGTGATGGTGAATAAGTACTTGAAGTTTCAGTCAAATACATGTGATAGTACAACTATGTAAAAAAATTATTTTTTTTTTTTGGCATAATTAAGAATAGTACAGAAGAGTTATGGACCTTTTAATAATGATGGTGAATATGTACTTGAAGTTTCAGTTGAATACCTTAGATAGTATTGAAGATATACAACTTTGTAAAAACTTTAACCTTGATTTTGGCTGTTTTGTAAGTATGAAAGGGGCATAACTCCAAAAATAGGGTAGCCAGGGTTGTGGGCCTTAGAAGTAAGGTAGAAGTGATGATGGTGAATAAGTATTTTAAGTTTGGGTGGAACACCTTTGATAGTATTTAAGTTATTGATGTTTGAAAAAAACTTTAACCTTGTGTTGCAACGCCGACGCCGACGCCCGAGTGACAGTATAAGCTCTCATTTTCTTCGAAAAGTCGAGCTAAAAATGTTTTCAAAGACAAAGTTTCAAAGTTTATGTATATATTGTATATATATATTGAGTGTTATATTGATATTTTACATTAATATATTCATTAAAAACAAATATTAATACATTAAAACGCTAAAATATTTAATCTTTTTTTGTCTCTTGTTTAATTTTTTTTCTCTACCCCTCCCGTACCCACCCCACCGCACATTTGCAACATGCCTTCTGAAAATCCTGGGGAAAGCCCTGAGAACCATTAATTAATTAATTTTCTGCATTTGCAGCTTAATTAGTCTGTTTCTTGTCAAATTTATACTCATTATTTTTGCCCTTATAATTGCTGGAATGACTGCACACTCCTTGTTACATCATGCTAACACCTCATTAGATTGAGACAAAATCATGTTTCCTTGTTTAAGAATATAATCTGGAAACACTCATTCCAGATTTGATTAATTTCAAGCTCTTTTTAAACTTCCATAATGAGTTCAAATTCTGATTTTCTGATACAAAAAAGCAACTGAGAACTTCAACTTGTTTTTTTCTGTGGAGATTTCTCGTCATGTGTGACATTACTGTGGATTCAGGATCAGAAAAGGATTTTGTTTCTGTTATCTCGCATCCTTTTTCTAATCAGTAAACTGCAGATTGGTAACGACACTGATTGGGGTCCAAACCTAGATACTCCATTAGATGCCAGTGAAACATTTTATATCAAATCACTTATCAAATGAAAAATTAAGAACCTGTGAATTTAACATTTAGTACTAAATTATCTGCACTGTATCTGTAAAATATCCTTATGGAATATTTGGGTAAAAATGTAGCCTAGATTAGGAATATAATGTGATATATATACGAGTGGTACACAGTAATATAAAGGCAGTATAATGTTCCTGATATAACAAGAAGCCCCAGAACTGTCAGGCCCTCCCCATCTATCACTAAATCCATCAATAGAGCAATCACTTCCTACAAGAGTCTGCCTCTTGAACCAGATAATTATCACTCTCCCACACCATTGCCTTAATACTTTGAAGTATTTTGTACAGCTATATATGACTCCTGATTTCTGCAAAACATCTATGGCTATTTTTTCTACTATCCTCAGCTAGTTTATTTTTTTAGTTTTCAATAGAACAAGCAATTACTCTACAGATGTTAACTATTATATTTCCCCCATGTCTAAGAACATGTAGTTTTTATTGATCTTAAATAATTAAATTCTACTTATACAACTGTAGTATTGAACTTTGTAGCAGTTGTTCCAGAGAGCCTGAACTAAATATGATGGCTGTCTTCAGATCACATTAACAATCAAAGGAGAACTTGTTACTTATCAGGATGAAAACACTGCCCATCATAAACATAAACTGTGCAAAGGAACTGTAATACCTATACCAACAAAGTATTCATCTTGATTAAACTATTCAGTTCAAAGCAATTAACATTCTAGTTATTCATAGGCAGCCTATCTGAAGAGATTTTTATATTAAATATTGGCTCTGTCAGCATGAAGGAAGGGAGCCATGAAGTTGACTTTATTAATAACTTGGTAGCATGGACTGGAGAACTTGCACAAGTTGGACTGAAAATCAATATTTGGTGCTGGAGACTGTTGTACTGTGACAGGGCCCACCATTTACCTGTCAACCTTATGTAAACATCACAGAATGGGGAGTTGTTTTTTCCACCCTCCAACCTCTTGAGAGATTTTACTTTCTTTACAATCCCAATTATACTGTTAAGAAGTGTAAGAGTACAGGGAAGCAAGACTTCTAAGCATTTTAAGGTAGATATTGTCCCACAGCTTGTATACACGGATGTACATCACCAACCTGTTTGAGCGCTTGGCATGTGGTTGGTCTACACAATCATAAGCAAATATGTTGAACTTGTAATGTTTCCTTTTGGCGTAGTTTAGGGTTTCCCCCTCCTTTAGGTTCAGGTCAGCCTCACCAGTCTCTCTATTCTTAAGCTCGATCACAAACGGGATGCCTTTCCTATTGGAGACCACTTCATATCGGCAGATCAGCCCTGAAATCATGAACATGCACAGCATATTAGGTAAGGTAGCAAAAACCAGCTACACAGAATATTAAACATAGGTTCAAATGTGTATTTAAATATTTACATTACATACACCTTTAACATGAAGATATTCATACAGTCATGAATACAGTGATAACTATTGAAACTAACTGTACTTATATTCCTTTACATTCAGTTAAACTCTGAACAAGAGTGCCAGTGCTGCCACAATATACGCCGCCACAAAATATAAAGACCAAGAGGGTCCTTTTAATTATTGCTTTTAACATTTCTGTAAGCATAAGCTCATAATGAAGTCTGAATAGAGATAGAATCCTAAAAGGCTTCCAATATGAAAGTAGGTCAAATAGCAGTATCAATATGAATCCTTTTTTCTTTCTCCCCATAACTCTTGCAAAAATCACTGTATCAGAAAATCCCTTCTTTATGCACTTTTACCAGTTTAGATACTTGAGTTGTGTTTTCAAGAGACCATGTTTAGAAAGACATAACTATTGCAAATATTGATGAACATCAAAATCCCTGCTTTGTGCATATCTACCCAGAATAGTAATGACATTGACCAAGTTTTGAAAAGATTAGGTCAGAAACATACAAGGAATTGCATAAACAAGGCTGAAATATCAATCAGCTAAAGAGACTAAGTTTCAAGGGACACAAATCTTGTAAAACAAGAGGCCCAAGGGCCATAAACACTCACCAGTGTAAATCAGCATATTCAAGATGATTTTTTCTATAAGGAAATCAAATGACAAACCAGAGATCAACTTCATTTTAGCAATCATGGCAGACATTCATGAAATCAATCCTGACCATTAATTTCATGGAAGTAAAATTCTGAAATTTATTAATTGAAGATAATATAATATATTGTATTATCAGTTGCAGTTACACGATGTGAATGGTGTTGGAAAAATAAACTAGCAGAATTTATCATGATAGTTTGAAAGACACAGGGCATTTTGTGGTTGATTTAACTTTTACATAACATGATTAAACTTTTAAATAACAATCTGTAACAAAATATTTCGAAAATTCTTTAATATCGTTTCAGATTCCTTTTATTTACAAGTTGTCAAAAGAGAAAGTAAATCCGCGAAAACTGATGACATTTAGAAATGCAAAGCTTTTTTGGTTATTAATTTTATTTACATGGTCAGAGAAAGTTGTGAATCTATTTTGCAAAATACTAAAAGTACTCTCCAAATTACCTACAGTGTGTCTTTTTAGCTTTTATCCACAAAACAATGCATCTCTACATTAAAATATTTTCGTAACAAAATCGGCAATTTGCGTACGTGACATCGCCATGAATCTGGCAGAATTTTATGTAAAATAGAAAAAGTGGGAAAAAATGAGAGAAAAAAGTTAAACAGATAAGCTCATTTCAAGTTTTTTCCTCTCTCTTTTTAGTTCTCTTTAGCTTACCAGGCGGATTACCAGTTACATGAGAAAAAAACAAAACAAATTGAGAAGGAGAAGTGTGTAAAATGCGGAGAAAAGCCAAAAATGCGGATCATTTAACGGTCTTTTATTTTTTTATTATTATTTTCTTTTGGGGGAGGGGGGGGGGGAATTTCACCTACAGTTGAGGAAAAATATATACTTTTACGGATGGGAAT
>CM037789.1:60974412-61024412 GCA_021229015.1 Solen grandis | reverse complement strand
ACGAGGCCGTTATGAAACCATTTTTGGCGTCCGTTAGTGGCCGGCGAGACCCGGCGAAAGTTTTGAACATGTCCAAAAATGTCTCGGTGTAGATACAAGCGATGGAACACGATAATAACCCGGTATGATGTCGGTAAGAGGCCGGTATTAGGACGGTGGGCCGGTACAAAGCCGTTATGGAACCATTCATAGGGGCGGTGATGACGTGTTAACCGTGTTCTTACGTGCCTAGTACCGAGCTCTCACCGTTTTCACAACGTTGATTCACCATCTCATACCAGCTACATAAGGGCTCCTTGAGGGTCTCTTAACGTTTTTCCATAAACTTTAAGCGACACTACGTTATAGGTAGTGTTTATTAAGGACGTTTCAGCGGGTTACAGCTGATTTTGATTTTTTTTTAATTTCTCATTTATTTTAAGTAGAATGATAGAGAAAAGTCCAAATTTTAAGATTCGTGTGTAAAGAATATCATCAAAAGTATATTTGCCAAATTTTTAGTGTTTTTCTATAAATTTGGCTAAAATTTCAATAAAAAAGCAGTTTTAGTTACAAAAAAAAAATCTAGTGAGGTATGTATTTTTATTTTGCATTTTCAGAAAGCATTTATATCAAAGAACTGACTCTGAAAAAATAAAGGACATCTGTCCGTTGAAAAAAAACAATTTAGAAATATAAATATAAAAAATCACAGTTTTGGGATAGTTTTTTGTATACATTTTGGTACGGGCACAAATGAGATTTTGTGCCCGTTTTGTGTTTTCAATGCATATTTGACAGTATTTTTTTTTATCTTTAACGTACAAAATACGTTATAAGTTACAAATTTTGATAAAAATATTTAAAAAAAAAATATCATTTCAATATGCTGTTACCGGATTTAGAAACGAAATCTTTCTTATTTTAAATGCCATTTTTTTTTTCCCAAAAAAAATTAGCAAATAGTGATGCTCTGCCATAAGCTTGATCTCTAAAACAAGCATGGTGATCCCCTATTTTCAATTCATATATCTTTTAGTTAAAGTCTAAAGTACTTATATGCAAATTATACGCAAAATCTCGAACTCTTAACAAATTAAATCTACCAGGAATTCAAAATTTCGGGCTCAAATATTTGATAGAAATAGCGGGAAAACTCTAATGCATATACACTATTAACCCAAATATATTCTGAAAAAGCATAGTTTCCAGTTTCCAAAAACAGTATCTTTAAGAAATTCCATCCATAAATAAAAAAGAAAGAGTGATTTAAAAATCAACATCTCCGATCGGAATTCGTCGTCGGTGGGTCGTGGGTTCGACCCCCGGATGCGACATACCATAATTATACTTTTGTAGGGATATACCAGCGTGGCTAATTTAGCCCCTATCAAAAAGGGTGTATCCCTGAGAGTTAAATGTCGGGGTGGAAAAGTGCTGCTTGGGATATGATCTATCAGACAGCCGTTGTGGGAGTGGGTGGAACTTTGCCTTTCTTCTTCTTCTGTCCCTCCGGGCGATGCTGCGCACTTGAGGTGCCTCAGATCAACCCCTCGGGACCGATGAAAACGTCCTTCTGGATGCTGTCTGATAGCCATTTTGTTTAGCAGGTGGTTTGTTTTGTTTTGAAATATGCCAGCGAACATACATCAATGTACAACCAAACGGCCCAATTCAGGGTTTGAGAATGTATTTGAATTTGGATAGCTAATTCAGCTAGCGAGGTATCATGACCTCGGAAATGTGTGCCATATATTGGTTATATTATATAATCATTCTCTGTCCTATATCGAAGTCGCCAAACATGAAATTATTCTTAGTCTTAATGGATTTGGACAAATATTTTACATACAAATTCCAAAGTACCCCTTTATTAATTAATAATTGGGAGATAATGTGTTCTCTGTGAGGCTCATATGGGATTAGAGATGTCCTCCTTGTGAGGCTCATATGGTTATGTGTTTGCGGGATTGAGGTGTCCTCCAACAGATGGAGAGATCTGTTGTTATGTGAGGCTCATATTATAGTTACAGATAGATACTATAGGAAGTAAGAATTTGAGGGGGGAGGGGGATGAAGATTGGGTCTTAGTTATGGGGTACTCTTTCGTCTGTATGTAAAAGTATCAATGAAATGAAATCATGGAGAAAAATAATTTTACCTCACATCTATCCTATGGTATACTAGCTTACTGTTTTATATTCTTTCTTTATTCTGCCATTATTCTACTCAATAAACTACATGCAACTACCCTTTTGCTAAACCTACAACCACCTTTTCTTAAAATAAATAACTGCTCTACATTTACTGATGTGTTCGTCACTAAATGACTATTTACAATGTTTTTGTTCTATTGACTCAATGCTAGCGGACATTCTCCTCTACATTTTTTTACTGCTCTGGGTGTAGCTTAATTTCGGGAATAGAACTTTTTACTTATATATAAAGGTTCTGACTATGTTTCTCTCAACTTAACCGACAATATTTTCAATTCTGAAGTAGTTTATTTTTTATGCCTTATTACTTTAGTTAATATAAAATTGGTGGAGTCATAGGTTGTCAGACGTTTCACCCCCAAGTCGTTTCCTCCCCAGTCGTTTCCTCCCAAGACGTTTCATCCCCAATTTGGGGGTGAAACGTCCTGTATTTGAGCACATAACAGGTCGTTTACTCCCCTCTTTTATTTACTTTAAGCCTTTGATTTAATTACTTTATATTATCATAAATTAATTAAAGAATACTCAATATTTTTATAGAATGTTATTCAAATTACGGTAAGTTGTCCTTCCTGAATATACTATTTACAATTAATTAATTACAGAATTAATCAGTAATTACATTTAATTTGATAAGTGCAAAAGTGTGATAGGATAAAAAAATGTTGTTAATTAGTATTTTGATTTCATTAATGTTTTAATTTAATTGTTTTTAATTACATTTGAAGGCACCCACTTTGATGTTATTTATAAGATGGGTTTAATGATCTGAATAATAAAAGTGTGAGGAGTAAAAAAGGTGATGGTGTTTAAGGTGATAAACTATGCAATTAAGACTTTGAAAGGTTAATGTGATCGAGTGCACATGTATTAGATGAGGAAACACACACACACACATGAGAAAAAACACCAATTCAGTAACTTTTAAATGCATTGTTTATTTATACGTATTTTAAAACATATTTTCCCCACATTATTGTTTTTATTATTTTTATTTGAAGTCCTTTGGGTAGAAATTAATGTATATTAATTGATCCTTATGTTAATAATGATAATTATCTTCTTAGTTTGATTTATTTAGTTATTTAATGATATTGTTAACATAATAAAGTTGTGAAATAGTACTGACAGTATCACTATATAAGAAATGATAATTTACGTATTTTCCAAGTATAATATAATATTCCCATAATTTAGAAATCGAAATATATGATAATGTCAATGACCTTTGAATAAAAAATAAATGATTTTTATAAAAATCAGATGTACATTCGTGTAAAAATTTAAAAAAAAAAGGATTGCATTCTATTACATAATTATGGACATGCACCTGGTGTGAAAGTGTGTCATTAAGCGTGTCGGCTGAATGACTCCACTATACACAGTAGCAGTTAAGTGACACGTGCCGTTAAGTGTTGCCAATAAACACATCAGGTTAGCAATTATTTAATGAATAGGACCATATACTTACCAGCTTTAAATACACAATTAACACCTTTATCTGTGTATACACATTTATAGCCAATACGGGATACTTTTTGCAATATGGTGATATAGTAAATATTTTGTAGAAGTAAATCTTACTAAAGATACTAGTGATATGATATCATTAATTATTATTAGTAAAAAATAGGATTAATGTGTCTGCCCTTTTTTTTATTGATAGGTCGTGGGAATATATTTTAGATTTTGTTAAGGCTATTCTAAATTTATTAAAATCTATTTTCTGTAAGTATTTTTCCAAACAAAAATCATGCTTAAACAAATTATACATTTCTAATCTATTTGAGTTATTTACGTTAGAAAACCAGTTTTGTTTACAAACATCTAAAATTCTATATGTATTTTCCGTAAGTGTTCTTCCAAACAAAAATCATGTTAAAAAATGAAAAAAAACCGGTTTAATAATTTTTTTATTTTACCATTTTTATCTTTATTTTGGTATAACCTCACGTGTTGTAGACCAAGTTAATTCATTTTTTTTTTCATTTTTACCATTATACATCGCTCATCAGAATTTGGTATATATTCACTATTTATTCATAGTGAGATTTAAATGTTAAACGATGAGGCAAAAGTCTTACGAAAGTGGGGTTCATGTAAATCATCATTTTGTACATAACTTTTATATACGAATTAGTAAGCTGTCAGGAAAAAGACTCTTAAATCTCTAGACAAGTGCAAAATACGATAAAAAAATACAAATATTATTAACATATAAATATTTTTAAGGAAATCTAAATTTTACTATTTAACCTCTGTTTACTACTCTAGTGTGCGCATCATGTAAGAAATGGTGATTAAAGAGTATCATCGATGCATTGCACATGTTATATA
This sequence comes from Solen grandis, assembly GCA_021229015.1. NCBI lineage: Eukaryota > Metazoa > Mollusca > Bivalvia > Adapedonta > Solenidae > Solen > Solen grandis. The sequence goes on along the minus strand of CM037789.1, from coordinate 61,019,880 downwards.
AGTTATACCAAGACACGGTTAATTTATATTTCAATAAACATAAAGCCATGGTTAATATCTAATGTAGACAGGGTTAGATAATATAGTTAATGTATTTTAAAGTTTCTGTGTGTGACGTATTATTTGTTTACAGTGCACGTGAATCTTGTGTTCATCATTAAGTCTCGTGTTTTGTATTCGCCAGCCTCGATTTGTATTTGTCTAACATGTGACCTGTTTCTTATGAATATTTATAAAACCTTCTAAAAGTATTTTACCATATTAGGAAATATCTGAATTTTGAGAGTGAGACAGAGTGCGTGCTGCACGAGCTTTTAATTTAAATTTCGCTGTCTCCCGCCTCCCTAAATTTCACAGCACTCTCTCTCTGGTCGCCGAACCGTACGTACGGTTCTGGTTCTTCTACTTCAATCAACTTCTTTCAACTTTGTCAATGTTGAATGGCATCATTTTCTTGTTGAGTAGAAAGATATTTCGACTGTTTCAACTTTACATAGTACGTGAAACTACAATTTAGAACTTATTTCTTGACGAAGCAGAATTCACGTATTGTTTCTTATTGAAACCCCGGCTACACTAACTATGTAAGAAAATAAGAGTTTCTCTCGACTATTCAGTTGTTGATCTTGTAAATATGTATTTGTGTTGTTTATTTTTTGTATTAAAATTCTTGTTATTTTTTATATCATATTTTCATTTCACACACACACTTACTTCAACATATTTGATTCATTCAAGACTTACAAAATCTTAAGTATGATTAGAAATGATCATACCTACATTAACATTATTACACATCATCAACTGACTTGTTTAATAGGTATTTGATTATATCATGGATGTGTCATACATAACATCTAATATATATGTCCGTGATTATATGCAGTGAAAGATCATTTTAATTTTTATCTCTTAAATATATAGGTTTAATCTTAAAACTAAGCATATAAAATTGAATAGTACAATGCATTATCTTCTTTTAGGAAAAAAAATTACAATAATATACATATTAACAAGTTTAATATAAAGTGGGGGTGAAACGTCTCGATCTTTGAAAATTGGGGGTGAAACGACTTGGGAGGAAACAGCTTGGGGGGTGAAACGTCTAGGGGAGGCAATGGTTTGGGGGTGAAACGTCTGGAATTCGAGTCATACCTCAGTATGCGCGTGTTTTTACAGTAACCCGGATGTTGTTGTTTTAGTCCGCCATTTGCATTAAATTGTGTATTGGATTGTCCTTGAAGGATTCGGGGATTTATGGTATGGTAAGGTTGAATTAACTAGGTTTGTCGATTTAATTCAATATTACTGGACCTGAATATTTAAATTTGGTTGTTATTTAAAGCTGTCTTGTTCGAATTCCATTGGTTTTCCATGTGATAGCAATCGCGACCGGGTTTGAACTTTGAGATGCTTGCATTGAGTCAAACTTTGATATAGGAGAATTTTGATGTTTCTGAGGGGTGCTGGGTGTAATTTGTTTTGTATTATCATGATTTCCATCCGACCCTTAGTTTCAGATATCTTTTGACTTTTGACATTTAATGCATTTTCTTAAGAACGAAAGTTGTAAACAGCTTCTAGCCGAAAGAGAAATATCCCCACACAACCTCTTTACGGACACAACCTGTATTCGGACAGCTTCGATAATATTTAAATTTTTCTACAAATACATCACTTCCGGTCTCGCGCGCGCACGATTTGTTTGTAAACACCACAGAAATGTCACTCGTACTTTTCTGAAGAAAAATGGAGATTAGATCGGTAAGTATATAATAAAAGTTAACATACAGTCACATATTCTCCTGTTTTCACTATTCCCAAAATATAACTTCCGAAATATGTCTTTTTAGCAATAAATCCAATGTTTACATTTAAAAGCTCTGGTCGTCTGCTAGATGAGGTCATTTTACAAGCCCCGCCCACTTGTCAAATTATGGAAAAGTATACTTAACGACAAAAGTTACGCATGTATTGGGTGTGATACCTTAGAAGCTTTATTGCTTTCCTTTCTTAATTGATCTAATTTATATCCAATGTTATAAATGTTTTTCTTTATTTTCAGAATCATGCACCCACTAGGGGGTCATACAGACCTTATGACCATGACAGTATAACAAATGCATATATGGCTGTAAAAAACAAGACAATGTCATTGAGAAAAGCCTCTCAAGTGTTTAGTATTCCTAAATCAACACTACAGGACAGAATAACTGGTAAAATTGACATTGATGTATTAAAGTCAGGTACCCAACCGTTGTTTACACAAGAACAGGAGGCACTTTTGACAGGTCACTTAAAGACAATGGCTGAAGTCGGTTATGGGTATAGTCGACAAGAGGCAATTAACCTTGCTTCAGAGTATGCGGTTTGTATGGGGTTGAGGGATAAAGAACACCCACTGACTGATAGGTGGCTCTACAAATTTTTAGCCAGATGGCCAGAACTAAATGTTAAAAAACCCCGTAGTTTGGAAGTTGCTAGAGCCAAGAGTGCCACTAGACATGCTGTAGATAACTATTTTGATGAGCTGCAGCATATTCTAGATAAGTATGATCTTGCAGATAAACCACACATGATATATAATGTGGATGAAAAGGGTCTTAACACTGAACACAAACCCCCAAAAGTTATATCAGGAAAGTTTTCAAAGACCCAAGCTGTTACCTCAGGGAAAAGCAAAACAGTGACGCTTATTGGTTGTGTTAATGGTATTGGGCAACAGGTTCCGCCATATTTAATATTTCCAGGTGCCAGAATGTTGGACTCCCTTATGACAGGTGCAACCCCAGGTGCTGTTGGCACAGTAACAGAGTCGGGGTGGTCTAATACAGAGGTTTTTGCTGACTACATGAAGAAGCACCTTTTCAAATACTTACCTCCTAGACATAATAAAGAACATGTTCTGGTTTTATATGATGGACATAAAAGCCACGTTTCTTTAAGTTTGATTGAGTGGGCCAAATCTGAAAACATCATTTTATTTGTTCTGCCCCCACACTGCAGCCACTTACTTCAACCACTTGACGTAAGTTGCTTTGGTCCATTTGAGCTTGCCTGGAACAGTGCTTGCCATACTTTTATGCGTGAGTCTGGAGGTTGTCTAGTAACACGCTATGAAGTATGCCAGCTTGCATGTAAAGTGTATGCTAGCACCTTATCTCCTGCTAATGTACAAGTGGCCTTCAGAAAATGTGGTATTTACCCATTTAACAGGAATGTCATCACAGACAGCCAAGTTGCACCATCAACAGTATTTCACAGAGATACAGGTAGTTTTACTCAGGTAGACAATAACAGTAAACATGTACCAGTTCAGTCTCGGTGTGCTGAGAATTTTTTGTTGAATAAAGGTGGCAGAGTACTTGAAAATGTGCAAAAGGCCAAAACAAGGAACACTCTTAGTAAAGTTGTGGGTGGAAAAGCTATCACTGAGGATGATATTGTTAACAAAATAATTGAACACAATAAAAAATACCCAAAGTCTAAACAAAATGACAATAATCAGATAAAAAACAAAGGTAAAAAATCTTCAGTAACCATTCATCCAACTCCATCAACATCAGGTATACCTGCAAATAAAAAGAGAAAATGTTTGAATGAGGATTGTTCAAGTTCAGATGACGAGGATGAGATTCCAGACTCTGAGAAGTGTGTCATATGCAAACGGTTCAGTGTAGACACCTCTAAGAAACCTGACATCATTATTGTTAAATGGGCTGAATGTGACAAGTGCAAAGGATGGGTACACTTATCATTCTGTACAACTGTTAGGGTAATCAGAAGGGGAGACACATTCTTGTGTCCTAACTGTGCTTAACCCACACATTAACTCTTTTAACTAACCCTGAATATACATTGTAAATATGTTTTGGTGGTTTTCTCGTTACTAACAGTTAAATTGGTGTTTCTGGTTAGTTTCTTTGGGTTCTGACTTTATTGTGACGCTAACTTTGCAGTGTATTATACTTTAAACATTCTGTCCGAATTCGGGTTGTACAACTTCCGGTTTGTGGAAAGTAGGTCAGCCATGCTGGTAAAGGATATTAAAAACACGCGATGAGGTAAGTTATGTTTTCTCATTTGTTTTTTTACGATAAATGATTGTTGAACAAAACTGAAATATTAAAATATTATATACATTTCGCATGAGTCGAAACCGCGGCGATATACCGTTAGGTGTCCGAATACAGGTTGTACCGGGATACTAGTATACCCTGGGCCATTAATCTCGCGGTATCACTAAACACGCGGTATTTAGAAAAGCGCCCCTAGCCTTTGTAAACATAAACAATCGTGACCCAATTTCTTCACGTTTACAAAAGAAATATTTTCCAACAATATGCCACAAATTTGGGTAATTAAATACTGAAATAATTTTAATATTTTATCTAGAAACAGCATTAATTTCACTCACATATTCCTAAAATAACCTAAATCCTTCAAATTGACATCCGTCGTCTGTCAAAATTTTGAACTGTCAAACTGAGGTTTGAAGTACTATATTTTATGCAAATTGATTAGACTGAAACCACTAATATTTCCATCATTACTATCTAATCTAGTTATTTTCAATTAAAATTGGCATTGTATACCAATCTACCACGAGTTTAATAGCCTCCCCTGATTACAAATGGTTGCCACAGTATGACAATTGGTGACCTAATTTAACTGTTATGGAGTGATGTCTTTGCTGTACAAATGTGTCATTTTGAAGAAATTAGATGAAAGTCACAGTTTTTGAAGAGAATTAGATTTGATAAGTTGTTTTTCATAATTTATTTGTCGTTAAATTGTTATTACCACGAGATTCGTGGCCCTCGGTATAGTATTTAAGTTTTTCCATCTTTTGTGTTTCTGTTGATTAAATGTTTGTATTACCCAAAACCCCGTTTTTTATTTGTGGAAGTTTATTTATTTTTTAAATATGGGTGGTAACTGGGATTGTCAGTATACATGACAATTGTTAGTTAGATATTCATTCATTCTTCCTCATCATTCATTTTTCATTTGTTTCAGTCCATACATACAAATAAACCCTCCACCAAACAGATACTACAGTATGTATGGGAGATGTTCCCCCCCAGACAGGCTGGACGGACCAACCTGCCCAGGACGAAACGCTCCCATCTTCAGTTAGGCGTTGGAGCCCACTGGTAGAGGGTGTGTTGGCAGCATGGCAGAGCTTGATGCAGATTTGAGATCCCAGACGTGACCATCCACCACCACCGTCAGACCACCTATTCCTATGGGATATTGAGAAGCACGAGATGTGCTGCGGGTGAAGGGATGTGAGATCCCTTGATTCAATTCAAATCAATTTTAAATAGAGATTTGAGATCTCATTTATGAATTTATGGTATCAAGTGGAGTGGGTCTGAATACATCTGGAGGGATTTAAGATCCCAACTGTGCCCCATCTGTTTCCACAAATTACCATGGTTTCAGGGATATGAGATCCCTTATGTATTTCAATGCAACAAACAGGAGTGGGTCTGCTTACTGCCTTATAACTGATAGAACCGCAGAGTGTGTGTTTTTAGATAGAGATTTGAGATCTCATGTATGAACTTATGATATCAGAAGGAGTGGGTCTGAATACGCCCGGAGGATTTAAGATCCCAAACGTGCCCCATCTTCTATCACAAATTCATGTGGACCATAGACTGTATTTTGCGGAATGGATTTGAGATCCTTTCAGTTAATTTTTGTCCTTATTTTACATGCGTTGTAGTACGCCAATATTACTTAGGTAGTTAATAACCATTTGAGTTTCTCTATTAACTATTGTTATATTGATTGCATTCAGTGCTCTTTCTAATACAGGGTTCGACATTAAGGCTGGACCAAACGACATTCACTAGTAGATTGATGATCCGGTTCAGCTAGGTCCTAGACTAACACGACCGACTGGTCGTGTTCTAAATTGGTCAAAGTTTACAGAAATTGTATTTACTGACACATCAAAAGCACAAAAATAACTGTGATGGCCAAACTACTGACCCTTGTGGAAACAGTTTCTTGGAAAACCCGTGTATGCTATATTTAGCGGCATTTTCAGTAACAACCTTGACACGTGTTCACTCATTGGTTTGTGTTTTCAGAACGATGTCCCCCCACGTACTTGCCAATTTCAATGCCGTAATACTAAGCTAAGAATGCTAATTTCTTCATCTAACTTTTCATTTTATAATGTTTATGAAATCTTTGTATTATAATGGATAAAATTTAATTTAAAAATGCTAGAGATGCAAGTTAATGCATGAACGCTAATCATTTTATTATGCTGGGATCCCATGTATAACGACAATAGACCTTTATTACGATTTGTTTTGCAGCCGATACGAAAAATGTCAAATAGCCTTTTCATCCGAAAAAAAAAAGACAATGTCAGTAATGAACGAAAAATGTAAAGAGGAATCAAAGAAACTGAATGAATAGATGACAGGAAACAGATCGTTTTGCGTCATGTTAATTGTTAGTGATATCTAAAGTAACTGACGGATTGACCTGTTTATTAATAGGTTTGGATAGACTTGTGTCTATATTAAGCGGTTGTAGTCCACTTAGTGATTTTAAACATGTTTTTTTCAATTTCATTTCCATCGAGTTGATATTTATTTACTAAGTCAATTATTCCTTGCGCGTAGGGTTTAGCACTACTCTTGAGGAATAGCCTGGATCTGGTTTAATTTCTTTATTAATTGGGAGAGAATCACCTAATGGGGTGGAACGTGCCCAATATTTTAGCATACATTTTTTCTCTATGTAAGTTTAAGGGTATTTCACTACATTCTATGAGCAACGGTATTGTGGGTGTCGGGGTTTTTTTTCCTTCCTGGGGGAAGCCACCTGCCGCCCTTCCAAAGGGGAATTTTCGCGCGGTTTTGGAATTTTAGGGGAAAAAAAGGAGTTGATGTTCATGCAAACTGTACTAACTAAATACAGGTATCTACCATGGATGAACTATGTTTGATCAGTTTATGATATAATGTCAGGAAAGCCAAAAGGTTAAATATTGTATAACATTACAAGGACCAATGGTGAATAGATATTGGTTGAAAAGTAAACAACACAGTTACAGATCTATTTGACATCTTCATTGTCATTTCGGAAAACTTAATTGTCTTTATATACTGGTTTAATATATGCATTTGCTATACTTGAACTGTCAAAGACATATTCAATTTGTGCATAATATTTAAATATAAAAAGAAATAAAAAAATACATGGAAATAAAAACAATACAAATACTGTCATATAATTCTTTAATGAAAATTAAATGAATTTAATTGACATTTAGTTTTATAAATAAATTCTAAAAAATATTTCATTCAATTGTCAAACAAAATAGTTCATTCAAATTTATATGAGAATAGGTATATTAATATTTTGTAATAAAAAAAAAAATAATAATAAAAAAAAATTGGGTACGTTATATATTGGGTACGTTTAAGTTTGGATACGTTTTGACTCGCTCCATTAGCGATTAGAGTCGAGTCATTTATATGCATTGGTACATCTATGCTATTTACCAGTTGGAATCTAGCTAGGTAAATCAATTAATCAATTTAAATCTTTTAAAAGAAACGGTAGTGATGAAACATTGCTGATGTTTTTCGCAAATGGCCGCCATTGTGATGATTGCGCAATTTCATAGCAGTTCCAAATGCAGGTATAAACAAAAGTCGGTAGAGAGTGTGACAAATATAAACAAGTTATAAGCTGCCAATACCATCCGAGTATTCCACATCTTTGCATAATTAGGAAGCCTTAGAATGCTTGTTGATTGGATAATCCCACAGCAGGTGCTGCTTACGTAAAGTAGTATACAGTGTAGAGCGACCTGTATTTTTGTGCATTACGGAACTTAAATAACCGCGGTACTAATTTACTGATTTCTTCTTCGTATGCGCCAAACACATTCACCAATTTTGGTTAAATCGTCGAAAAAATCGAACTTTCTTGGGTGGGGAAAAAACTCAAAGGGGAATTTATGCTTAGTTTGGGGGAAAAAATGTCTTATTTTGCCGAGGGGAAGCCGCCGTTAAACGGCGGCTCATAAAGAAGGAAAAAAAAAAACCTGGGTGTATTCTTTTTACAAATTGTTATGACCTTGAGGGCTTTATTTTGTTTAATTTGTAACTTGTTTAGTAGTTCTGGACATGCTGAGTTATAGGCTATGTCAATATTTGATTTAATTTGGCCTTTGTAAACTGTTAAAAGAGTTTTTTAGCTGCATCCCCAGTTATGTCCTTTGATGCACTTTAATAAGTTGATATCAGACTCGCATTTTTTTATAAGGTTCATTATATGATTTCTCCAAGTGAGGTTTTTGTCAAATGTCATACCTAATAGAGTGCAGAATCAGAATATGACAGGGTTTTACCACATAAATTCAGTTTTGGAATATTAGGGCTATTCTCATTTAGATTTACTCTGTTTTCCAAATATTACTGCTTGGGTTTTGAGGTGATTTATTACAAAGACAAATTTCTTGCTCCAGTTTTCAATAGCATTTAGTGCTTTTTGAATACTTCTAATTCCCTTAAGTAATGATTTATGGGCTGTTGACCAGATTGCTCCGTCATCTACAAACTGAGGTTGATTTTACAACTAGTTTTTGACTTGTTATTCATGTTTATTATATGGTTACTGAATGTGTTCATGATAAGTGAAAAGATAATTGGAGAGAGTACGCTCCCTTGTATACAACCATTAATTGTTTCTATAGTTTCAGATGTTGTCCCTCCATATTTGACTTTGATTTTTCTCTGTTTTAGGAAGTCTGCTAGCCAATGTAGCATTTTACAACTAGTTTTTACCCTTAATTCCTGTTTTCTTTAAGTAAAGGATGGCACCTGTGTTCCACATTTTGTCAAATGCTGACGATTAATCTAGAAATACCGCTATGACATTTTGGCTTTTTGATTGTGCTTTTCTTAAGTCATTTTCTAGTTAAATTAAATTATCTTCACAAAAGTGATTTGCTCGGCATCCGGATTGAAAGTCAGATATAAGTTTATTTCTTCTAAAAATTGACATAATCTGGGCTTTATCATTTTTAGCTCACCTGAGCACAACGTGCTCAAGGGTGAGCTTTTGTGATGGCCCTTCGTCCGGCGTCGTGCGTCAACAATTTGGCTTGTTAACACTCTAGAGGCCATATTTTTAGGCCAATCTTCATGAAACTTGGTCAGAACGTTTCTCTCCATAAAAACTTGGACAAGTTCGAAATTGGGTCATGAGGGGTCAAAAAGTAGGTCACGAGGTCAAGTCTTAGAAAAACCTTGTTTACACTCTAGAGGCCACATTTTTGGCCCAATCTTCATGAAACTTGGTCAGAATGTTTCTCTCCATAAAATCTTGGACAAGTTCGAATTTGGGTCATGTGGGGTCAAAAAGTAGGTCATGAGGTCAAATCTTAGAAAAAACCTTAACACTCTAGAGGCCACATTTTTGGCCCAATCTTCATGAAACTTGGTCAGAATGTTTGTTTCTTTCCATAAAATCTGGACAAGTTCGAATTTGGTCATGTGGGGTCAAAAAGTAGGTCAATATGAAAAATCCAACATATGTTGCTCATTTATAATCAGGTGAGCGATTCAGGGCCATCATGGCCCTCTTGTTTGTAAAAGTTTCGTGAATGTAGATGTTAGAGATATGGGGCGGTAAGAGGTAGGTGATTCTTTGGGTTTTTTAGCTCACCTGAACACTTGTGCTCGGGTGAGCTTTTGTGATCGCCTTTTGTCCGTCGTGCGTCGTCCATCGTCAACAATTGCTTGTGAACACTCTAGAGGCCACAATTTTGGCCCAATCTTCATGAAACTTGGTCAGGATGTTTGTCTACATGATATCTCAGAGGAGTTCGAAATTGGGTTATTTAGGGTCAAAAACTAGGTCACCAGGCCAATCTTAAAAAAACATTGTGAACACTCTAGAGGCCAGTTTTCGCCCAATCTTCATGAAACTTCGTCAGGATGTTTGTCTACATGGTATATTGAATGAATTTGAAATTGGGTCACATGGGTCAAAAACTAGGTCACCAGGCAATCTTAAAAAACCTTGTGAACACTCTAAGGCCAGTTTTGCCCATCTTATGAATTGTCAGGATGTTTGTCTACATGTATTTGGATGATTTGAAAATGGGTCATGTGGGGTCAAAAACTAGGTCACCAGGTCAAATCTTAGAAAAACCCTGTAAACACTGTAGAGGCCACAGTTTAAGCCCAATCTTTGTGAAAAATGGTCAGGGTCTTTGTCTACATGATATCTTGGATGAGTTTGAAAATGGGTCATGTGGGGTTAAAAACTAGGTCACCAGGTTAAATCTTAAAAAAACCTTGTGAACACTTTACAGGCCACAGTTTTAGCCCAATCTCAAAGATTTGGTCAGGATGTTTCTCTAAATGATATATTAGATGAGTTCGAAAATGAGTCACATGAGGTCAAAAAGTAGGATGCAAACTCAAATCTTAGAAAAATCTTAAGAACACTCTAGAGGCTTACATTTTTGTCCCAGTCTTCATTAAACTTGATATGAATGATGACTGCATGAATTCCCAGTTGAGTGCAAATTCAGGTAGGATCAATATGTAGGTCACTTAGTCAAATGTTAGAAAAACACTTTAGATGCCACATTTTTTTTTTAATTACGCAGGTTTTTATCCCCTTGTATTTTTCAGGTTTAATTTTTATCACAGTGACCTTGACATTTTACCTGTAGACCTCAAAATAGAGGAATTAGTAGGTCTTCATATGGGTTTTCATATCTATAATCACTTTAAACATCAGTCTTCATTACCAAAACTTTTCTTTTAAAAATGAAACATTCTACTCGCCAACACATCTTCTAAAGAGCAAGCGTTCGGCGGGGGATGGCCATGTTAACATGGCTATTGTTCCTTTGGCTTTAGTTGTGTTTTCCTGTGTGATGTTTAAGTCTATGTTATTGCTATATTGGAAGTTCTTAGCCTGTGTGACTTGGTCGTTTCGGATCCTAAACCTCATTTTTTTGCCTTTACTGGCTAGGGGTTTGATTAAATGGGGTCCAATCGTTCTGGTAAGTTTTTCAGCTATGTTGTGCCTTAAGTTCTGAGTGACGGTGATGGTAGAGATGATTGCCACAGTTATTGTGACCCACAGTGGTTGAAATTGGGTTTTTTGTTTTGTTGTGGGGGTGGAGTGGCCTGTGTTAGTTTTTTTTGTCGGGGTTTTCTATGTGGGGTATAGCCGAGGGTGGGTTTGAGGCGATATCACCTCCTTCTGAATGATTGGTTGATTGGTTGGTGTGGAAATTAAACCTTCCACTATCTGGGAGTAGGATGGGCTGTTGGAATTGGGATTTAGAGGGTTCTCATTCTGCACTTCTGTGACCAATTCTAATCTTACAGGTGTTGCAAAGAGCATTGAGTGCTCCTCTTCATCTGACTGATAGCTCTAATCTATGACTAGACGTTTACATAGGGGCGACCCATTGTCGCTGCTTAAGCTACTGTCGTTGAGTGCGGACCGGTTTCTTTTTGTAACCATTTTGTTTGGGGTGGATGAATTGGGTCAGAAATCAAAGGTTTATGGGTATTCTTAGTGTGTTTGCACTGAGAACTGGGTTCAACTCCCAGGAGACTGATTTTTGACCTAATATAATCTTAGAAATTGGGATAAAATTTGATTTACAGCACTTGACCTACTTTCTGATTTTGATATAGATGTTTTGATTGGACATTGATAAATTGCAACGGTCCAATTAAGGGATATGGCAATATACATTTTTAGAGATGTGAGCAAATTGTTCAAGTTATATTTGTTTATTTAGAAATACGAGAGCTATCGGTATGAATGAAGTGGGTGGATAAAGAGAGAAAAATAATGCAAAAGAGAATAGAATAAATGAGGTTGGGAGGGATGTATTAATTTAGAGTATAGAAATTAACAGACTAAGCAGAAGAAAGTGGGGAGAAAATGGAGATCTCTATTAAAAATGAATAGAAAAAGAAATAAGAAAAAAGAGTAAAAACCTTGTCTTGGATCTTGTTCACCACAGCAGGATGAATTATTATAAGAATTGCCAATACAACATCGAGAAACAATTATGTGAAATCGAAAAACTTTAGAAAAGATCGAAAGGTATTAAACATTTGCTCAACATATGTAATTTCATAAACTGTAAGTCCATGCTAATGACACCCTGTTTGAAGTTGCTAGAATGAATGAGTTTGTAACCAAGTGCAAATCAAGATGGAGGTGACCATATTGGTCCAGGTATCTGTACTCAGTTTAACACCGAAATGATATATGATAATATTTTAAAAATAAGGCTCGACTCATCTGTACTGATATTACCCTATTGTATATCAAGATCTCTTTTTAACACAAGTTAATTAGGGAGGTTGGAAACATATACCGAAAATAGTGCATTTATGTGCCTGTGTTCACCAACAATATAGTAACAACGGCAACATGGCTTTTTCAAAAGTAAACTTCAAGTTACATTAACTGATATATTATCATTTTGAGTTATCGTGTTAACTTGCCAACCTTTTTATGGTAGGTACATGGGCTTGTATATTTGCAATGTAGCCAGTAACATAATTTTTAAGCATCTACCGATTCCGCAGCAACTTGCTGTTTCAAACGGAAAATAACTACACATTTACTTACTTGTTAATTAAACAGTAACCTATTTTTAGCTTGACTATTCGAAGAATATGAGAGCTATAGTAGTCGCCCTGGCGTTGGAGTTGCAGCTTTTGGTTAAAGTTTTGGGTGCAAGTTACTATCAACCTTATATCTCAATAACCATTTATGGTATTGACTTGAACGTTTATAAATATGTTTAGGGGCATCAGACAACCAAGTTAGATAACTCTTGACTGAATTTAATATGAATTATGGCCCCTTTTTAACTTAGATTTTTTGGTTAAAGTTTTGCATGCAATAGAAAATTTGGTTAAAGTTTTGCATGCAAGCTACTATCTAGCTTGTATCTCAAAAACCATTCATGGTATTAACTTGAAAGTTTATGAATAGGTTAAGGGGCATCAGACAACCAAGGTGGATAACTCTTGATGGAATATATTACAAATTATGGCCCCTTTGTAACTTAGAAATTTTGGTTAAAGTTTTGCATGCAAGATACGCTCATGCTTATATCTCAGTATCCAGGCATGCAATTGATTTGAAACATCTTTAATTTGTTTAGGGGTATCATACTTTCATGGTAGATAACTCTTGATAGAATATGTTACAAATTATGGGAGCGGTTACAGTCGTGGCCTACAAATCTCTCAGCCCCTCACCGCTGTGGGTTCGAATCCCGGTAGGGACTTCGGATTTTTCATGTAAGAAGCCTTCCAACTGGCTTGTGGTTGGTTGATGGTTCTACCCGGGTACCTCTGTGTACTCGGGGTCTTCCTCCACCTGTAATTAGCTGGACGTCGCTATATGATTGAAATACTATCGCAGCGACGGTAAACCCCAATACAACAACAACAACAAAAATTATGGCCCCTTTTTAATCCCCCGCCGCGAAGCGGGAGGGGGGTTATAGGAATGCCCTTCGTCCGTCCGTCCGTCCGTCAGTCCGTCCGTCAGTCCGTCAGTCCGTCAGTGTGTCCGAAACATTTTCGTGTCCGCTCCATATCTCATGAACGCTTGGACGCATTTTCTTCAAACTCAGCTAAAATGTTAACCTCATAGAGCTGATGTGCAGAAGGCATGAGGCGGTCACGCTGGCTCAAGGTCAAGGTCATCCTTGAAGGTCAAATGTTATTTTCGTGTCCGCTCCATATCTCATGAACGCTTGGATACAATTTCTTCAAACTCGGCTAAAATGTTAACCTCATTGAGCTGATGTGCAGGAGGCATGAGGCGGTCACGCTGGCTTAAGGTCAAGGTCATCCTTGAAGGTCAAATGTTTAAGCCTCCACTTTTTCATGTCATCTCGATATCTGGTGATTTATTGTATTCGGTAAATAATAGTATGTCATGTTCACAATCATACAAATTATGTCATAATATATAAAGTTTTTAATTGAGTTACACATGTATTTTGTGGTTACCTAACACATCCTATACTTCATTGATGTTCACTTTTTGTACTGTTTCCCATGTAAAACTTGTCAGTAAACTTTTAATATATGTGCCTCCGAATTCTGAGATTCATACATAACTCCGGAAAGTTAAATTGTCTTAAACTGATCTTCTATGTCTGCTACAACCATGCCATGTTAAGGTGAACATAATCCTATGACCAAACAAATTCTAATATTTGGCCAGCGGCGGGGGATATAGCTGTCCTTTGGACTGCCTTGTTAATTTAGAAATTTTGGTTAAAGTTTTGCATGCAAGTTACTTTCATGCTAATATCTCAGTATACAGGCATGGGATTGATTTGAAACATCTTTAATATGTTTAGGGGTATAATACTTTCATGGTAGATAACTCTTGATGGAATATGTTACAAATAATTGCCCTTTTTAACTTAGAAATTTTGGTTGAAGTTTTGCATGCAAGTTACTTTCATGCTAATATCTCAGTATCCAGGCATGGTGTTGATTTGAAACATCTTTAATATGTTTAGGAGTATCATACTATCAAGGTAGATAACTCTTGATGGAATATAACAAAATATTGCCCTTTTTAACTTAGAAATTTTGGATAAGGTTTTGTATGCCAGGTACTTTCATGCTTATATCTCAGAGTCCAGGCATTAAAAATTATGACCCTCTTTTTAGAATTTTGGTTAAATTTTTGCATTCAAGCTATTATCCAGCTTTATCTCAGAAATTGTTGTGGAATTAAAACTAAGGAGGAAATTTTGGACAATTTTATCAAATATACATTTTTCCTTGGATTTTTTTTTTTTAAGTTTTGCATGCACAGTGTTATTTTGCTTATGTCTCATGGGATTGATTTTAGACATCATTAAAATATTAAGGGGTATCAGACTATCAAGGTATATATTTTTTGACTATTATGATGTACAGGGTATGTGAAGGGCAAGAATTGAAATAGATTTCATATGATTTACCAACAAGCATTTTGAATAGTCGAGCGTGCTGTCCTCTGACAGCTCTTGTTACTTTTTAATGTATCTATCTGCCTTTTCTCTTCTCTCTCCCCACTCTCCTTCTTTTCTGTTGCATATAAATTAATGTAACCAGGAAAATCAATTTTTTCGAAATTAAGTTTATAGAAAATTTAACCTGTGGTTACAGACCAATTTTGAACAAAGGCCAGTGACCGTATAACCAGAAAATAATTTATAGAGAATGTAACCTCTGGATACAGACCAGCTGTGGACAAAGGCCAGTTAGAATATTCCAATCACTTAAGAAGACAATTTAACCTCCGAATAACAGCCAAACTGTATGCAAAAGACAGAGACAGGATAATCAGAAATTAAGGATATAGCCACTTTTGTTTCATTCAGAACTTTCGTCTCTCTTTTCTCTCTGAATATAGCCATAAGCTATATCGAAGAAAAAGTCAATACTACATTCGAAGTTTGAAAAAAAAATATGTTGTTAATATATTTATTAAAGAAAAAACTGCAAATGGACAACCAGCTGAGTGTTATACAGTCTATCTATATGCCTGATCTGTCCACAAGTCACTTACACCTGGGGCTTCCTGTAAGACTCCCAGACTGCCCTTGTCACAGGATTTGTAGCCTGCTGCAGTTAGGGGGACATTTAAACCAGCATCTAACATTCAGTTTCAAGCAGGCTTTTTATGCGTTTTTTATACGGATTGATATATAGGGGTATATTGTTTTTGGTCTGTCTGTTTGTCACAAAACTTTAACCTTGACCATAACACCGAAACTTGTCCTTCCACTTACAGCCTCCAAACATCACTATTCATGCAGTTTTATGAGCTCTACTCACCAGGTGACATTGACCTTCAAATGACCTCGACCCCAAAGGTCTAAGCCCCCCTCCCCCACCCCCAGGGCATGGCGTTTGTTTATCTGATGATGGGTACGGGGCATTAAAACCATTATTTGGGTGGAAAGTAAAAGCAACACTTTCAAAGTTTGGGAAAAAAAATCATTCTTTGAGGAAAAAGTTTTTCTGTTTAAAGATCATGGTTATGAATGGTTTCTGTTAAAGGGAGAAGCAAAATCCGTGTTGAGGTGTATGTCTGGATATACAGTTAACCTTGACCTTGTTTCAGCGTAACTCTGGCGACATGAAGAAGAAGTTGAATGACCTCCAGGTGAAGATTGAAAGTCAGATACAAGACAACGAGAAAATTCTGAATGATCTTCGGAAGTTGAAGGAAGAAACAGGTATGGGAAACTTAATCTTAATCCATGACCTTTGGAATTTTCATTATCTAACGTTTACAGTAAATTTCATTACAAGCCTGATATATAACAAAATTTGTGGTCCACATGGTCATGTTTGTAACTTTGTAGGTGATTAAATTAGAAACATATTGTAGTTGCATAATTATACCTCCCACATACGTAGTTTGGGGGGGTATATAGGAGTCACCATGTCGGTCGGTCGGTTGGTCCGTCCATCCGTCTGTAGTTTTTTTGTCCACGCTATTTCTCAATAACTACTGGATGGATTTTAATCAAACTTCATAGGAAGCTTCAATATCAAGCACAGATGTGCATATTATGAAATGGTTACGGTTGACTGATTTCTTTTGAGTTATGGCCCTTTGCTGATTTTCTAGAGTTTTCTTTGTCCACGCTATTTCTCAATAACTACTGGATAGATTTCAAACAAACGTCATAGGAAGCTTCAATATCAAGCACAGATGTGCATATTATGAAGTGGTTACGGTTGACTGATTTTCTTTTGAGTTATGGCCCTATGCTGATTTTCTGGAGTTTTCTTTGTCCATGCTATTTCTCATTAACTACTGGATGGATTTCTATCAAACTTCATAGGAAGCTTCACTGGTGAGCATAGATGTGCATATTTTGAAATTGTTACGGTTGACAGACTTTTTTTTTAGTTATGGCCCTTTGCTGATTTTCTGGAGTTTTCTTTGTCCATGCTATTTCTCAGTAACTACTGGATGGATTTCAATCGGTCATAGGAAGCTTCAATATCAAGCACAGATGTGCATATTATGAAATGGTTACGGTTGACTAATTTTCTTTTGAGTTATGGCACTTTGTTGATTTCTTGGAGTTTTCTTTGTCCACGCTATTTTTCAATAACTACTGGATGGATTTCTATCAAATTTTATGGGAAGCTTCACTAGCTCTTCACTTAGAAACAGCCTTTTGGTGACACACTTCTTTTTAGCTCACCTGAGCACAACGTGCTCAAGGTGAGCTTTTGTGATCGCCCTTTGTCCGTCGTCCGTCGTCGTGTGTCGTGCATCGTGCGTCGTCAACAATTTGCTTTAAACGACATCTCCTCTGAAACCGCTGGACAGAATTTGATTAAACTTGGCAGGGATGATCCTTGGGTGAGGCTCTACAAAAGTTGCTAAAATAAAGTTGATCCATGAAGAACTCTGGTTGCCATGGCAACAAAAAGAAAAATAATTTAAAAACTTTAAAAATCATCTCCTTCAAAACTACTGGCCAGATTTCAAAATAATTTGGTACAGATGTTCCTTGGGTCAACCTCTACCAAAGTTGCTAAAATTATTCCGATCTGTTAAAAAACATGGCCGCCAGGGGCGGGGCTTATTTGCCTTATATGTATATAGAGAAACCTTTAAACAACATCTCCTCTGAAACCACTGGACAGAATTTGATTAAACTTGGCAGGGATGATCCTTGGGTCAACCTTCACAAAAGTTGCTAAAATAAACTTGATCCATGTAGAACTCTGGTTGCCATGGCAACAAAAAGAAAAAAAAAATGAAAACTTTAAAAATCATCTTCTTCAAAACTACTGGCCAGATTTTAAAATAAATTGGTACAGATGTTCCTTGGGTCAACCTCTACCAAAGTTGCTAAAATTTTTCTGATCTGTAATAAACATGGCCGCCAGGTAGCTTAATAAAATGCAAAAAAGTTACATTAAATTACAAGGCCACTTATTAAAGAGAGAGAAGTCTAACAGAGAGAGAGAGAGAGAGAGAGAGAGAGAGAAAACCAGCTAGAAACAAAAAAATAAATTGTACCCTTAGATGAGATAGTCCACTAGTCTGATAGGTCATTTTGGTGATTCCACTACATATGCAGAGGTGGAGAAGATAACATTACCACAAATACCATTCCTATAGCTTAGTCTGACCTTCTGGCAGAGGTCACATTTTCTGGACTGTGTTGCCCCACTGAGTTAGTGCAAAACTACATTACCTGCTACTATGTATATGAGATACTAGGCTTGTTTTACACAAAGCCACCTGATAGAGATATAAGGGTTATTCATACTATCCTAAATCAGAAGCAGCATCAACATCATCATTAAAGTGATTGTGGGGGGGGGGGGGTGAATATGCAGATTGTCTGCCTTTACTTTGGTTCATGTCAGTGTTCCAGTACACAGGGATTACCAAACACCTCTTAAAAACCACAAACAAATTATTAAAAACACTTTGTAATAAATTGCAACTTATTTCATAATAATTAACCCTTTTCCTCATAGAGATCTATAAAATACCTATGTGAGTAGCATAAAACCTAATCAGCCTGCAAGTCCAACTGTTACTCGCAGGCTGATCAGGTTTTATGCTGTTTGCTGCTTCTTAGTGGTCTGGGGATGAGGATTTTACAATTAAATTTGGAAAGGTTTAAGTGGGGCTTTCTGCAGATCAGGATTTATGTGGTACCTATAAAGGGCGTCAAAATGAGTTTTTATGAGGGAAAAGGTTAAGGACCATCTCTCTTTTTGTCCATTTTCAATCAGCAGTACAACACTGAAATCTCATGATCACTGTTTTTTTCCATACTATTGCTAAAATGGGTAAGAAAAACTGTCAAGTTCCTGAGAAACATGTATATCAGTATGATACATGTATACTAGGTTGCATATACAGTCAACATCGTACATGCGACCACCTGTATTAAACGACTTTTTTATTAAACGACCGTTATAAATCCCGCCCGAACGTTTTTACTATATCAATTTATCCCATTAAGTGACTTTTTTATTATGCGACCAGCGACCACAAAAATCAAGTCCCAGCACGTAAGATTATGCACAAAATCAACTTTTTTGAGCGACCGTGTTTAATTACGTTGCTAATTATCGTGTACGCTGGAGCATGTGTATATTCATCTTTAACACATCCGAACAAACAAACAATTATCCCGATCATAAGTGCTCACCTGAAACCAATTTGTTTTGACCACGCATGACTGCACCATGTGCAACTAAATTCTAAATATAGTTGCTGGTTCCTATTTCAACATTTACTAAGCATAACATAGGTGAAACCATCCCTCCAAATGCCGAATGCTTCGGATTTTGGTAAAAGAATATTTGGGAATAAGGTAAATTAATACTTCCGGATGCAATGCGTACACATTAATAATTCGTACCTAAGAGTATGTACATTGCGTCTTATGATATACGACCAGGGCGCCATTTTGAAATAAATTTATCGGGGTTTCTGGATTTATCTTAGAGACATAAAGAAAGCTCATTGTTAAATAATATTTTTTCTTGAAATTGTCCGAATCCATCCATGAATTCGATGTCAAATGTTGTGTTTTTCCACCGAACACCAAATGCAAACGTCAGCAAATGATCCAAGGTATTATTTCAACATAACAGCTAAAAAAAATCGAAAGATATGACGAAAATTAAACATGTTGATGTTTATTGATATAAAACAACAAAACATTGTGTAGTTTACATACGTATTCATGTTGTAATATAATATAACGTTATGATACAATTTAGCTTACAGTTTGTATATATGACTTGTTTGCCGGGAATTCCAAAAATATCTATTAAGAGACCATTTCATTAAGCGACCACTTTTTGGCAGTCCCTTGAGCGGTCTCTTAATACAATGTCGACTGTAGAGCAGTGATACTCAGGTGAGCGATTTGAGGCCCTATGGGCCTCTTGTTTGTTTAAGTCAATGTTGCAGATTTGGTATGATTTATTATTGTGAAATAGTTTTGTGTAATATGTCAATTGAAAACATCAATTCATTGTGACTTACCTCCTATAGCTGGGCACTTGATTGTAAACAAAGGCTGTGTGGGGGGTATTCATCACCTTTAGTGATAGCTCTAGTGTTGCCTTTGTACATACTAGCTTTTATTTTTTACTGGTCACCGAGTTGTTAGAGTGTCAACCCTGGAATCAGAAGATTCTGGGTTCGATCCCCGGTGATGACACACCAAAGTCATTAGAAATGCCTTTTGTATATAAGCATAGTTCAAGGACTGGATGGCCCGGTGTCAGGATAATGTGATTGGTTGTGGTATCATGCCACATGTCTACGGTGTGGTACTGCAGTGTGGCAGCACTACATCTGTCTCAAGTAAACATAGTCTCCAAATGACTGAAATATTGTTGTCATGATTTTAAATCCAACAAACAGACACACATATTCAAAGAAAAAAAGATTCATTAAAACAACAGAAATTCACCTCTCAGACATTAATGGAAGATCTTACAGCAGTTGATATTCACTTCAGAAAACAAGAAGATGCCCAGTAACAATGCTGTTGCTCAAGTCCACACTTCTAAATTGAGTCCGAATGGAAGCTGGGCGATGGAAGCAGACTCTGTAATCCTTCCGGTTCTCATGATCGCGTGTGACCGCAAAGAGGCGGTACAGCGAAGTCTCGACAATGTGCTCAAGTGAGTATGAGTGTCGATACCACACTTCACACTGTCAGAAATATGTTCTGTTTAAATTCCTTGTTTAATCGCAATATATTCCAGTGTCACTTTTGGATAGCATGAAAGTCAATTTGTATACACAGATCTGTTAACACTGGGATGGTCCGTAAATATAAAAACACCATGCCAATGTAAAAATAATGAAATCATACTTTTAGACAACATTCAGATTTCTTCATTCTCTGTTAATGAAACCTATAGACAGTTTCTGGTATTGGTTAAATCTACAACCAGAGGATCCTTGTGACTCGGTACAAACTCAAACTCATTTTGTTTGGAGTATTGGCAAATAATTCCTTTCACCCTAACTCAGTTAATACACATATGACACCATATAAACAAACAATATCCTATGAGATTAAAGATAGTGTCAAATTGAAACACAGTATGTTGTTAATCAGATTAATCATGAAATAACTGTTAAAACAGAAACTTACTTTAAAACAGATGCATTCATATTCATAGCTTTTTAACATACTTTGCAAGGTTTAAACATGTTTTTCTAGACCTACTTGACATTATATATATAAAACTGTGAACTGCTGGGATTAATTTTTTTCTAGCTAAAAATGTATCCCTTATTCCTTTATTAAGGACAGGCTAATAAGATATGATATTCTAAGATATGACTCTGTCATTGATTACATAATAGTAATCTCACAAGCGATGTATGGAGTAACGGAATGAGTGCTTGTGGGCTTGCGACGCTGTGGCAAACAAAGAAAACCAAGATCAAACTGTTCTTTCTAGGGCTGTCTGATAAGAGTCTCCTCTGCTTGCTCATAAAAAATTAAAGCTCAGAGGTTAGTCATGAATTAATACATTAATATTCATGAGGTAAATATACATTAATATTCATGAGGTAAATATACATTAATATTCATGAGGTAAATATACATTAATATTCATGAGGTAAATATATATAAATATTCATGAGGTAAATATACATAAATATTCATGAGGTAAATATACATTAATATTCATGAGGTAAATATATATAAATATTCATGAGGTAAATATATATTAATATTCATGAGGTTAATATACATTAATATTCATAAGATAAATATATATTAATATTCATGAGGTAAATATACATCATTATTCATGAGGTAAATATACATTAATATTCATGAGGTAAATATACATTAATATTCATGAGGTAAAGGGTGAATTGGATTAAATTATTTTGAAAACACTGCCCACTGACTCCGAGATCTTAGGCCGCTACTTTACTTCAATTATTTTAAATTCTTAAGTTGAGCTGCAGATTTGTGCCTGTGTTATATCAAGGTGACTTTTTGTATTGAACCAGGTACCGACCTGATGAGAAGCGATTCCCGGTCATCGTCAGTCAGGATTGCGGTCACCAGGACACGTCAAATACTATAAATAGATACGTAGAACAGCATGGAATCACACACATCAAGGTAGATAGCTCATTTGGATAATGTTACAGTTTTTAAGGGAGTTAATTCATAGTATATAAATGTAATTTTTGTTGAATTCTACATTTTTAGCTCACCTGAGCACAACGTGCTCAAGGTGAGCTTTTGTGATCACCCTTCGTCCGTCGTCCGTCGTCGTGTGTCGTGCGTTGTCAACAATTTGCTTTAAATGACATCTCCTCTGAAACCACTGGACAGAATTTGATTAAACTTGGCAGGAATGTTCCTTGGGTGAGGCTCTACAAAAGTTGCTAAAATATAGTTGATCCATGAAGAACTCTGGTTGCCATGGCTACAAAAAAATTTAAAACCTTAAAATGGCCAGATTTCAAAATAATTCGGTACAGATATTCCTTGGGTCAACCTCTACCAAAGTTGCTAAAATTATTCCGATCCGTAAAAAAACATGGCCGCCAGGGGTGGGGCGTATTTGCCTGATATGTATATAGAGAAACCTTTAAACAACATCTCCTCTGAAACCACTGGACAGAATTTGATTAAACTTGACAGGGATGATCCTTGGGTCAACCTTCACAAAAGTTGCTAAAATAAACTTGATCCATGTAGAACTCTGGTTGCCATGGCAACAAAAAGAAAAAAAAAATGAAAACTTTAAAAATCATCTTCTTCAAAACTACTGGCCAGATTTTAAAATAAATTGGTACAGATGTTCCTTGGGTCAACCTATTTATCTCAGGTGAGCGATTTAGGGCCATCATGGCCCTCTTGTCTAGGGAAATAATTTAGTCTGCATCCTTCACATCAAGGTAGATAACTTGTTTGAAATAATGTTATTGTCTTCAAAGGAGGTATTTCACTTTACATCCAACATCAAGTTGGAATATTTTATATATAAGTAGTTAACTTTCAAGGGGGGTAATATATTTAAATTTAATGTCATACAGATATGAAGGTAGATAACTCATTTAGAATGATGGTACAGTTTTCAAGGGAGGTAATTTACTTCAATTGTTTAATTCTTCATTATTATATTTTTTTCATGAGGTACATGAACATTGTTGTTGAGGTCAAGGTTTGACCCAGTTCTACAGGCAGTGGAAGCTACTTAAGGTGTAAATCTGTATTACATGTATCCATTTCTATGTCACTTCTAATAAGTTGTCCTTCTCCAACCCCTATTATTATTGTCAGCAGTTGAACATTTAGCTCACATTTCTCTCCCCTTTGCACTGATTTTTCCTTGAATTACTGCCCTTGATAGTGCAGGGTTTTCCCAAATATAGTGAATATATTTCAAATTGGTAGGTCAAGTGAGTTGAAGTGACTTCTCTATATATAGATAAAAGAGACAAACTTTGAAATATTTTGGGGTGGTTTGACAAATCCAGGGCCAAAATATTGACAATTTTTAGCTCGACTTTTCGAAGAAAATGAGAGCTTATACTGTCACTCGGGCGTCGGCGTTGCGCGGCGTCGGCGTTGCAACACAAGTTTTTTTTTTTCAAACATTAATAACTTAAATACTATCAAAGGTATTCCACCCAAACTTAAAATACTTATTCACCATCATCACTTCTACCTTTCTTCTAAGGCCCACAACCTTGGCTACCCTATTTTTGGAGTTATGCCCCTTTCATACTTACAAAACAGCCAAAATCAAGGTTAAAGTTTTTACAAAGTTGTATATCTTCAATACTATCTAAGGTATTCAACTGAAACATCAAGTACATATTCACCATCATTACCTCTACCTTACTAACAAAGCCCATAACTCTTGCTGTACTACTTCTTAAGTTATGCCACTTTCATACTTAGAAAACAGCCAAAATCATGGTAATTTTTTTACATAGTTGTACTATCACATGTATTTGACTGAAACTTCAAGTACTTATTCACCATCACTACCTCTGCCTTACTAGCAAGGCCCATAACCCTGGCTGTACTACTTCTTAATTATGCCCCTTTCATACTTAGAAAACAGCCAAATCATGGTTTTAATCAGGTATTACCTTAATTTTTTGTTTCCCACTACCTCAACTTTACTGGCAGGGCCCATAATCCTATATGCAGTGTATTTTCAATTTTACCCTTTTATACTTAGATATTTTTTGGCTGTATTTACAAATAGCAAATAGGTTGGGCAACAACCTCTAATAACATCAAAGATTGGCCCTTTCTTTAATGGCGTTAGTATGTTTTGTCTTGCAGTTGGTGAATCAGCAGACCACATTCTCAAATTGATTCTCCATGCTAATTTCACCAATTAATTTAGATTTTAGCCTGGAGTTGGCGGATCAGCACACCACATTCTCAAATTGATTCTGCATGCTAATTTCACAAATTAAAAATGTCATATTTGTTTTTTGGAGGTGATAGAATAATTTCTACTATAACTAGAACATATACATCATTGATATGTACCATACTATTAAAATCCATAAAACTGTGTCTTAGCAACTGAGAAAAGTCGAGCGCGCTGTCTTATGGACAGCTCTTGTTTGTTAAAGTTAATCTCTGGTGTAGAGATTTATAACACATCTAATTTATTATTAATTTAGATGATTTGTATACATCTTTTAGAGAGAGAGAGAGAGAGAGAGACTTTATAGTGTACAAAAAGAAGCAGTTTTTTTGCAGGCTACAAATTGGATTACATATTACATGCTAAATTTCTTCATTGGACCTTTCTTCATTTTGGACTGTACCATTAGTTTTTTATTGGAGTGTCTGCTGGAAATATATGTACATATGTATTTTATTATTAGGAAATTTCTCTGTGTTTTTCTTTCTTGAAAGAATTGTCAATAATACTTTTGAACAAAATATTCAAGAAACTGAATTAAAAAAATTAAATGAAAGTAAAGAGGCTGTATTTTGTGTCAGGAACTTGGTCTGTGTTGAATTTTTTTTATTTAAAATAATGTACAAAAATCTTTTAAAACCATGTACCGGAAATGTGGAAACATGTCTCGGAATAGGGGAATAAATCGTGCATAAAATCAAGGGCCATAATTCTTCTTTCAGCAACCCGATTTGAGTAAGATTGAAGTGCCGAAGACGTTGAAGAAGTTTGAAGGCTACTACAAAATTTCACGCCATTATAAATGGGCACTTACTCAAGTTTTTGAAAAGTTTAACTATTCTGCAGTGGTAATAATAAAAGGTATGTTCAAGGGCACATAACTCTAATTTCAGCAAACGGATTTGAGTAAGATTGATCTCCCCTGGCCCCAGAGAAAGTTTGAGGGGTACTACCGAATTTCCAGACATTATAAATGGGCCCTGACTCAAGTTTTTGAAACTTTAAACTATTCTGCAGTCATTATTGTAGAAGGTACGTGAACATAAACTTTGCTAGTCAGCACAACCGGTACTACATAGCCATAATGCATGCTTACATTCCCTCTGCCTGTTGCCATGGAGACTGGTGAAATGGTTTGAGGGATTAACTTGGGGGGAGGACCTTGCTTAGCATCCTGCTTTGTGTGTTTTGTAATCAATTAACCCTGCTAGTTTATGAGGAGCAGTAGTCTTAATTATGTATGCTTAGCCTAAGATTTGTCTGTTCAAAGTGCATTAGATGGGAGTCGGTCATTTCGAGGGATTGGTTTCCTGTTGGTTAAGGCAGCTAGGTTTTGAACCTGGACCCCAAACTGTCTCCTGATTGGATACTTCATTAAAAGAAACAGTGGGTCCATGTCCAGTTAATTGACCAGAAATCCATTTAACAGAAAATCTAGGTTTTGTCGAGTTTCCATTTCCTTGTGTTTTTGCACTCTGTTTTATGTCTTCAAATGTCCATTTCTGAAATATATACATGTGTTATATGGATTATAAACAGTTAATTTAAAAAAGAGGAGGTGTGTTTCTGTTCTATAGACTTCACATGAATATTCATGAAGGAGTAAAATACTCTAAGTATTAATGACATTTGTATTATTACTAATTGCACCTAATATTTGTGTAAATTAGACTATTCTACTGTGAAATCATTCATTTTTGGTGGGACACTAATTTTTGTGGAGGGTTTTATCCACAAATATTAATCTCCACAAAAACTTGCCTCTTATATAGACCTCACCTTTTTTAGTACATATATCCACTAAATAATGTACCCACGAAATTCCCATATGTATATTATCAAGGAAATTTAATGTCAACAAATATTTATGATTTTACAGTATTATGACTTATATAACACAATCTTAAACAGTTTTGTGATCTGAATTTTTTAAACCTTTTTTATCTATTATTTAAATTTACATATATAATTTTGCACCAAGCCCTGGACATGGAATGGATATTTCCTGTGTTTACAGATGTATTTAGATTGACTTACAGGCCAATAGCTTCAGTGGAATAATAGGTAGTCATTGGTTGACCAGGTTTACACAAAAGAACACATGGTTTACCTAGCCATGAATAAAAGGGAGTTAAATGTCATAAGATTTGATATGAAACTTCGCGTGTTTCTGTGTTTCATCTGTGATTACCTCCCCTTTTCAGATGATTTAGATATATCACCAGATTTTTACGAGTATTTTGCGGCAACATTCCGAGTTCTGCTGGCTGACTTATTGCTGTGGTGCGTGTCGGCGTGGAACGATAACGGCAAGGCAGGGATGGTCAATGATGACCCAGGTTAGTGCATCTTGTCTCTTTATTTGTTTCTGGTGGTGGAGTGTTTAGCGTTTTACACTTACATTTTAGCCAGGTATCCTGCTAGAACACCTGCCTTGAAATTTAGGAGTCCCTCCTGAAAATTAGGAGTCCCTGTAGCACTACTTGGATATAGCCTGGATTTTTTCGCACAAACATTGCTTGAAAAGTTGTAATTTATCAAAGAGGGTTATTAATAAGAACGTTTAATGAAGAAGATTACTGTAAAAGTGGTTGTTTAATTTACTTTTAATCTAATAGTATCTTGACAGAACAGTTTGTGTCAACTGCTGTGATTAGAATATTCGACCTGGGAGCGGGAGGTCGTGGTTTAGACCTCCAGCCTTGACAAATCAAATTTGTAAAAATGGTACTGGTATAGCTCCCTTGCTTGGCGCTCAGCATATAAGGTTTGTTTCTGGACTGGTTTGCCAGGTGTCAGGATAATGTGACTAAGTATGGTATCATGCCACCTGTCTACGGCATGATACTGCAGTGTGGCAGCATTATATCTGTCTCAAGTAGACATAGTTTCCAAATGACTGAAATACTGTCGGTGGGATGTTAAACCCAACAAACAAAGACACAGTAGGGAGCCACAGCATCTGTAAATAGAAACATTTGTCTGTCTAAACATTTTTCGGTGTCCATCTGTTTGTCTCTTTTGATTTATTTTACTGCTCATTTGTATGTTCATTTATCTGTCTGTTCATTTATCAGTTTGTCTATCTGCTGGCTGCACATACCTCTCTCTATTTACCTGTTTGTCCATGGCGTGTCTCTCCATTTGTCTTTATTTCAATGCCTCTTCAATTTTAAGAATTTTTAAGAATATCTATTGTTGTTTTTTCTGTAATATTTAATTACAAAATTAACCTTTCTTACTGGATATAATTTATTATCTCCAAATGATTGAAATACTGTTGTTGGGATGTTAAACCAAATAAACAAACAAACTGGATGTTAACTGCTTTTTTTCACATGTTCCTTTCTTAGGAACGAATGTCTATAATGAATTCACTGTTTGTTTTTTTCTTCCAGAGTTAATACATCGGACAGACTTTTTCCCGGGGCTGGGCTGGATGATGACCAGAGAGGTATGGCAGGAACTTGGTCCAAAATGGCCAGCCACGTAAGTAGCCCAATACAGTAATCTTTATTAATCCCCTACCGGTGTATTCTGGTTGCTATGGTAATGGAAAATTATGGGGATTCATGTGTTGAATGCAACACCAGGTATTTGTTTTTAGTGGACCTATACCATTTACCCATGGGTAAAAGTTTTCAGGATTTTTCTAAACTTCAAGATTTTTAGATTGTCAAATGACTTCTTATTCTATAAAGAACTACCAGATATGTAAAAAATTGCCAAAATCAGGATTTTCAGATTGACAAATGACTTCTTATTCTATATAAAACTACCAGTATGTAGGTTTTCAGATTGACAAATGACTTCTTATTCTATATAAAACTACCAGAAATGTAAAAAATTGCCGAAATCAGGATTTTCAGATTGACAAATGACTTCTTATTCTATATAAAACTACCAGAAATGTAAAAAATTGCTGAAATCAGGATTTTCAGATTGACAAATGACTTCTTATTCTATATAAAACTACCAGATATGTAAAAAATTGCCGAAATCAGGATTTTCAGATTGTCAAATAACTTCTTATTCTATATAAACTTCCAGATATGTAAAAAATTGCCAAAATCAGGATTTTCAGGTGTGTTTTTTTTAAAATTTCCAACTTTTACCCATGTTACCTGAAATAGACTTGTTTTGACACATTGGCGAACTAGGGAGACCCTGATTAGACAGCTCCAACAGGGCATTTTTACCCTTCTTCACCTTAGCGGGTTACAGGCTACTTCACCCAAGCCATGTTACCACCTCATATTCCTCAAAATATCCTAAATTCCCCTCCCTCAGATAAAAATCCCCATCAAACTTGGGGAGGGGGCAGCTGCTTATAGAGAAACCCAGTGATCATTAATCATGGAGCTAACCTTCTTTACATGCACTTTGCTGTATTGACTTTCTAATATATTATACGAAAGATTATTTCAATGAAAATATTTCACTTATGAAGTAACATATTATAACATTGAAACCGGTTTCCAGAGTGCAGAGATCAATTTAGGCTCATAATCATGGTTTGTCAGTCTCTTTGTCACAAAACTTTAACCTTGAACATTACACGGAAATCTTTCCACCTACAACCTCCAAACTTCACAGGTGTAAGCACCTTGATGAGCACTTCCCACTAGGTGACCTTGACCTTCAAATGACTTTGACCCCCTAAGGCTCCCAGGGGGAGGGAGGGCATGGCGTTCATTTGAAGTCATTATGACTTGTTTAAGCTATACTTCCAGTGCCAACAGAAATTCGCATTGACAATAAATATTGTAAATATGGCACAAACATTTCAAAACGTTGATTTGATGCTTAGCAAAGTTTGAAATATTAAATAGTGTTTTTGTTAAGTTTTGTTTTCAGGTATTTAACCTGTGAGTAAGAAGTTTTCCATTGAAGAATAAAAAGATAGTAAAAAAGAAAGGGAAAAAAGTTCTGTTTGATGTGGTAACCATGAAAACATTTGTTGCTAGGTTTTCATGATAACCTTTGTTGCTAGGTTTTCATGATAACCTTTGTTGCTAGGTTTTCATGACAATGTTTGTTGCTAGGTTTTGGGACGACTGGATGAGACATCCGGACCAGCGAAAGGATCGATCCTGTTTACGACCGGAACTATGTCGCACAAGTACCTTCGGCAAAAAGGGAGTCAGCAAGTAGGTGTTCCATGATATATTTATACCCTTGTTTCAATAAGCCTCAATCACCTTGTAGTTGTGTTTTAAAGCCTGGCAAACAGAGCAGACCCAAATTCAACTGTTCCATCCAGAAAATTTTCTTTGCAATGCAGATTTTCTAAAAGATGAGCTACAGTATTGTATGAGCAAACAGAGGCATAAAATATTGTAGCTCGGATTCTACCCAGTCTACATGGCGAAAAAAGAGATAAAAATCCATTGTTTTCATATACCATTTGAAGTTCAGTTAATTAATATTTATCAAGTCATAAATTAGTTCATGAATATTCATGCAGTAATGGGTAAAGGGAAGTGGGTGGGAATACATCAGGTTCCAATCCAATATCTTTTTACATTGTTATGTTGTGGCATTATAGCAGGATGTGTTCATCACATACAAGATGGCTCTTGTCTTTTTTTTGTCTACTTACAGTGAAATTTTGCAGTTTTTTTAAGGGGGCGGGGTGTAACAATATTGGATATATTGTCTTTTATTATGTCCCATTATATAAAAAGTTCAGTGTCATATGTTGGGAGTCAGGTTGGTGTATTTTACTTGGATTTGGGAATCAAGTTCTAACAACTTGTACTGTTCTCTCATGATGGTTCCTGGGTTGGACCAGTACTTTGTGCCTAGGAAGACCATGAAGTCCCCCCCCTTTAAACAGTGATTCAAACCCATAACCTTTAAAACTGCTGTCAGTGTATTTACACTGTGACCATGATACATTTAAAGAGAGAGAGAGAGCAACTACTTCTGTAATGCAACTTGTTCACCACTTTGTTTTAACACTTAAATGATTTGTTACAGGGGTCTGTTTTACGAGAAGCATCTGAAGTTTATCAAGCTGAATGATAAATATGTGCCTTTTACCAAGAAAGATTTGACCTATCTCATCAAGGTAAGCTTCCTGGATCTGTTTGTCAAAGACAAGTCACATTATCCTGACACCTTGTTCTGTCTTATACACAAACACCGTGTACATATTTCAGGTGTCAGGATAATGCGACTGTGTGTGGTATCATGCCGCTTGTCTACAGTGTGGTATCATGCTGCTTGTCTACAGTGTGGTATCATGCCACTTGTCTACAGTGTGGTATCACTGTGTGGCAGCACTTTATTTTGTCTCATGTAGATAAAAATCCACATATGATTGAGACGTTACATCCATATCAAACAAATATGTTTCAACTCATTGCCTTGCATTCTCATAACCCGTTATGTAATGCTCTCAGTCTTAAATATTTGAGAGAGTCACAGGTGGGTTGAGTGAAAGACCTGTTAAAGGTTTGAATCCCGACCACAACATGCCCTTTACTTCATATAGACTCATTTTGATGCATTGGGCAAACAAAGCAGACCCAGTGCCGACTCCAGTGCTGTCTGATCAGGGTCTCCTCTGTTTGCTCATACAATATTGAAGCTTATATTTTATACAGTCAGCATGGCAAAGAAAAGTCCTTTATTTCATATGCCATTTAAAACTCGGTTAATTACTATCCATCAAGTCCTAAATTTGTACATGAATATTAATAAACCCTGACAGTCACAAGAATATTCATGAAGTTAAGGGTTATAATGTTAATGGTTTAACTTTTTTCCATCTACAGGAGAATTACGACCCCGTTTTCCAGAAAGAAATCTATAGTTACCCGGAAGTCTCATTAGCAGAAGTTCACGGCCGGAAACGGAAGGACCTTCCAGTTGTTCGAGTCACGTACCGAACAAAGGAACAATTCAAAGATATAGCAAAGAAACTAGGCATTATGGAAGATTTTAAAGTATGTGTGTAATCTGTTTTAGCTCCCCTTAACACCTGAGTATGTATAATGTCTGTTGTTCTTTATCAGCCCATATTTTGTACGAAAGTAGTTTGTTAAGCAACTTTATTTTCAAAGCTTTCAAGCTAGGTCACATTGACTCTGGACCTTTTATCATCATAACACTTCAGTTTTTGTTTACACACTGAGTTAAATTAAGATTGTGAGGTTGTTTTCCCCTCATCAGAAATATCATAATCATGGTCCTTCAAATGCTTTAAAGACATCGCATTCACTGACTTGGAGTTACAGGATCTTTAGCTCAAAGATCAAAGCCTATAAAGGCTTGCAATTACTATAAAATTCTCATGATCACTTTATGACCCTGATCACAATTTAATGATGGCTGGATTACCTTAAGGTCCCCTTCTCCATCAGAATAAAATACCTGCAGACTAGACACGATTTGTTAAGTAAAAATGAGGATATCAGTACTATTTAACATGTAATATTTGCACAAGAAGAAAGTTCTACTAATTTAAATGACCGTCCATGGTGGCTGAGTGGTAAGAGCGTCCACCTCAGGAGCGGGAGGTTGTGGGTTCAATCCCCGTCCGCGACATGCCAAAGTTGTAAAAAATGGTACTGTTATAGCTTCCTTGCTTGGCGCTCAGCACATAAGGGTAGTACCATGCCACATGTCTACAGCGTGATACTGCAGTGTTACAGCATTATATCTTTCTCAAGTAGACATTGTCTCCAAATGACTGAAATAATGTTGTTGGGATGTTTAACCCAACAAAAAAAAAACAAATAGATGGGACCACAGTGGTCCACTTGTATTTTTTTTTTTTTTTTTTTTGAAAGAATAAACAGTCATCTTTATCTGTTACAGGCTGGGACAGAGAGAACGGCATACATGGGAGTGGTCAGCTTCAATTACAACGGTCAGCGGGTCCACGCAGCACCCCCACAAGGATGGACAAAATATGATCCTTCGTGGAACTGACCGCAAAGGTCACCTTAGGTCACTTGTCATCTGCACTACAACAGTCTTGCCATTCTGAATCTAGTGTCTGTGTTCTATCTCTCATATTGGTGAAGTGAAAAGATATCTTCTGATCTTTCATATTGGAGAAGTGAAAGATATCTTCTGATCTTCATATTGGGAATGATAACTTCAGATCTTTTAAAAAATTAGTTTTCATATTAGACTCTGAGGGCTAAAACAAAACTGTTCAAAGTTTTTATGAAAAATAGAATAATGTCTGCCAAATTCAATAGAAGAGGAATAGCGTTTTGTGGGCTGCCCTATATACAATATTCATACAGAGTGAAAAGATAATTTCTTATCTTTCATGTTTGACAAGTAGGAAGATAATTTCTTGTATTTTTCATCCAAAATGTGTTTCCTGCTTTCATAGAAAAAGCTGTCTGGCATGGACTGAATAGTTCCATCTTGTTGCATAATAATGTAATGGCTGCTATACATGAGAAAAAACAAAGGGAGATAATTCACTCACCCAGAGCCTTAATACTGCCAAGGACATAGGGAAGGTAACTATACATGCCCTTCTAGTTGGAAATTTTTATGTGGAGATTTTTTAAAAAGAAATGGGGAGAAATTGTAGAAAAAATCCAGCAGCAAGTTCAAGAAATGAATGCAAATACATTTATCCATTTATTAACAAGTGCTGTTTTTAAACATGTTTTGTGGAAAAGTATAATTTTATAACTTTTTGATGTAATTGAACTGATATAATTTTCTGAAGTTTTCATAGGGAATAGTTACATATAGATTAGGGGAAAGAAATGATTTCATAGTGCATGTGAAACTAATCATAATCTGGCTATAAAAACAGCGGTGAAAAACAATCACTGGTATAGACGTTTGTATCTTGTTTAAAAGATTTTATAGTTTTATCTCAGGCCATATGATTGTTGCTTATATCGTTCTGAATAGAACTGCCGATAATCGTAGTAACCATGGTTACAAATCGAAACCCAGGGGAAATTTATTTGATTTTTTTAGCTTAATCCTGGTCTCAGTCCAATGACATTTTGTTAGAATTTCTAGATTTGGATATGCTTTGTCTAGATCTAAAACTCAGCTATAGTGTCTATAACCTGAGGCATGGGAACATTCTGTCACTCAAATTCCTGCTTGTTGAGAATAGTCGTCTGTCAAAAGTCCTGTGGACTTAATATACAAATCTGTAACTCTTCCACGTTGCCACAAAATCTCCATAGCAAGGAAGTGCACGTCCCATCTTCATGTCACAGTGAGTTTTTTCCTTCTGACTGGTACCCATTCACAATTTAGAAGGGACCCAAAATGGATTCACAGTTCAAAAGTGTATTTTTGATAGAGGCATGGTTTAAACCCTTTCTACTCAAATAAATTAATTTTAAAGGTGCTTCTCTTCCACAATATTTCAGTTTCTTGAAAATATAATCCATTCCCTTCTATTTTACAGAAAAAAAACTACAAGGTACTCTGTAAAAGCTCACATTTCCCCATCACAATATCAGCATAAATTTTTCACAGTTTTGAGAAAAACAACGCTAATTTTTCACAATTGAAGGGGTACAGGACCTATTCAGAATACAAGGAAAAAAAATAATGTGTCATGACCTGTTTTTCTGCCAAAATATGATTTTAAGGGATCAGATTCATTGAGATCACCTGTTTGTTATAATCAAAGCATTGCTGTAGTGCAATGAGATTCGCAGTTAAAGTCATGTGATATTTATGCGTGAAACATAGCTGTTGTCGTAAATGATAGAAAATAATGAAATCCTCCTATCAAAATCAATATCAGACTGTAAGTGCAAGGATATAGATAAACCCTATATAACAAAACAATATCAATCAAGTAGAAATGATTTATTTTATGCTAACTGACGAAATACTGTGTTCTATCAGGGAGATAAAATGTATATCTCACTGTGCAAGTGATTTAGATCTGCTGGAACTACTTTTTTCTTGTAAATGATATGTAGTAGCAGTTACCTTTAAAAAAAAAGAAAATTTGTTTGTTTTGAGTGTCAGATACCTTTAAATAAAAAGAAAATTTGTTTTGAGTGTCAGAATGGAATATATCTCATCTAGACGTGATGCAATTTACACATTTTCAAAATATTAAAGTTTTTATTTTATGAGGTGTATTCCTTACTCACTCAAAACAAACAAATTTCCTCTATATATCATCAATAAGACTACTCAAAGAGTGTTATGTTGTGTAATTGTGTGTTAGACAAAAATGTCAACAAGTAGTGAGACTGCAATATACTGTATGTAGTGACTACAAAGTAGGTTTTTCATGAAGTTACGATCACTTTTACAGTATTTCACCATTTAACACGACCTTGGCTTGGCTTGATATAGGATTTAACATAATATTATGACTTTCTTATTTCTGGTCAAAGTACACTTAAGGGACAAGAAAGGTCCAGCCATGACTTGCCCTTGCACAGAATTTGAAAATGGTTTCAAGTTTTTTGTTTTAATTGTTTTGGTAAGGTTCTTTAGAGACAGTCTCGGCTTCTACCTAGTTCAGTATTTCTACCTCACTCATCCTTGCCATCTCCTCTCCTTTCAATAACAAATAATAACTAAACATCTTGCCATTAGTGCATCCCTACGTGTTTGTTGATCCAACATATGTGGTCACCCGTAAGTGTGTGTTTGTGTTTGCTGCATGCTCCGTAGCAGTTTTCTCTCGCATCCAGAATCCCTTATATGCTACCATCAGGGCAAACTGGAAGACGCTTACAACTGGGGTGGGGAGGGGGGTTGCTCAGACAGTTTCAGTAAATTATGAAAGTTTTTCTTTATTTCTATGCAACTGGATGTTGCAAAAGTAAGCTGAATAGTTCCTATTTCTCACTGGCTTGTCATTAGTGCATCCCCATGCATATGTTGATCAAATGTATTTGATTGGTGAAATTAGAACAAAGAATAGGTAACAAAATGAATTAAAAGGTATATGATATATTAGTAAAAGATAGGTGATAAAGCTAGCTAAAGATGGCTGATAAATAGCAAATGGCAGTTTTAGATGTAGTTGGAATAAAAATGCTGATAAATATAAAAAAATGTATGACAATATGCGACTTGTTGGTGCTGATAGCATTAATATAAAAACATTGGCCATTGTTTTCTAAAAAAATATGTGGACATGATCTCAAGCTGAATGAATTCCTTTGTTTACTGTTTATTAATTGATCCTTCCAGTCGGTGGATGTCTATAGGTTCTCCACTGTTTCAATTGTTAAGCATATAGAAATGTATTTAGCTAGTATAAGTGATTAAATATACTTTAACAAGAAACTTATAGTCTTATTAGTGAAATGCTTTAATTCATGTATATTTGTTCCATTTTCCTCTATTTTTGTTTTGTTTTGTTTTTTTTGTTTTGGAAAATCATAAGCATTTAGAAGTTACACATACCTATTTTCCTTATAGATATTATTTGAGCTTATTTTAATAAGTTATTCTCCCTTTCTTGTATTTTAATTTCACTTAATATATTATCATTTAGGAAGTAAATCAGAGAATTTATGATTAGGGGGGAGTTCCACCAACAATTCTTAATAATAATAGCAGCAAATTTCCCTAATAAAAATACCCATATATTTCATTTCTTAACAAATATTGTTAGATTTTTAAAAGTAATAACTGATTTCGACTTCATTTACTTGAATATTTCATAAAACAGGAATGGTGAAATATGTATCTAACTAGTTTAAGAATTTAAATATTACTTAGCACTAAGTATTGTTGGTGGAATTCAAGCCAGTATTGTCTTATTCAGGCATGAAATGAGGTTTTAGTATGCATGTCAGAGTACATCTTAAATGGAGATTTTCCTATACTTGAAATTTTGAAGACTTTGAATTTTTATATATTGACATTTAGAGTGCAAGTGTGACCATTTAATTTATATAGCTGTTTTTGCCATCTTAGCCAACGGGTGATACAAATCATTCAAGGAGTAAATTAATATTCATTAAGTCATAAATTTGTACATAATTATTTATGAAGTAAAGTCAACAAATGTGTTACTTTTAGTTTACAAAAAAAAAAATAAAAAAAATTGGCATATCTGGGTATCCTCATTAGTTTTACATCTTTCTGCTAGGAGGGTCCTCTGTAGTTATGCAGAGACTGGTCTTAAGGTTTCCAAAATTCTCAAAATTATGGTAAAACAGAATCTGAAATGTAAGAGTTTTTGAAAATCTCATTTTTAGATATCTAATGAAAGGCATGTCTTGTAGATCCAAATTATGTAGTATGTATAGTTAGATACTCCAAGTACATGATGCACCTTTCTAGTTTTAACAAAGAAAAATGGAAGCCCTGTCGTTATGATTAAGAACTAGGTCAAACTGATGACAAACTGTATCAAATACTAGACCATTTTATTTGTTCATGCATATAGGGTCAAAATTGACTACTGGGGTACCTGTTTTATGGACTAATTCAAAATACAAATTGAGCTACACTGGGATAATAGGTAGTCAATGGTTGATCTGGTTTACACAGAAGAATGCAAGGTTTTGTTTATGATACTGTTTGTTAGCAGTTAATCTATCCATGAATGGGAAATGTGGGGCTTGAATTATTCACAGCTAGAAACTGGATAGGTGTAATGTGAAGAGATAAGCCAGCGTGAAACACACTTGTGTAACAGTATTCATTTCTGTCGTGACACAGCTTTGTAGTGGTTGGATGTGTGTTTGCAATCACTTGCATGCTGTTTGCTATAAAACTTTGCTCAACCAGGTTCCAACAGCAATATTAGCACTAAGTAATTTTTAGATTCTTCACTTACACAAGAAACACATTCCACAATTCTTGTTTATGAAATATTTAAGGTAATACATCCATTTTATATTTTAATCAATCATAGTCCTAAGAAGACTAGATGCAAGCATCTATTTACTTGGAATTATACACTCTTTTGCTCAAAGTCTATAAAGGCTTGCATATATAAAAATTCCAACAAGCACTTGATGGACCATGATCACAATAATGATGTATGGATTACCTTAAGTACTAGACTATGTTTTCATAAATTGTAAATAAGAAATGAAATTATTGATATCAGAGAAATAAAAATGATGAAAATTGCTTTAAGTATTTAGATATTACTTAGTGCTTGTCTTAAGTATTTAAGTATCACTTAGTGCCAAGTATATGTACTGGATTTCAAGCTGGATCTGATAGCTTGTAAAATCAGTATTATTATGAGACGCAGTGTTCCTTTTCATGTGTAAGTTAACACCATACTTCAGATATTAAATACGCCTCACCTCTAAGAAATGTCACATGTCTTATTTTCTATTTTTTTAATCGATTTTAGGTTAATTAGAGATGAAATGAGACATATTTCTGCAATACATTCAATACATTTGTACATGTTTAATGTCTTATTTTAATTATATTGCATAAGAAAAAAAAAAAGAAGAAAAAGATATGAAATATGTTAGTTTAACTGGGTATACAGAAAGCATTTTTAAAGTCTTTGATTATGTTATGTGTGTTTATGGGGATGGGTGAATGTGGCAGGAGATGTGTCATAAAGTTAATAGGTATATAATATCAGCATTAGAAGGAAAAAAATGGTAATATTTCATGTGTTTGATCTTACTGCCAATGTGCTGTTTAATAATCACTGCACATAACAAACGTGTAATATTGTATTAAGGGTAGATAAATGATATTCTTTACCATCTGACTTGAAACCTAAAATATGTCTATAGATGCTGACTAGAAGTGTAGTGACACAAAATACATACAACTCTACCTGGTCCCATTTTGAATTATCTCCCTTTAATTAATTTTATAATGAGTGTTTGTCCAGAGCAAATCTCATTTACTTTATAGAATAAAGGTTAGGTATTTGGAACTTCTATTCCGCTAAGGAGCCTTGTCAATTGACATTAGTGATTTTGCATCTGACCCCTTTTTGGTGGGACACAGGGGGGTAAGGTTCAGAAGGTGGCATTATGTTGTAAAAAACACATCTTGTTTTAAAATTGAAAACAATCTAGTTTATATCTCCCCTTACACGAGTAGATAACTCTAATCTCCCAAAACAAGATAAATAGCTCCATAGATTTTAAATATTCCATAACAAGAGAGAATAACTCTAAAAAACTGTGATCTCCCCTTACAAGGAGAGATGAGGATTGTGAAAGTAAAAACAAATATGTATATGTTTGTACGTTTGAGGTGTTTGAAAAACTGTGTATTTAAATACTTAAGAAATCAAGTTTGAATGTTGCACAAAAGTATTTTCATGAGAAGGATGTCATGATACATTATATATAGTGTGTCTGATTGAGAATTAATTGTACATAATTAGGAATAATGAGAGAGACTGTTTGTTTTCTTGTTAAATAGAGTGTTATGTATATCTTATTTAATTTATAATTGTGAACATACGTTGTGTAAATGAGGAAAACTTGGACAGTTACTGTATACGTGACAACTCACTGCCTTGTTTTTCATGGTCATCTATGTATATAGTCCCTATTTTTCTGTTTGTACAGAATGGTGAGAAAGCTATATATAGACTTTTCTGTGTGAATATCATTCAAAAATAGCAGCATAATGACGTCAGAAGCAACGTCATCAGTGACGTCATGAAGGAGTATGTTTATTTATCAAATGTTCATACATTATTCTCTTTCAAGTTTTCAGAGACTGAATACTTGTAGATTTGATGTGGATAAATGGCTGTAAGCTGGAACGTGTTTTCCATTTAGGTTATTGCTGTAAATTCATTACCATTGATAATTTATGGCTGTATCAATTTATTGATACAAGAATTTGATAGAGAGGTTTGGATGTCAAGTCGGATTCATTCTGCTTCTATCTTCAGAAATCAATACAATGATTTCATTGGTTATATATTGATTTGATGCGGATTAAGGGTTAAGGAACCAATCAAAACGTTTGTTTCATATCTTTGAAAGAACGTGGATAAAGCAGATCAACAGATTTAAAAAAAAGTGGAAAGGAATCAGTCAAGGGAAACATTAGGATGAAAGATGCATTGTAAGATTGTATACAAAAGTCCTTTAATAGTAATCTCCCATTACAAGATAACTCTAATCTCCCCATACAAGATTATTTAATTCCAAAGATTTTTAAATCTTCCATAAAAGGAGATAACTCTAAAGAACTGTGGTCTCCCCTTATAAGGTGAGGTAAGAATTGTGATTTACACTAGATTGTGTGTGAATGCGTGTGTGTGTACCTTATTCTCACATGTATATAAATATAT
Organism: Solen grandis; assembly: GCA_021229015.1. Classification (NCBI taxonomy): domain Eukaryota; kingdom Metazoa; phylum Mollusca; class Bivalvia; order Adapedonta; family Solenidae; genus Solen; species Solen grandis. The sequence continues at coordinate 60,980,151 of CM037789.1, read as the reverse complement.
TATGTATATTGGACAACGGGGGGAGGGGGGTAAAGAATAAAACATAAAAAACTTTGCCTGTATTTGTAGAATTATTTTCTCCCCAAATTTAAACTTGATAACATTTACTACAAACGAATGAGGACATTTCTAGATTGAGTAGCTTCTGTGTACTTGATGGTCCGTGTGTTTTTAGCTCACCTGAGCACAACGTCTCAAGGTGAGCTTTTCTGATCGCCTTTTGTCCGGCGTGCGTCCGGCGTCAACAATTGCTTCAAACAACATCTCCTCCTAAACGGCGTGGCCAATTTGAAAAATATTTTGCAGGAATGTTCCCTGGATGAAGCTCTACTAAAGTTGTATAAATGGTTCTGGTCCATTGCATAATTAGGTCACAGGAGCTAAAAATAGATTATAAAAATGCAAACTTTAAAAATCTTCTTCTGCAAAACTGCAGGGTCTAGAGCTTAGATATTTGGTGTGAAGCATTGTCTAGTGGATGCCTACCAAGATTGTACAAATCATGACCCTGGGGTCAAAATTGGCCCCGTCCAAGGGGTCACTTGATTTTACATAGGTTTATAAAGGAAAATCTTGAAAAATCTTCTTGTCAGAAACCACAAGGACTGGAGCTTAGATATTTGGTATGTAGCATTGTCTAGTGGATGTCTACAAAAATTGTACAAATCATGACCCTGGGGTCAAAATTGGCCCCGCCCCGGGGCCACTTAATTTTATATAGGAAAATCTGAAAAATCTTCTTGTCAGAAACCACAAGGCCTAGAGCTTAGATATTTGGTGTGTAGCATTGTCTAGTAGATGTCTACCAATATTGTACAAATCATGACCCTTGGGTCAAAATTGGCCCCGCCTCTTTACATAGGCTATATCATATAGGAAAACTTCTTGTCAGAAACCACAAGGCCTGGAGCTTAGATGTTTGGTGTGTAGCATTGTCTAGTCGATTTCAACCAAGATTGTACAAATCATGACCCTGGGGTCAAAATTGGCCCTGCTTCAGGGGCCACTTGATTTAACAAAGGTCAGGTCTATTGCATAATTAGGTCATGGAATCAAAAAGTAGATTTTGAATTCATTTATTTGCCTTATAATTTATGTCTGTATTTAAAGCTTTTAAACCAAATCATTCAATTTAATTATTTTGAATTTTTCAAATTTGTTTCAAATATATGGCTGCCTTGGTTAAACCTTATTTGTATTTGCCTTGCAAATATTTACAAATCATTCTGTAAGCCTATATTAAAAACTGTTGAAATGCCTTTGATTAAATTTTGTTTTTATAGCCAGTAAAAAAAAATGTAAAGATGCAATTAACCGGTAAGAAAATATTACAACATAAAAAAAGTACAAAGTGACTTGGGACGAAAAGAAAATCTCACTGAATGTTTGATACTGTGACAGCATACAGTCCAAGTCTAAGGGCGCCGTGGTCCAGAGGTAGCGTACCCGATTACGAATCCGAAAGTTGTTGGTTCAATCCCCGTTTGGGGCGCGGATTTTCATGACCTTCCCAGGCACAAAAAGTACTGGTCCAACCCAGGAACCATCAAGAGGGATTAGTATAAGTTGTAAGAACTTGTTCCCAAATCGACGTAAAATAAATAAGTTTTAAGTCTAAAACAAACCAATCCTTATCATATCTGTGAAAATGCTGTGCTAGTTAGTATGCTTTAGTTGTTTTAAGGTATGATTCAATATACATGTAGTGATTAATGGCTGACTTTGTCCACCAATGATTGTATGATTGTGTCCCAGCGACGATATTTCTATATTTCAATCATTTAGGGACTTTAGTTATTGAATCAAATATATATTTATATAAATATCAAATATTTTAAAACACCGTTCCCGGTGGCTGAATGGTTAGAGCGTCCACATCGGGAGCGGGAGGTCTACATGGCTCATACAGGCCTTGAAAAGTCCTTGAAAAATGACTTTAACCTTGTCACAAAAACGTAAAAACCATACTGGAAATTTAGTAAAAGTCCTTGAATATCGATGTATTACAAAAAACACAACAACAAAAAAACCAACAACAAAAAACAACAACATCCAAATAGAAACTGTTGTATATTTGCTCTTGGAACTCTTACTCTTGGTAATTGCGAATAAGTGATGCATAAAATGTCAGACATTGTGTGAATGGTAATTTTCTTGTTTACCACATCTTGAGACAATTTTTCAGCACTCAAATAGTTCAAAACGTGGCTATGAAAGAAGAAGGGAAATAAACGTTCTAAAAGTCGCCTTGAAAACAGTTTTAGCATTGAAAAGTCCTTAAATTTAGGTGAGAAAATCCTGTATGAACCATGTCGTGGGTTCGATCCCCGTCCGTGACATACTACATGTCTACGGCGTGATTCTGCAGTGTGGCAGCACTATATCTATCTCATATAGACATTGTCTCAAAATGACTGAAATAATGTCGGCGGGACGTTAAACCAAACAAAAACTTTAATTTCTTTCACAATCGTTATCGGGTATTTTTCTGCAAGCCAAACAAAGACTTGGAAATATGTTTTTATAAGAACATGTAGTGGTACACAAATCCATTAATTACGTTTTGTAAATTTGGTCTGCCAAAAATGCATTTACCATCGGTCCCCACCATCTTTTCAGCAACCGAATGTAAACTTCGTGATCCGATAACTACCCGACCCGATAATTACCGTTTACATAGAAATAAGCATATAATATTGCGTGAAATTCATTGGCTTTTAGTAGATAAAAAAACAGGAAGTCTATTTTAAAAGTTCAACTAAAATGTTAAATCAAAATATTGATGTATTTTGTATCTTAAATCTACAAATAAAGAACAAATCATTTGGCGAAAAAGAAATGTGTTTGTTTCTACTAATATCTCCGAAAAAGAGAAAAGATAGGCTATGTAGGTCGGCTTATCTTCTTTCATTACAATTTCTTTTTAACTTTTTTTCTATTTTTAACTTGTTTTAGAGGACGTGGCGAAAAACAACATTATGCAACCGTAATAACCCTAATACTAGGAAAGAAAGTTTTGGGTCGGTACTAAAAATAGGCTGAGTCGGGTTAATGGAAACAAGTAACCTTTTTATTACGCCTTAATATTTAGAATGAGATGCATATCAGTAAGTCCTGGACTATTACGTACAGGTCCTTCATAGTTTTCAGATTTATTATGATCACATAATGACTACATGAGGCAATTCAAAAACGTTTAAATGAAAATATTTATCATTCTTATATGTAAAATTGGCCTTATATTTTAAGAAAGACATGGGAGTAAGAAATAATTTATTCAATAATAATAATATAAATACGGTTTATATACGTTAAAAATATTTATCATTCTTATATTATGCATATGTAAAATACATACAATATATTGTGCTTGTGATAGTGGTTCATCCTCGCTTTTGAAAAAAGTTTGATAGTATGTGACCAAATTGATATATTTTCTATGTGTCGTATACTTGACAATGTACATCGAACACGTTGGAAATAAAACATTTCTATCTTGTGAAAAATAACGCCTGTTATCAGCTATGATATCTGACAGTTCAGTCAGATCTGCGCCCCAACTCTGTTGCCGTGCTACTGTTGCATTATTAGAGTTATTGTCGGAAGTTCCACAGGTATATCCGCAAGTTGCGCAATGCTGTAAAAATACTGTGCCCAAAATAAATTAATATCGTCATAAAGGCTATGTTAACTTTCGCATTTTTTGTTAAACGTTTTAAAAATAGGTCAATGTTAAAAAAGGTCAAGGTCAAAAGTCCAAAAAGGGTCAAAGGTCGATATATAAAATGTTGAGGTTTATCTGAATAGCCCTTGCAAAGATGAATATGCATACCAAACATAAAAGTTGTATGTCAAATAGTAAAGAAATTACGGCCAACGTTAAAGTTTTTGTTAAACATTTAAAAATAGGTCATAGTTCAAAGGTCAAGGTCAAAAGTCCCAAAGTGAAACATTGTTGTAAAGGTCTTGCTACAAGAAAGTCACATGTAGAATATCAGTGCCCTGTTGACAACGGTTTTGAAATGACAGGCATTTCAAAGTTTTCCAAAGTTACAAAAAAAAATAAGGTCAAACATCAAGGTCAAGGTCAATAGGTGAATATTTGCATATGTCTGGATAGGTCTTGTCAAGATGAATATGCATACCAAAAATGAAAGTTGTATATTGAATAGTAGAGAAGTTATGGCCAACGTTAAGATTCCGGACGACGCCTGACGACGACAATGCGGACGCCGGAATTACAATAACTATTTTTTCTTCGAAAAACAGACAAGCTAAAATGATACTCATTTGGGTAGACTCATCATAGATAGTTAGATTGATTAGATGGATGGAAATACGGAGGGACGGACACAGACAAACAGACAGACAGACAGATCAAAACATCATCATCATCATCTCTTCAGCTTTCACAATGGAGGCATTTAAACCAAAATTGTTCAAAGAAGAGCATGGTTTCGTTGTTTTTACCTGTTTTGTCTGCAACAAATGTGATTTCGCTGGAATGCCGAAGATGTTAATGAACATCTGTAAGGCAAGAATAATTTTTCATTCTTTTCTTAAATATCAGTTATCATTTATATTTTAAGTGTTATGGAATTCATCGCAAGCGACGCGAAAAATAAACTTGACTATTTGAGTTTACCGTCGCTTCGACAGTATTTCATTCATATAGCGACGTCCAGCTAATTACAGGTGGATGAAGACCCCGAATGCAAGGAGACATCCGTATAGAACCACCAACCTACTGCAAGCCGACAAGTTAGCTGAAATTCAAGGTCAATGAGTTGCAGAATTTAAGACCAATAGACGGACATGGTGATTCTTAATTGTAAAAAAAAATCATTTTTCGACAAGTGCAGTCTGTTTTATCTTCTAGATATCACGGGAATTGGAAGATATGCAAGACACCATGCTCAATCAAGTGTTCTTTTATTTACATATATATATTTGCACATGTGTAATTGCTGTAGATACAAGCAGGATAACAAATCATACCAAGTACGCATATTTTAAATAAATATGAGACATTTCAAAGACGGAATACTCAAGATGTAACTAATATATTGTGAGAGAAACTGTGTAAAAACAAAAGAACATAGGCGTGTATTCATCTTTTATCTTTAAGAATTTAAACTATGGGTATAGACCAATTGCGAACAAAGGCCAGAGACTGGATTACTACAAATTGTTGGACCGAAATTTTTTTTACAGACCAACCGTGAACAAAGGCCAGTGACCGGATTTCCACAAATAGATTAATATTTTAACCTCTATTAACAGACCAACTGTGAACAAAGGCCAGAATCAGAATAACCAGAATTAAGTTATGATTTGACCTCTGGTAACAGGCCAACTGTGAAAAAGGCCAGTGACAGGATAACCAGATATTCAGTTATAATTTAACCTCTGGTAACAGGCCAACTGTGAACAAAGGCCAGTGACAGGATTACCACAAATTAAGTTATAATTTGACCTCCTGTAACAGACCAAATGTAAACAAAGGACAGTGACAGGATTACCATAAATAAAGTTATAATTTGACCCCCTGGTAACAGACAACTGTGAACAAACCACTGTCAGTATTACCAAAAATTAAGTTATAATTTAACCCCTGGTAACAGACCAACTGTGAACAAAGGCCACTGACTGGATTACCACAAACTAAGTTATTTTAACCCTGGTAATTTAACTCTGTATACATTTACTTAAACTCCAATTAAAAAAAAGAACAGGATA
>CM037789.1:60956539-60974312 GCA_021229015.1 Solen grandis | reverse complement strand
ACATATAAATTTTCGTCTAACGTTATATATTTTTCTTTAATTTTACATATTTCTAATACACAATTATACGAAATAAAAAGTGTTATATTTTCTTATTGTATTATTGCATATTTCTTTTCGTCAAACGTTTTAACTTAACACAGTTATTTTACTTAGTCCTTTTGATAACCAAACTTTAAATAAAGAAATATTTAACAAAAGAAATACGGTTGGCTGAGCTCGATGCGGATGCAGTTACACAGGAAATATCGTGTGATGTGTATATGAGTGAAGGCCTGCATTATAGGATACAGCCGTGAAGGTTGAAGAAATGATATAATTGCATAATGAATCTTGAATCAGTTGAAAGCCAGTCTTCATAGATATTCGAATTTCATATACGTGTACACAAATATATACAAAAACGTGCAAGGGCAAACCATTTTTCTCATAATCAATACGTGTTATTAACCTTATAACCTATTTGAGCCCTGACGAATCAACATTGACCAGCCAGCAAGAAAGAGTCAGGAAGCTTGACAGATGAAAACTACCTAGCCAATAATAGTTTAGTTTAAGTGAAACTCTTCAGAAAGGAGGACTTGCACGCAAGAAGCATTTTAATATTTTAGATATCAAAGTCAATAATATGGTAAAACAACGTTTTAATGAACTGTACTTCTAATTCATTATAACACGATACAGTATTATGACACGTGTCTACAGCGTGATATCAAGTTGGGTAGCCCACTACATGTCTCATGTAGACAAAAGTCTCTTATGATAGTTATTAAGGGCATGTCTTCAACCCAAGCAAGGAAATATTAATCATTAAGAAACTGCATATTAGCCTTTAAAAGGGAAGACATTGTATTGCATTCTGCAAGGAAAGTGTGTAATTGCTATCATAAAGTCACCCACCGCCATTTTTCTTTTGAATACTGCGGGTTTTTTTTATTTGTTATTTGGAATGTCGAAGTTTTAGCTTTTAACTCTGAGTTACTTTTGAGAGTAATTTGACAATACATCAAATATCTCATAGATAACTATTAACAGATTACCGCCTCTGCAATATGAATATGTGGTATGCGAGTCGAAATTAACTTACAGTTTCAAGGATCTGAAAGTCAGGAGCCGGAAATTGTGATTTTTGGTATGAATAAATCATCAAGTAACATTAAACAGAAAGGGAAATAAATGCATTTACGAAAGAATTGATACGATCAACTGTGCTATTGTTCTGAAATTAAGGAAATAATAAAGCGAAAGTACGTGTTGACGAATGGATTGCTATCAGGAAATTAATATCTTGTGGAGGCTAAATCTACAAAATCTGTCCAGAGTGTTGAGGGATTGCCTGAACTCTTACCATCCTAATTTCTTAATTGGATTAGTCCTATAATTATTTTAAACTGCACCATATTAGATTGTTTGTGGAGGTTCCTGCTGAGAATTTATTGACGTAATAGCGAACAGTGCAGATCATGATCAGACTGCACGGAGGTACATGCTGATATTGGTCTGTACTGGTCACAAAGGTAGTCACACGTGACCACAGCATCGCAGGGGTAAGCAGATACTCATGAAATGGTTAATAAGATGACATTACTCAAAATTGAGTTCTGATCCAAGCTGTACTTAATTTGCAAAGAAGAACTTGCATGCGAGATATTCAACATGTTTACGGCAGTATCTAAAGCTATTTCGATTATAGTAAGCAGAATATATCTGTTGAAAAACGAATTGACCGATTTCCAATTCTCTGATTGTTCTTCATTTACTGTATACATTCGTGTAATGTTTTCAGTTAATGAAAGCTAAACAGTTAATAACAGACACACAGACAGTCCTATCAATGGAACGACAGACACACAGACAGACCTATCAGTGGAACGACAGACACACAGACATACCTATCAACGGAACGACAGACACACAGACAGACCTATCAACGGAACGACAGACACACAGACAGACCTATCAGCGGACGACAGACAGACCTATCAACGGAACGACAGACACACAGACATACCTATCAACGGAACGACAGACACACAGACCTATCAACGGAACGACAGACATACCTATCAACGGAACGACAGACACACAGACAGACCTATCAGCGGAACGACAGACACACAGACAGACCATCAGCGGAACGACAGACACACAGACAGACCTATCAACGGAACGACAGACACACGACAGACCTATCAACGGAACCACAGACACACAGACAAACCTATCAACGGAACGACAGACACACAGACAGACCTATCAGCGGAACGACAGACACACAGACAGACCTATCAACGAAACGACAGACACACAGACAGACCTATCAACGGAACGACAGACACACAGACAGACCCATTAGCGGAACGACAGACACACCACAGACACAGAACCATATCAGCGGAACGACAGACACACAGACAGACTATCACGAACGACAACACACAGAAACCTATCAACGGACCACACACGAAACTTACGACAACACAGACAGACCTATCAGCGGAACGACAGACACACAGACAGACCTATCAACGGAAACGACAGACACACAGACAGACCTATCAACGGAACGACAGACACACAGACAGACCTATAGCGGAGACAACAGACATCACGAAGACAGAACCCATACCATAACGACAGACACACAGACAGATCATTACGGAACGACAGACCACACAGACTATGATTGACAGAAACTATCAACGGAACGACAGACAACAGACAGACTATCACGGACGACAGACAACTACAACGAGACAAAGACCTATCAACGGAACGACAGACACACAACAGACCTATCCAGACGACAACAGACCATAACGGAACGACAGACACACAGACAGACCTATCACGGATACAAAACAGACCTATCAACGGAATACAATCACGACAACTATCATGGAACACACAGACAGACCTATCATCGGAACGACAGACACACAGACAGACCCATTAGCGGAACGACAGACACACAGACAGACCTATCAGCGGAACGACAGACACACAGACAGACCTATCAGCGGAACGACAGACACACAGACAGAGATATAAAGGAGATAGCTGAATGAAACCATATCATTATCTCCACATCTATGAGATTATGAATAATATTTACTGAAAAAGATATTGCGAATAGATAAAGGAGATAGCTGAATGAAACCATATCATTATCTCCACATGTATGAGATTATGAATAATATTTACTGAAATACTGATATTGACATGAGATATAAAGGAGATAGCTGAATGAAACCATATCATTATCTCCACATGAATAAGATTATGAATAATATTTACTGAAATATAGATATTGACATGAGATATAAAGGAGATAGCTGAATGAAACCATATCATTATCTCCACATGAATGAGATTATGGATAAGGTTTACTGCTGATATAGATATTGACATGAGATATAAAGGAGTAGCTGGAATGAACATATCATTACTCCACATGTAGAATATGGATAGTTTTGACGGATAGATATTGACATGAATATAAAGGAGATAGCTGATGAACCATATCATTATCTCCACAGTATGAGATTATGGATAAGTTACTGCTGATATAGATATTGACATGAGATATAAAGGAGATAGCTGATGAACCATACATTATCCACATGTATGAGATTAGGATAGTTCTGCGTATAGATATTACATGAGATATAAAGGAGATAGCGAATGAAATATCATTATCTCCACATGTATGAATTATGGATAATGTTTACTGCTGATAAGATATTGACATGAGAATAAAGGAGATAGCTGAATGAACCATATCATTACTTCACATGTAGATTATGGATAAGTTTACTGCGATATAGATATGACATGAATATAAAGGAGATAGCTGAATGAAAACATAATCATTATCTCACACATGTATGAGATTATGGATAAGTTACTGACTGATAAAGAATTGAATGAGAAAAAGGACATAGCTGGATGGAACCATATCATTATCTCACATGTATGACAGTATGATAATGTTAACGCAGATACAGATATTGCATGAGATATACAAGGAATAGCTGAATGGAACACACATTATCTCCATGTAGAGACATGGATAAGGTTACTGAATAGAATATTGACATGAGATATAAAGGAGATAGCTGATGAACCATATCATTATCTCCACATTATGAGATTATGGATAATTTTACTGTTATAGATATTGACATGAGATATAAGGGGATAGCTGAATGAACCATATCATTATCTCCCATGTATGAGATTATGGATAATGTTTACTGTGATAAGATATTGACATGAGATATAAAGGAGATAGCTGAATGGAACCATATCATTATCTCCACATGTATGAGATTATGATAATGTTTGCTGCTGATAAAGATATTGACATGAAATATAAAGGAGATAGCTGGATGGAACATATCATTATCTCCACATGTATGAGATTATGGATAATGTTTACTGCTGTAAAGATATTGACATGAGATATAAAGGAGATAGCTGAATGGAAACATATCATTATCTCCACATGTATGAGATTATGGATAATGTTTGCTGCAAATATAGATATTGACATGAAATATAAAGGAGATAGCTGAATGAACCATATCATTATCTCCACATGTATGAGATTATGGATAATGTTTGCTGCAAATAAAGATATTGACATGAGATATAAAGGAGATAGCTGAACAAATACATATCTTTATCTCCACAATGTAAAGTATGTTGTTTCTTAAAAAAAAAATAGAATTATACCCAGTGTCGAATTTACAATTATATTTTCGCATTATGTCTTAACAGTATATTATATATAAAAATAATAACAGAAAGCCATGTCATACTTCTCAACCGATCAGAAATTGTTATGAGCATAGAGGTTATTTTGTCTATTTACGCGGAATCTTTTATCTCTAACCTCATTTTTAATTACATGAATCATCATTGTTTCATCAAATTCATTCATGAGCATAGAGGTTATTTTGTCTATTTACGCGGAATCTTTTATCTCTTAACCTTGCAATAAACTTCATACAATAGATCCCATCTCATTCTAAAGCAGTCATTTTGTTTGAAAAAAAATCTTTTTCAAAATAATCTAAACTGTAATACCGTTGAATACTTCCTATTAAAATCTGACACAACAGTTAACCCTGCGTTTCTTTTTCCTTTGTGTTATATATCGTTGTCGGATAAAAAGGTCTACGGGAAAGTGTGTCGTGATTTGTCGAGGATCTGACTCGACCCGACATTGCCTCGTGCCCGTCACACACATGAAATTAAGAATAATATTTCTTCCGTGATAAAATAGGTGTTCAAATGTAATAAATCTGAATTTTATGCGATATCATAATAAATATTTCATATGATTTCATGAATTTGGAACTTAAAATTTGTTTTTACTCATTTTATACACGGGGCAAGGGGTGGGGGTGCAATCTCAAACCATACTTCGATTTAACAAGACAAGCAGAGCCTCAATGACCGGAAAAAACCTCTTAAACATGAGTTCATCTTCATAGCTAGAACAATAAAAGATGCATTTCCTGTCCCTGATGGCAGATTAAGTAGAATTTCAACACTTAGTGATCCATATACATATATAATGTATATATTACTGATGTAGACAATTTCGAAAATGATAATAATCGTAGTTTCAATGATCATTTATATGTGTTTTATAAGAAATGTGATTGTTTTGGACGTTTCCAGTAATTAATGTTTATTCGGTTCACTATAGAACATTATTTAGTTTACCTTACAATGAAATTAATAATATCACATTTAAATAGGTGCACATGTTTTCATAATCGATATTAAAAAAGAAAACGAATTTACACCATAAAGGGGCTTTGTTAGTGGTGTATTATTAAATGGTATTAAGAGAAATTGATACATACCTCAATTGTCCTGTTTTCTCCGGAACACCTATTTCTCTCTCTCTCTCTCTCTCTCTAATTTGCAATATTCTGTCCTCTGCTTATAATAAAATGTTATAAAGTTGTAACTTTTGTCAATGTTGGATATTTACCGAGAATCACTTTTTATGAATGACGCACATGTGAAAAAAACTCAACTTTTGCTATTTCCCATAGAGTCACGTGAAAACACATGCTTAATGTAATGCTATGTATCTAAATGGAAAACGCTAGCTAACCATCATTTTTAAGCATAGTTTTCTTCAAAATGATAGACAATAGACTCAAAACTGAGTTACAACGATTTGGCCAATACCTGTTATTATTTGGCCATTTTCACAAAAGTGTATTTTTTGCACGAAATTGCATTTTATAAAGGAAGGTAAAACGTGTGAGCAATACAGGAAAAAATGACTAGGCAACATCGTCACAAATATCATTAAAAATATTCTATTCAGAAAACAGGATTATTTGAATAATCAAAGTTCTGAATTTAGCTGACTTTAAATTTAAATGTGTTTTCTCAAAATGCGCTCTTTCTCATTTTTATTTAATAATTCCAAGTATTCAGGATCCGAAAGGCTTTTGTTTCTTGTAACTGGTAGTAAGTTTGGTACATAAACAATACTTCTTCACAGAAGCAAGATTTGTTTTAAAGTAAAATTTAATGTAGCACGCCTTAAAGGTCGCTTGTCTAAGCATGTAACTCTACAGGAAAATAGCGGGTGGTCAGCAAAAGTTGAGTAGTATATGATTACACTTAAGGTTTTCCCATCCTAATAGCCTCCATCTCTATGAAAATCATACGCATAACATCTCAATATTAATAGTTAGAATGTCAAAGAGTGCAGATCTTATGGGCATATTGACAAGGGATGGTTCCTAAACTGTCAATCAAGTATGTTTACATTAACTGGCTTATCCAACCAGTGTACGTGTGAAACACATGGTGAACGGTTGACCTACTTTACACAAAAGAACATGTGCATTTTTGTTTGTGATACTGTTTGTGAGCACTTGACCTAGGTATGAATAGAAACTGTAAAATCATCAATAGGGGGAGGAGTTACACAGAAATTGCGGAACCGTCCAGTTATATATAGTGACAGAAATTTGTTTGATTAACTCCCCTTTATAATTTTGTTTTCATGAGTTCTCTCTCCTGAAAACTGAAAAACGCTATTTTCTCCACTTTCCTGTGGCGAAATTTAAAATTTCTTTTTGAAATATTTAATAAAATCATGTAATACAGCTTTCTACCATGAGTTTTTCTCGAAAATGAATGCACTTTCATGTATTCGTTGAAATGGTATATTTTCCATAGACTTTAATGTTAAATAAAATTCAAATTATCTCCCTTAATTTTGATGAAACTTCAAAAATCTCTTGGTGGAATATCTTCAATGTTTCAAAATTTCATTGAGATACTACCATCCAGTGGCAAGGTATGGAATATGCCTATTAGGATGGGAAATCCTTAAATGAAATGTGTATTTGCGCTTACGTTGTTTTAAGGTATATGACCCATAATAGCCACAGATTCCACCAAATCCATGCAAATAAATTCACAATATTAGCTTTTAAAATGTCAAACCATGGAAATCTTATAGGCAAATTGACATGTTATGACATATGACAGAAATTATTTTATTACCCCCCCCCCTTCATAATTTTGTTGTCATGAGTTATCTCTCCTGAAAACTACAAAACATTAACTTTCTCAATTTTCTACGGTAATAGATGTTTCATGAAATTTGAAACAGAATCATATAATACATCTTTCTATCGTTGGTTGTCCTCGAAAAATCAAATTCAGTTTTTTCCTTAATTACAGAAATTGCATATTTCCATAGACTCCAATGTTAATTTAAATTAAGATTATCTCTCTCTCTCTCTCTCTCTCTCTCCCTTTTACAATTTATAATAAATGGATATTGTTTTTTTGGATGTCTTCAAAGTGACAAAGTTTTACAGAAATATTACCATCCAGTGTCAAGATATGGAATATGGATATTGTTTGGTTTATATCTTAATAGGAAGAGTTTTACCGGGAAATACCTCTTCCTTTTTTTTCCCGGTAGATGTCTCCACCTCTTAAGTGTATAACAGACGAAGTATCACGCTTCATATAACCATGACACAGTACCGAATAACGTGGATAGGGCTCGTTAAGCTGTAATCTCGTCCTTATAGCGTTTCGTCTCGCGTATTTATATATAATAATGGTTTGTTAATAATCAAAGAATACATTTCACATATGAATAACTGCATGAACATATTAAAAATAGTGAGCAATATCCGGTCCCGGTGGCTAGGTAATAAGAACGTCCAGCCAGAGAGGTCGGAAGCTCACTTAACAGTCCGAACTCAAGAATTCGCTACCTGTAACTGGAGAAGACGCCATTTTGCGGAACGTATCACATGGTACTCCAAGCACTTGTTTCGGGGATAACGTATTCTATATTAAATCGATTTTCCCGGAAGTGGCGTTTGCAAAAAAAAAGTTGTTCTCCTGTGCAATGTAACCTACACATGATAACTTTTTATGTCAAGATTCAAATACTTTAACAACAATAAAAAGGATGAGTAGAAAAAAAAATATATCTACTGATCATCTGTGAACGAGTTGCTTTAAAGCTTGCTTTTTAAGCCTTTGATGGTGTTAATGAGAATGATTACGTGGCTGTCATTGCTAATATGTAATATTATAGCTATTTCCCTTTTTTCTTGGAATGTAATAATAATCTCTCCGATATACAAGATATTAAAGTTTGCCAAACTTATTTTATACAAATTGTTTTCTAGACGCAATACAGTAAAATTCCGTTTCAAAATTCAAATCTTCCGTACATAAATTTATTCGTACAGAATGGCAATTGAGTTGGGACAATATTCTTTTTCAAGAAAAAACATTATATACAAGCAATTTAATAACTTTTGTGTCCGGCTTTCCGCGCGGTGTCTCGGGAATAATCTGTTATAAAACGCTATCGAATCTGACGCAGTCGTCTCATTTTTATCATTATAACCTTGAATACATTTTTTGTGATCTCTTTCAAGAACCATTATAATATAATGCTTATGTAATCGACTTGTAGTTTAGTCTTATACGAATTAATTGTTGTAATTTACATATACCCTGTCTTAGATTATTCGGTACACTTTATATATAATAAGATTTAATCTGATTTAGATATGAGGTTCGCCTTATTTGGAGAGATGTCAGTGGGTTAGCCACTTGATAAAAGGAAATGCTTCCTTTGTAAGCATTATAGTTGTGCGCGCCTTTTGAGAGTGACCTGCTTTACAGTGTTAATCAAAAACTTATACAAATTCGGTGAAGGCATTTGCAGAAATTTTGGGATAATTTCAAATATTTTGAAGGTAATTATATTTATCTACATCTGTACATTTGCAATTATTAACAAAATATGATACATTTAAATAAGTGTTTGGATATAATGGTAAAAATGGTAAATTGTTTATTTTTTATTCATATATATATATATATATTCTAATTTATTTCCTGTTTCTTTCCCCCTCTCTCCACCCCCTTTTTGCTTTGAATAGATGAATCCCCCCTATCTTTGTTGTGTTATAAATAGAAATCCATAAATGTTTCAGGCAAATTGCATTGAGTTCTGTTCATTTTAAAGTTAATATCATCTCTAGTTCAATCACAAATCCAGATAGCTTGAAACATTACCCAATTCATGTTATTTGTTTTAAAAATATCATAATTGTTTCAGAAATAAAATGGAATTTAAAACGTTAAGTCTAAATAGACTGAACAAAATTGTGTATGATAAGCATTTTTTTTAATCGTTGTATCCGACAAATTTAGAATATTAAAAGAAAGTGTATAGTAATTGTTTGAACTATGCATATGCACTGAGACAGATATATTGCTGCCACACTGCAGTATCAAGTCATTGTATCCTGACACAGGGCCAAGCTTATATGCTGAGCACCCACGGAGGGAGCTATACCAGTATCATTTTGGCTGTGGATCAAACCAATGACCTCCCGATTCCAGGGCGGATCCTCTAAACAAATGAACAGTAAGACTGGTCCATACTGCTAAAACAAATGTCTCGCCAAAGTTGCATGGGCTATTTGTGCAGCCAGACCATGAGTTAGACCCAAGATCCTATGCTCCAAGTGGGTGAACTGACCAGACCACATACATAAATCTTTCAATAATTACGGTTACTTAAAGGTCGTTACATACTCCATCGCCTATTTGGAATATCTCATTGGACAGAACATTGACATATTCTGGACAAACCCAGCGGGAAACTATATTGTAATGACCCTATATTTGGCACCAAATGAAACCAGAGGAGTAGAAGGTGCAGCCAGGCCGGGATTTGAACCTGGGACCCCAGCTTTATTATTATTTAAAAAAAGAAAATATTGAATGGATTGGCTTTATTATTCGCACGTTGTAACTTTCGCATTTGACAGTACTCTCAATGCTTGATTGATCTAAGAGATCATATTGTGATGTAGTATCCATCTAATGTTTGGTTTTTCTTTGTTTTTCAAAGTTTAAATATACTTTATAAATTGCCTTAAACCCGTAGTGGTTCCGTTCCTCGTTTTGACGTTCGATGTCCGATCGCTGTTAATGGAGTACATACTAGGACAGAGTGACCACTCGTTCAGAGATATGATGGCTTTATTCTGGACCCCGTTTTCCTTCCACATGCATAAAAGCATATGCATTCATCAAATCAAATTTCTGTCAAAATATTTTGACTTGTTTTCACTGTCCCGCTGGCCGAGCGGTCGCACCCGCCCTGTAAAAGTTTTGTGGCGGGTGTGATCCCAGGCCGCGACATATAAAATGCCTATAATGGTGATGGTATGTAACTCAGAATGATAATGGCAGTTCGCGTACTGCTCGGCCCGGGGTAAAAATGCGTTTTTTCACAATGCTAATATGATTATTTTTCTATCTTGTTTAACTGAGAAAATTCGTGTTTAGACCTAAAAGTATGAAATAAGCATGGACGCTTGTGGTGAGATGAGAATTCCAATTCTTACATAGAGTTCCTCGAATGTTTCGATATAACACAGTCAAACTAATGATTTTTTTCAACAAAACTACACTTACGAAAGTCAGATACGATTGGTACTGTATATATACGTTTTAGAGATTGTATCAAACTGACTGTTCAATACAGTTTCGTCTGTACATAGATTTCAGAGTAAATTTGTGTATTCCTGTGTCCTGGGCATTCCTAGTTTTGTTAGACAGTGGCATCACCCCTGGTTAATGACAAAGTAAGGGTAATGCATCTCTCTATTAGAGTCATTAATGAAAGTCATTATAACTTTGCTCTATATGTATACATTGTGTGGTGATAGCTGTACAGAATTATGTTGTTGTATATTAAATGATAATACAAGCATTATGTAGGAATTAAAAAATAAAACACACCAACATGTTTCTAATGTTTGTTGTCAACAGCGTGTAAACTACAACGGATTTAGGATTCAATATAAACACGAGCAGTAGTATCACATTATCATGGCATGTACAGATGTACATTTATTGTAACAGCAAATGTTTTAATAATGACAAAGACATATATTAATTCAATACGTAGTATTTTTTTCAGGTTGATCAGCTTTACTTTTAATTAAGTCACACATTCAACTCCCTTTATAAAGGTAGTAAAGTAGTAAATGACTAGATAAACACGCCGACCTTTTATCGTTGGTCTCATCTGTTGTTTATAATGTAAATACTGCTCAATCTGAGAGAAGATTTCAATCTAACCGGGTATTAAAATATTTTAAAAAAATGCGTAAAACGGTACAATCCCTCTAAGCTTATATTAATAAGTGTTTCTTTTATCCTTTAGTTACAAAACTCTTTAAAAATAATATGCAACAAATCTTAACATATTTGAATTTGAACATATTATACATATATTTTGTACATGTATCTACAATTTATGTTGACTTACTTTTTCTCAAGCACAAGGATCTCTAAAATGTCATGGTGATGCATTTGGAATATGCAAATGAAAACATCAGATTTTAAACGGCGGCTTGCTGTCGTTTTTAGAGCCAAAAATGCTTAACAAGTCTTGCTGACCTTGCTTGTTTGCATATTTTCCACGACAAATTTAATTTTATCTCTCCGCGCCTAGTGATGAAATGCAATCCTGTACTAACGAATACGAGTGGAATATGCTACACAGACGTTTATTCATAACCGTATCTGCTTTGTATGTGTTGTTGTTGTTTGTTAATAAGTTTTCTTTTACAATTGTTTTACTCTGTAAACATCCATCTTAAGCGTGAACAATATATTCGTGACATTTTTAATTCAGAAAAGCAATCCAGAAGATCTACTCCTGTAAAAAGTAAACAAGTAGCGCTTTGCATGTCTGTAATTAACCTAAAGTAGTACATTCGTAATTGTGTATGTTGGCGAGTTATGTTTCTCCAAGAGCATTTTTTAACTTTGAAATAGATAGGCAAGGATTCATGTATCTTAAAACAATCAAGTACCTTGTCAATTTCTATACTTACGTAACAGCAGATAGAATGCATACATCAGGTCCCAGGGAATGACTTACTTATGAACTTATGAATGAAGTCAGGTTCATGACGACCCTAACTCCGGATTGTTATGTAACAAACGAATTCGATTGTTTTAGTCAAAATTGCAGTCATATTGATTTTAATGCGATACCAAAGTAAGAACGTTGCACACGGTTTTGAAATATACTTTAAAGATTTTTTCTCTTGTAGTAACTCCATCTCGGATATGGAATTAGATTCAGAATGAAGCGAATTTCTCTCTATGAATAACGATATGTCGACTCGACTTTCCGAGAGAATCAGCGAAAACGATGTCCGAAACGTTGCACGTAACCTTAAAAATAAAAAAAAGATTCAGGAAAAGATAATTGTCAATGAGCATGTACAATTCAGTGGAGAAATCATGATTAAAGCATTCACGATACTGTTTAATTAAAGTAATTATCTCAAGTGAATGTACTCCTTCGCAATGGTCTACAAGCCTGCTCATGCCCCTTTATAAAGGCAAGGGGAAATCTAGTACCGACCCTGGTAGCTATAGACCAATATCACTTAGTCCGTGTTTTAGTAATATATTTGAAAAAAAAAAATGCTTAATCGTGTTAATGCCATCATTAATAAAAAAGGTATAAAATTCCCTTCTTAGCTACAGCAAGGTTTCTGCAAACTTTTAGCTGCATCACCACGCCTTTTAACTTTCAGGAAACAATTTTTCACCAGATCGAGAAGGATAGTAATGTTTATGCAGCCTTGCTCGACCAAAAGGCTGCTTTCGATCAGTCTGGCACAAGGGACTTTTCATAAAATTGGGGCGTTTTGGAGTAGTTGGAAAGGCATTTCGCATTATAAAGTCTTCTTACACGGACCTGAAATGCATTGTTAAAGTTAATGGTTATCATTGGAAACCTGTTCCTATAAGAAAATAAGTCAGGCAAGGGGGTGTTGTGTCAACGTTCTATTATTTACTTTACACTAACACACTTCTCGTTGAACTGGAGAATTCAAACCCAACTGTAGAGTTGGGCAAACAAGTTCAGGTAACCCGGCATTTGCAGATGACATATCCTTGTTAGCGTTGTCAACCCTTAATCTACAAAAAATGGTCGATATTTTCTTATATTGTAAGAATTGGCAAATTGACATTAACGTTAAAAAATCAGAAGTAGTTATTTTCAGACAGAAGCGCACAGTTCCAAATTCAGCAATAATGTATGGTGATAAACGTATTTCACAAACAAACCACGCGAACCCCCTGGGCATACGGCAAGATAGTAATTTGAAATGCACAGAAAGAATTAAAGAGCGATGCCAGCAGGCAAAAAGTGCGTGTTAACACAGTGTGTGCACCCACACGGTATCAACCCAAATGTTTCAGTAGAGATTTATATTAAAATTGTGCAGCCTGTTACTTTATATGGGAGTGAATTATGGAACAATATTACACAGAATAACATTCGCATTTTAAACAGATTCCAACATTTTGTTGTTAAAAAACTTCAAGGCCTCCTCCCTCGCACCAGATCTGACATGTGTAAGTCGATGCTTGGTATCAATAAATTATATTGTGTTGTGATTGTAAAAAAAAATGCTATCTTTGCACTCGATTCTTGGCTTAGGTACAAACTGCGTAAATCGTAAAACATTTACGCATAGATACTTTCATTATTTGACCAGAGGGCAATGTCAGACGGGATTTGTCCCAGATATCTGTAGAATTGTCTCTCAAATCCTGGCTCCATGTCCACGAGACTCCAACGGAAACGTTTCATAAAATTCGCCGTAAATAATTTACACCACGAACTTTGGATACACAGAGTGGCCACAGATGACGATTGTAGGCACTTTATATAATTACAACCCTGTATAATGAAGTCGCCTGTATACAGCGTCTGCAGATATAAAACATATAGCCACATTAGGCGTCGCATTTCTAGACCGTGGTGTCGAGTTCCTTAAACAACTCCTAGGCTCTGTGAGAAGTGTGGTTTATTATATAACGATATTGTGATTCATTGCTTTTCTTCTTGTGTAGCTAACCAATACGATCGTTGGGCTTTATTTGACAGCATTTATCGCATAGATCCAATACTGACCCAGACATTAGTAGCTTAGATGCAGAAGATCTTCATTCACTCTCCTTTGTTCAAATGTTTATTTACCCGAGACTGTTAATTGCAATGAACTATCTTACTTAGAAATATCATTCCTATTCATTTATAACTTCACGAAGAACCTCGTATAAAACTCTTTATAAAGAATAATGAGTTCTTAAATATCTTAATATGATAAGAACTTTCAACTCATGTGCTTTATATTGGTGACTTCAGTCTCATGTCATTGATGTGTGTTTGTGTTTGTATCTTTTGTTCATTTGTAAAATCTTTACTTATCATTTGTGCCATGTAATATTCATGTAAATATCCTGCATATCACCAATATTGGTAGCAATAAAGAAATTGAATTGAATTGAATAGAATACATTTTCATCATAAACATCAGCAGTAATATCAATATAGTTACTAACTTGACTTAATTATTTACCGTCGCTTCGATAGTATTTCAGTCATATAGCGACGTCCAGTTAATTACAGGTAAAAGAAGACCCCTAAGACAAACTCACTATTAAGACCTCCTCGCTATTAAGACCAATTCGCTATTAAAATCAACTCGCTTTTGAGATCACCTCGCTTTTAAGACCACGGCGCTATTAAGACAACCTCGCTATTAAGAACACCTCGCTTTTAAGACCACCTCACTATTAAGACCACCTCGCTATTAAGACCACCACAATTTAAGACCACCTCACTATTAAGACCACCTCGCTATCAAGACCACCTCTCTATTAATACCACCACAAATTTAAAGACCACCTCGCTATTAAGATCACCTCACTATTAAAACCACCTCGCATTTAAGATCCTCACTTTGAAGACCACCTCACTATTAAGACCACCTCACTTTTAAAACCATCTCGCTATTAAGACCACCTCACATTGCTGGTGTCGATGATGGTCTTAATAGCGATGTTTTACTCTACAATCATTGATAAAGAGGACCGTTATTATGGTTACAATAAAATGGAATATGTTTTAAAACAATTATTATTAAATTTAACTTATAATACGATGCCATATTATTCACTTTCACTTATATCGCTTTCCGACATGCATTTTGACAAATATATGGTACAACTTATCAAATGAGGCTGGGAAAATTATACATGACAAGCTTATGCTGGTCACAACTTTTCACTAATTGTAGAACGTATGTGCACACATCTATATAAAATGTCAATAGTAGTTCTCCAAATTAAGTGTATGATAAACATGTCCTGTCAGACAGGTTGTGGGTCGATGTAAAATATTAGATATGCAAGGTAAAGCAATCCTCGGTAAGCTTTGGAGCGTAAAAAATCATCGTTTTTGTCCTTCTGAAGTCTCGAAATGTAAATAAAATGATATGATGTATTTTTAATTTCCATTTTAAATTTAAAACTGAAGCTCATTGTTACCTAGATACCGTTGATGCCACGCGCCGTCTCATATTTTAGTAATGGCCGGGAGCTTTGATATTTGGCATGTAGCATTGTCTAATGATCTCTACCAAGTTTGTTCAAATAATGGCCCTGGGGTCAAAATTGGCCCCGCCCAGGGGGTTTCTTTCTTCAACATAGGCTAATAAAGGAAAAAATCTAGAAAATTTTCTTCTCTGAAATCATATGGCCGGAAGCTTTGATATTTGGCATGCAGCATTGTTACCTTGATCTTTAACCTAACTTTATGGTGGGACATTTTATCTTTACTCAGGTGAGCGGATTAGAGCCCTCGGGCTCTTGTTTTACAATTGTTCAAGGAGTTTGGGCTATTGCTATATCTGATTTAGAATTCTTATAGTACATACAGTTTCAAATAATTGCTTCAAATTGTATAGCCAAGCTAACTGTGCCTGGCAGTTAAAATGGTGAGTTTTTTTAGCTCACCTGAGCACAAAGTGCTCAAGGTGAGCTTTTGTGATCGCCCTTCGTCCGGCGTCCGGCGTCGTGCGGCGTCCGTCGTCAACAATTTGTTTTAAACGACATCTCCTCTGAAACCGCTGGACAGAATTTAATGAAACTTGGCAGAAATGTTCCTTGGGTGAGGCTCTACAAAAGTTGCTAAAATAAAGTTGATCCATGAAGAACTCTGGTTGCCATGGTTACAAAAAGAAAAATAATTTGAAAAATTTAAAAATCATCTCCTTCAAAACTACTGGCCAGATTTCAAAATAATTTGGTACAGATGTTCCTTAGGTCAACCTCTACCAAAGTTGCTAAAATTATTCCGATCCGTAAAAAAACATGGCCGCCAGGGGCGGGACTTATTTGCCTTATATGTATATAGAGAAACCTTTAAGCAACATCTCCTCTGAAACCACTGGACAGAATTTGATTAAACTTGGCAGGGATGATCCTTGGGTCAACCTTCACAAAAGTTGCTAAAATAAACTTGATCCATGTAGAACTCTGGTTGCCATGGCAACAAAAAAAATGAAAATTTTAAAAATCATCTTCTTCAAAACTACTGGCCAGATTTTAAAATAAATTGGTACAGATGTTCCTTGGGTCAACCTCTACCAAAGTTGCTAAAATTTTTCCGATCCGTAAAAAATCATGGCCGCCAGGGGCGTGGCTTATTTGCCTTATATGTATATTGGGAAAACTTTAAACAACATCTCCTCTGAAACCACTAGACAGAATTTGATTAAACTTGGCAGAGATGATCCTTGGGTCAACCTTCACAAAAGTTGCTAAAATAAACTTGATCCATGAAGAACTCTGGTTGCCATGGCAACAAAAAAAATGAAAACTTTAAAAATCATCTTCTTCAAAATACTGGCCAGATTTTAAAATAAATTGGTACAGATGTTCCTTGGGTCAACCTCTACCAAAGTTGCTAAAATTTTTCCGATCCGTAAAAAATCATGGCCGCCAGGGGCGTGGCTTATTTGCCTTATATGTATATTGGAAAAACTTTAAACAACATCTCCTTTGAAACCACTAGACAGAATTTGATTAAACTTGGCAGAGATGATCCTTGGGTCAACCTTCACAAAAGTTGCTAAAGTAAACTTGATCCATGAAGAACTCTGGTTGCCATGGCAACAAAAAGAAAAAAATATGAAAACTTTAAAGAATCATCTTCTTCAAAACTACTGGCCAGATTTTAAAATAAATTGGTACATAATAATAATTGATAAATTGGGTCAACCTATTTATCTCAGGTGAGCGATTTAGGGCCATCATGGGCCTCTTGTTTTTAGCTCACCAGAGCACGAAG
>CM037789.1:60906439-60956439 GCA_021229015.1 Solen grandis | reverse complement strand
CTAGTTTTTTTGACCAATAAAAATAATTTGAATAAGTTTGGAAGAGGGCCTCATAGGATCAATCCTGTGATTTTTGTTTAAATCCGCCTAGCAGTTTAGGAGGAGATGTTAAAAAAATGTTGATGCTGGACGGACGCACTGACACTGGCAATATAATTTTTTGTTCATCACTGCATTGAGAAAGATACTAATACAGAGTGAACAAACCAGATGATAAAACAAATTCTTCAAATAAAAGACACTAGCAGAAAGAAAAAAAAAAAAATAAAAAAAAAAAATTGACTAGTTGAGTGGCTGTTATTTTCATGAACTAGGTATGGTAACTCCAAACAAATTTTTAAGGTCAGCCTCGGCAATCATTCATAAAATAAAAGTGTCAATGGGTTAAAGGTTTTTGTAATTTAGTAAAAAGAAATGGTTGATACCATCAATGACAGATTGTTATAACTAGTCTTTTAATGTTTTTCAGGATTGAGAGACTGTGGAGAGATTTATGGGATGGATGTATCAGTAGTAGCTTGAGACAGATATAGTGCTGTTACACTGCAATATCACGCTGTAGACATGTGGCATGGTACCACACCTAGTCATATTATCCTTACACCGGGCCAGCCAGTCCCGGAACTACCCATCTATATGCTGAGAGCCAAGCAGGGAGCTACCAGTACTGTTTTTAATGACTTTGGTATATCCTGGATGGGGATCAACCCAGAACCTCCCACTCTGACACTCTAACAGTGGGCCACCAGAGATGGTTATCAAATTTAAAAATTAGACTGTTTGTATGGGATTTAATACCAATTTCAACATCTTACTCATACCTCAGCAGACAGTACGCCTTACTGGCTTAACCAGTAATTATCGATTTCCCAACAAGTAACTACTCTATATCAGAGGTTAGAGATAAATGGCCATTAAACACAATGTCTGAGATCAATTGTCAAAGAGAAATTTGTGCCCAGCCTAGAGAGCAACCTTTAGATTCCTTATCCAGTGCTCAACCTATTAAGCTAACCAGTTTGACTGTTGATGAAATTTCAAATGCAAAAACAAGAAAGATTCTGAAGTGTCAATGAAATCTGGCCAAAGGAATATTGAATAAGAATACAAATATTGATTTCAATGACTTTTATTCGTATAAATGAAATAAATATAAAAATAACAATTCGCCTGTATTTTTGAACGTATCTTTTTGCATAAATAAATCATTACTAAATGAAACAAATAAAATGCCTGAATAGGACCACCAGGTTAAAAAAATGATGACTAGAAGAAATTCACGTAATGAATTAAAACAAAAACATAAAGATATCTTTCGGCACACTACAGTTGTATTATATAAAGGTAAAGCAACTTTTGACATGTATGCACATCTTTAAAAATCCTGATTCAACAGAAATGTAGTTCACATTTGAAATTGGACTGTAATTATTAGGAAGCATGTGTTTTTTTTATTTGAAAAAAAGGTAACTTGCAAAACCTTGGTTTTTTTTAATATGCTTAAACAATTGGGTTAAGGAAGTTTGTTTTTAAAAATATTTGCCGTTTATTTTTACTTCAAGGCTGGATCCCAGGACATTAGTTGTGATTTTATCATAGTAGTTTCATAACCATTGCAATACAAGTGATTGTGGTAAGATTATAACAATATAATTGAATTAGTAATTTTGTGTGCAATAGTCACGTTTATAAAGTATTTATTAACGTTAAATAGAGATAATTCAAGCATTGAAATAACTGTAGATATGTGGCTTGATATCATACCCAGTAGCATTTGTGGTAAGATTATAACAATATAATTGAATTAGTAATTTTGTTATTACTGCCTCTCAGTCCCATCCTTACATTATGATTGCCACTAGCACACTATATTATTGTTATCTTCAACAACTATCAAAAACAAGAGTTATGTTTTGTTCTGTTCAACAACTATAATTAATTTAAGTTACAAGTTGAATCAGTGTGAATGGAATGAAGATTTTTTTTAACACAAATGTCATGACAAAGAAATATTTATGCCAGAAGATAAATAATTATATTAATCATGTTTTAACAAATACAGAAATAAACCAGTAGCAAATAATGAAACAACAAGATGCAAGTTTTGAGTCTGATGAAGTTTGGTTCAAAACAACAAAAAATGAATCAATTTTAACAAAGGGGAATAACTCAGGAATAAGATGACCTAGAATTACGGTTGTTGTTTACTGCATTTTTACACCTTATAAAGTATCAAAGTTGCAAGTTTAAAGTCAATCAATGCAACACTTGTAAGGTTATGCTCCGGACAAGAAAATATAAATCAGTTTTAATAAAGGGAATAACCCATGAATAGTTGAGCTAGAGATATAATATGTGTGAATTGCACTTCTTCATCTAATAAAGTGTTTGTGTTGCAAGTTTGGAGTCAATCCATGCATCACTGTTTCAGTTTTTCTCGGGTCAAAAAAGTGTCCAATGACAAAGCTGATGATGCCAATGACACTGATGACGATGACGGGCAAAGTGATTCCTATATGTCTGCAGGTGACACAAAATACCACACCACTCCAATCATTTGTAACTTGATAAACAAATCACTCAACTAATATGTAAAATCACTCAACTCATCTGTAATAGAACATGGTATCACTCTACTACAATCAAATGTAATATGACTAGAATTCTGCGGGTCAGATATGTCGTCTTACAATGACTAATCTGTTGACAGATTTGCTTCTACTGTACATGAAATAAAACTTGGAAGCTAATAAAAGAAATTTTGAAAGCAAATACAAATAAAGAAACACATTAATATGCTAATGCTTAGATTCTTAAACTTCAAAAGAACACTCACTCTGCCTTACCGTTTGATTTTCATCTGGTAAATCAGGACAAAAGTCAGAATCACAGTGTTTAAGTTAGACTCATATCGCATAAACTATCCTTACAAGTTTGTAGTATTCTCATTCTCTGAAACTATGCATCTCATTCTAATGGAATAACTATTAAAATCAATCAAAGAGGAATAATTCCAAAAATGCACAAGGTAGAGTTATGGTTCTTGCGCACTACAGTTTAGGACAATGCAAGAAACATACATATGAAGTCTCATTGCATTAAAAAAAATTTTAAAAAAACCAAAGGGGAAAAAGAGTTTTGATTATTGTGCACTGCACTTTATGTCATTGCAAAAATTATATATATCTTGTGTATAAATACCAATGCATTAAACCTTATTGTGAAAAAGTAATGCTCCAAACAAGAAATATTTGAGAAAATCTTTCACAGGGGATAACTAAAAATTATCACAAGGTAGAATTAGGTTCCTGTGCAATGCACTCTGGGTTATTGCAATAAACATTCATACCAAAACTTAAGTCATTCCAATTTATGGTGACAAGTTATGCTCCTGACAAGAAATGCTCTTAGACAATCAATCAAAGGGAAATAACTAACAAAATACATAAAAAAGAATAATAACTCAACAATCATGTTACAACTTTGTTCTTATGGTTTTTATACACTGCACCTGCACTCCGGATCATTGCAATAAATATGTACACAAAATCTTAAGTCATTCAAAGATATGGTGACAAAGAAGCAGATGAGGATGTCGCAGCGGACAAAAGTAACCTTTATGAATTTTCTGACTCTAGTCAGGCCACACGATGAATCATCTATTCCATTCCAAAGTCTGGAGCTCCAATAACTATGTTAAGTAAGTGCACTTTCATTTCTTCATACTCTTTAATTTGTCCAAGTTCCTGAAAGTTATAGATGGACCACAGGTGTTGACCGTAGAGAGACTATTAGATAAATGATCAAATGTAATCAGACCACTGGGAGTGTTTCTTGGCAGGCTTTCACATCCAAGAAAAGATTTCAGAACATCCTTCAATGAAACTGTTTTGTTGGATAATTCATCTCCTTCTCCAAGGCAGCAGCATGTTACCAATTTTCCTAAAAATACATATCCTGTAATTTCAACAATATCAACAGACACCAAAATTATTGCTAAAATATATACAAGGGGCGATCAAGAAGTTCGTAGGCTGTTGTCATATTTACCTTGTTAATAGTCACATAACTACAAAACCCCATGTAAACAATTATTAACATTTCTCTGTTTTAGTTCAATAAAAATTAAAGTCATTTGTAAATTAATCGTTGAATTATCCGTACCCATAGCAACCCACATCCGCAGACCCGGAGTATGTCAGAAATAATAAAATCTATTGTATTGTTTAATTAATATTGATCTCATTTAAATGAGTTTTCCTTTTTGTATTATGCCGCGATACCGTCTGACGTTAATTTTATATTATTACGTCATTACTGGAAATTTTGACATCACTAGCGTTTTTAATTTGAAAGATATACACAATTACTAAAGCGATATCAGAAACAAAAACATTAAAACCACGAGGTCAATGCGCGACGTCCAAATAAGGGCAGCTATAAAATTTTGCTTGGGACTGAATAAGACACTGAGGGGAATGTTGAAGATTCTACAGATTTCCAGTATAACGAAGGAATGTTGTAGACTGCTTGTTTTTAAATACTCAGAGAAATTTGTCCGCCGGTATGAAAATTAAGGTGAAGATTTCCTGGATCGCATCATTCATGTATTTGATATATATACACAATGTATGTAAATGATCATACTTTAAATATATGCAATATTTTTAGATATATACATTGACATTATTTTTTCCTGACAGGAGTCTACGAACTTCCCGATCACCCCTCGTACAATAAAGTTGGTTTTGTTAATCATTATTTATAATATCAAAAAAGAAACAAGAGGGCCATGATGGCCCTAAATAGCTCACCTGAGTCTATTGCAATAACTAATTCATGGGAATTTAGTTTAATTCATAAATAATTCCAATATAACTAAAGTTATCCCCTCAGCAGAGACAAATATGACCTTAAGACCATGATTTGGATAATCTTGGTAGAGGTCCACACAACAATTATATTTACCAATTATTAAGCCTTGTGATTCGAACAAAAAGGTTTTCAAAGTTTCAATTTCTTATGAGTATAAAAACTGTATATTAATTCAAGTGACCACTGGGACAGTCAATTTTGCCCCCCCCCCCCGGAAGGAAAAGGTTTCCAACAAGACACTGACAGTAGGGCAATATACGCCCCAATATGAGATGTGACCTTTAGGTATGACCTTGACCTTAACAGAGCCATCTGAAACCAACAATATGCACATCCTCTCAGTTTGGTTAATAATTCAAATTTCTTTTAAGCTGCTCAAGAGAGACAGAGCAGACATGACATTGCTAACGGGGCCGCCGTGGCCGAGCGGTTACAATCGTGGACTACAAATCTCTCAGCCCCTCACCACTGTGGGTTCGAATCCAGGTAGAAACTTCGGATTTTTCATGTGAGGAATCCTTCCAGCTGGCTTGCGGTAGGTCGGTGGTTCTACCCGGGTACCTCTGTGTACTCGGGGTTTCCTCCACCTGTAATTAGCTGGACGTCGCTATATGATTTAAATACTATCGCAGCGACGGTAAACCCCAATACAACAACAACAACGACATTGCTAACAAACTGACAACCAGCGTCATTACATAATACCGACCTTAGGGCAATATAAAATCAAAAGTCTAGGCATCGCTATTTCAGAAATGATGATTTTTAAAATTTTAAAAGGAACAATCCACAAAGCCATTTAGGAGATGTTGTCTTAAGCAATTGTTGACACCAGAGGCACGCAAGCATGCTGGACCAAAGGCGATCACAAAAAGTTCACCAGGAGCATCTTGTTAAAAATGCACCAATGTTTTATCATCAAAAACCATAACTTCTCTGATATTTTGTATATAATATATATAAAGTTCATGAACCTATCATGTATACTTTTCAAGTTATTTCAGGATCCAGACTTTGAGAATAGAAGGTAAATCTATTGTTTCCGCCGATGGAACTGTTAAGGGACTAAGCTGCTAAACACTGCAATGGACCTCATTTCAACAAGCATTATATTATTCTGGTTATTTCGGCAATATGATAAAGAAAAACAACAAGAGAATCGGTAGAACCGATGGATGCTCCCCGAATAAACACCAATTCCAAAAGCCAATTTATATATATATATATGATACAGTAATATAAAGAGAAAAATATGTAAATAAGAAAAATAACAAAGGGCAATAACTCCTAATTTATGCAAATGGAGTTATGGTTCTTTTGCACTGCCCTTATCCTTAACAAGATCTATGTAATCATGAAGATTCATGTTGATACCTCTTACATTTTTGTGTTATGCTCCGGACAAATTTATGAGGGACGGACGGACGGACAAAGCGGCAGCTATATGCTCTCCCTTCGGGGAGCATAAAAATATGATATGTTCATTGAGCGCCATGCCCCAGAGAAAGGGGCCTTAAATCTTGAAGGTGAACTTGACTTCTGACCCTGTGACCCGCAAATTGGTTAAACATCAAGAAACATGCACATCATGTCATTTTTTGGTTGTTAAATAATGTCACAGTGACCCTCCAAATGTTCTGGAAGGTTGAGCTCATCAAGGTGCATATACATGTGAAGTATGAAGGTACTAGGTGAAAAGTTATGGTCAAGATTACAGCCCAAAAACAATATGCCCCAGGGGCCATAAAAATTACCAAGTGTTTACTATATACTGACTACAGAAATACATACTGTCCACTTGCTTCAGGAATTTGTTGAAGTTGTACACAACCATTACTTCTTTGGCTTTTAAGGCATCATCTACAGACTCTGATGGTACAAAGAACCGTTCTTCTTCAGAAACTTCTGGTTGATCTGCAAAAAGTAAAATCTCCATGCCGTCCTCTTTGTTTTCTAAGAAGGTCCAAAATTCCATGCAGCTTAAGTCCTGTAATGATGTAAAAAGAAAGGCTAATAGTAAACACTGGTAACATGACTGGGGATCATTATAATGTAAACAGCATATCAGAGGAATCTGGAGCCTGTGCAGCTGCTCTATCACTGCAAAAATATCAAAAACATTACAAGCAAATTATTGTCATGATGTTTCCCTAAAAAGCTTATTTTTAATTGAACAATCGGCACTAGATAAGGTTTTACATTGTGAAAAGTGAGTCTCTAAGCTAGGTTCATCTTGTCATTCAAAAACATTTGAGAGAAATTTTTACCATCAACTCGCAAATTATAATATTTTTTTCTTTTATTTTTTTCTTATTTTTTTTATGCCCATTGAAAAATAGTTATTGAATCTACATGAAATTTGTGAAATTGTTTGTAGGCACAATATTTTGACGGATCTTTGAGTTATGACCCCTGAATTGTACAAAATTGACAAAATTAGCCTTTTCTGCTTTCTAAGTCAAATAAGTATTATCAGATCTTTATCAAACTTTGTGACAGTGTTGATGGGTACAATATCTGATTCAGGGTGCCGCCGTGGTCGAGCGGTTACAGTCGTGGACTACAAATCTCTCAGTCCCTCACCGCTGTGGGTTCGAACCCCGGTAGGGACTTCGGATTATTCATGTGAGGAAGCCTTCCAGCTGGCTTGCGGTAGGTTGGTGGTTCTACCCGGGTACCTCTGTGTACTCGGGGTCTTCCTCCACCTGTTATTGACTGGGCGTCGCTATATGACTGAAATACTATCGCAGCGACGGTAAACCCCAATACAACAACAACAACTATATCTGATTCAAGTTTGATAACTGGCTAGACCTCTCCAGGCATTACTGGATTATGGTCCTTGAATATGGCCCCAACTTAAGATGTTATACATGTACACTAATTGTTTGTTGTGACACTGAGGAGTAAGTATTGGGACAACTGGTCAAGTTTCTGATCATCAGTACAGTGGAACCTGTCTATCTGAATCTTTTTGCCCCCAAAAGAAATGTTCAGATAATTGAGGTGTTTGGATTACAAAGGTTAACTACCAGGATGATCCATCAGCAGAAAAAATACAGGACTGTGTGAAACTTATTTGGTTTAGATAGAGTTCTGGATTAGAAGAGTTTGGATTAGACAGTCATTGTTTATGCTATGCTGGCCTTAACTGGCCTTAAAATACAAGAAAAGACAAATAGTCTGCAGCTCATCATTCATTTCAACTTACCTTCCATGTATTGCAATAATGGCCCCCATGAACATATAGAAGCCGTAGTGCTGTCTCAATGCTTTGCTAGCTTCAAGCCTAGTTGAGTCCTTGACCTGTTTCCTAAATCCTGCTGCTCCAAGCATATCCATCAAACTATCATCTGGTTCACCAATTCCACCGTCAGACTGTAACTGAAAATAAGCAATGACATTATTACACAATCAACAGGTTGAAATGTAGCTGTAAAGATTTCTAATAGGGCCTGAAATTTGCATGGTCTAAATTTCACTAATGAGGCTTCAAATTAGCCAACCGATAAGTCTGACAAAGAAAACCTTAAATAAGATGAAGGATGAACTGTACTGCCAATTTATTATCTTTACCAAGGAAGCATGCCAGAAGGTGAAATACCTCCAAGGTGAGAATGGTTTTGTCTCAGTCACTTTGAAACTAGAATAGACACCAATGTGTTAAAACTTTATTCATTTTATATTGATTCTGTCACTCTTGTTGGCTCAGATGAAAGCGTGTGTGGCCAGTATTGTGGAAGGAAACCAGAGTAACTGGTGCAAACCCTACATGCCTGGACAGGTAACCACCATACCCTCTCACGTACGGTACATCACAAGGAATTAAACCCGGGACACATTGGTAAGAAGCGAAATACGTTACAATTATGCTATCCAGGCCAGGGTTTTTTCAAGCCTATCTACAGGTCAAGAAAACAGACCCGTTCCCTAACTGACCAGCCCCATTCCCAATAAAAAGTCCCTTCCATTTTTCAAAATATTGAATATAAGAAATTGCAAAAGATAATACAAAATGCATTCAAAACACAATCAAATAGTTGCTTTTGGTGTAAGCAAGCCTCTACAAGAATGGAGAAAGTGTAGTGCAAGGGAAAGTTATTTAAACTTAGATCCAGACTTCTAAATATCTCTACGAAAGTTTTACTCACAGATTAACCTACTAGATTCAAAACCTATCGGTTTTATTCGTCGAAACTTCAGGAAATACTATCGTCGAGACAGTGGTCAGTGTCCGGTAAGAAATCATGTGAGTTTGTTACATATATTCGCGAACAAATACTATGCTTTGAAATAAGAGAGACGGAGGCAAAGGATGTTCTATAATTACATCATCATTACAGAATCTATGTCTCAAACTGAGGCTTTGACTGACCTATCTACTTCCAATTAAGACTTTACTATGAAAACTAGAGCTATAAAAAAAGTGATGAGTATCCCCAACAGCAAGGGGACAAATTAAGTTTTGTCCTAGGACATTTAAATTTGCACATGGCATGTATAATTTCATATGATTAAAGTTTGTAATGAACTTTGAAAAATATAAATTTAGAACTAAAATACAAATGATCTTGACAAAATTGTGTCAACAGAAAAAAGACAAAATCCAAGGTAATTCCAGTAGTCCTCCCCCACAGAATGTAGTTAAGAGGGGCCTGCATACCAAGAGACTCTTAAAAACACTTAAACACACTTCAGACACAACTTAGTCATGTCAGCATTAAAAGTAAGTTTTTAAGCAGGTGCAAAAGAATATTTCTTGCTTCTTAAAGGCCCTAAAATTTTCATGCATGACTGACAGATTCTATCTTGAGTTAAAACAAAGTGGTATTCATACCATCTGCAATGCAGCTAGCACGTCGGACTGTTCTATTTCCAATACATCACCCACATTTGGTTCTTTCCTCATTAGAATGTAGTTAACGATGTGTTTATAAAATCTTCTTGGACCAGGATGGCCATTCAGTACTGCTAGAGCTGTTGCCTTTCCAAGTAGAACATATTGTCTCTCTGCAAGAAACTCACTGTTTACACTGAATGATTTCCCATCGAAAACAGGTGACATATTGAATAAGAGTGTAAAAAACTCCCTACGTGGTCCTCCAACATCTACTCCATCTTCTCCAAGAAATGAAACACTGAATGGACTTAACCAGTCTGACTCTCTACCAAACTTCAATTCTTCTGTTGCTGTTGTTATAAAGTTAGACCTAACTACACTCAAGGTCCAAACATGTGACTTTTTCTCCACTTCTCTAAACACCAGCTTCAACAGCTTCATCTAAAGACCTTAAATAGAAATAAGAATCTGATGTCTCTTCCACTTTTACTCCTTACATAGCTTAAAACATTATATATATGTCCACTAGACAAGACTACTCATGCAAGGAAATTGCAAATCTTTGTTTATACATCCAAAAGTTCATTACTTGTAAAACTTGACATTATTAAATAAAAGAAATTTATGTTTTAAAAGACTAGTGACTTATGGTCAAAACCTGTTTGTAGGACTTGATATATTTGTCTTGATACACAACTTAATGTAATTCAAGTTCTTTATATGTATTCCAATCAGCCAAGTAGAAAAACTTAAGTATTCTTATTGAGCCATGTATTGTGAGTTTGTATCAAAGGCATTGTATGAGTTGCACTCACAAGAACATTCAAGTTGTCAGAAAGGTTTTGTTAATCACTTTCAGTTGGATCAATTCCTTATTAATGGACATATTTTATCTAAACATGCTGTATGAAATCAAAAGGACATTAAGTGGATTGGTCTGGTTACATTTAAACTAAACATTTCAAGAATACTACTGCTTCGTTTTTTGCAAAAGGACACTATTTTAACAACTCTTAGTATTTTCTTCATAAAAATTTACCAACAATTACTGGTACACCTTGAAATTCAGTGGTTAGAAAAATTTTGTAAGAAAAACATAAGGCATTTTGGAAATTTTCTTATATTTATTTGTCAATAATTTCGTAATAGAAAAAGATAGTTGGTGAAGTGAGCCATAAATCTGTTTACGAGAAATTCAGCAAATTGTTTTATGAATGTTCAGCATGAGATAACATTACAGCGAAATCTATATAATCTTGCCAAGCGGTAGAGGCTGCTGTTGTCTATGCAATTAGTTATGGATTAAAATCTGCTCATGCACATCCTAGGAAATCCCATTATTTTTTTTTCTCCATTTCTTACTTTCATTTTACTATAAAAGAAAGTTTTCAAGTTACAAATTCAAGTAGGGTATTGATGTAAACATTTCAGTAAATATTATGTTGACATTAAAATCTTTTCACAGGCGCACAATTATTTAATTGCTTTTTTTTTACCTTCTAATTGCTGAATGTCCCTTTAAGAGCAGTTAAAAACCTCAACATCATTCCATGCCATAGGCAGAATGAACTAAATCGAGTGAGTCAACAAACCAAAGCTTCGCATTTTCAGGGTTCATACAGCCAAACTGGCAAAACTTTCAACGAGTTTATATGGCATTTTCAAGGATATTTACCCAATTTTCAAGGACTCTCTGTCTCACCAGAAAATCATATCTACAAAGAACATTCATTCAGCTGATTTTTGAAACAATATAAGCCATCAACAAGCTTGATGTTAAGAAAATTTTATTAAAAAAGATGTCTATTGTTGTTGTTTTTTGCATTTCTCAAACTTTCAGTTAAAAGCAGAAAAAAGTACCTTTATTTCCCCAAGAACAGTCTCCTTAAAAACAAAATCCAAAAAGTCCAAATATGCAATTTATTCATAAAACTTTTAAAATCTCTGAGCAATATCACAATTAGGGAACATAACTTTGAACAAATAATCTATTTGCAAACCCTTATTTCTATGACAATTCCCTTGGCATTTGAATAATTGTTCATATGAACATCAGAGATGAAATGTAAAGGTCAGTACAAACCTAATTGGGTCTTCAGTTTCTCGACAGAACATAGCATCTTCATTTCTCTCCCCACAACAAGCTGCATGTGTTTCAATGACATCCATGGGGAATGTTTTGTTACATACTACACAGGTTTGCTCATTTGCTGGCTGTTGGCTGAATACAAAAAGTCATTCTGGATCTTAGTCATTCATTTGCATTAAAGGTAAATTTAACTTTGAAAATTATTTGCGGAGCTGTAATGGGGTCATTAACTGTCAAGTCATTGACCTAAATAAAGCTGAGTTTAAAACCTATACCAAACTTGAACAGATTATGTCAACCATTCTTTACTTGTTGATTGAAGATAAACCTGTTATTTAGGAACATACACTAATGATTCATCTGGCATGGTTTTGGCATTTATGTTGCCTTGATTTTTGAACTCACAGCTGACCACAAATCAACAGTGATAAACCAGTTACTAAGTTTGAATAAAATGGTATCTGGTTCATTTGCCCTTAAAGTACACTTTTGCCCATATCGTTTCACCCAAGTCTTTTAGCCCCACAATGTAGGTCCATTCGCCCTAATGTATTTTTCTTTATTTTAAATGAATGATAAAATGTGTATTCCAATAGGTACTAAATTGCGTGATTTTTTATATCTTAAATAATGTTAATAATGCACTTAATCTTTTTTGTTAATAAAGTATAATAAAGCATAATGTACACTGTTTAAAAGGTGACATCTATTACGAAATAAACCTGTGTGGTAGGCATGAATGCTGGTGCGAAAACGTGCCACTTAGGATTAACTTACAATTATAAACTATAATTAATTGCAATTGACACACGTTAAAGGTGTGTGTGATAAATTACAATTTGTAACCAAATTACACAGGTTTTTTTTTTCCAAAGTTTGAAAAAGTTTGATCATATTAAATCATATCAAAAGATCTAAGGTGCTACAAATGTAACACATACTGATCCAATTATAGAAAAAATGTTTATAAAAGTAATAATTTAATCAGTTAAAATGTAAATTGTTATTGTAAGTAGTCTGTTTGATCATTATATTATAATACTCACATATAAATATAATATTTGATTATAAACATTAAATAAATAAACCAAAAATCAAAATAAGCAAACGTATATTCTACCATTCTGATCTTACTAAACAATACAAGGGCTAATGGACCCATATTTTAGGGCGAATGGACCCCTTATCAGGGTAAACGTGTATAAGGAAAAAGTAAATTCTGTCGAAAAGGTAAAGGGCTAAAGGGAATTAGGGCGAACGGACCCAGAACCGAACAAAATAGGTCCAAATTTACACTTAATGATAAAACAACTACATAAATAACAAGGAAGTAGCTCATTCACAGACTGGCAATATTGAAAATTAAGATTTGTCTGTGTTTTAAACAATTTACAACTTCTAACATACATTACACTATGCTTCCTTTAAAAAATATAGGAAATGTAAGCTAAATATGGAAGGAAAATAAGATGAGTAGAAAATCATACACAGCGAAGTATGCCACCATCTGTGAAGGATGAACTTCAAAAAAGAATTAACTTGCTGTAACATTATAGCTAAAACATTATAATAGTGTTCAGAAACAAGAGGGCCATGGTTGCCCTAAACCACTCATCTGAGAAGCATTGCTCTCATTGTATGCTCAAGTTATTTGTTATATGTTATGTATCATCATAATTCTTATGACATATATATTCTCCAGTATATGACAAAAGTGACCCATGGGGCAGGGCCCTTTTTGACCACAGTTCCTTCATTTGAGCCATCTTGGAAGAGGTCCACAAGGCAATGCTACAAACTTAATATCTAAGCTACAGTCCTTGTTGTTTCTTGCAAGAAGATTTTTATTTTTTTTCCCTATTTAACTGTTTTTAAATTAGCCAACCCCTAGGGGCCCCATTTCTGATGATATCAACAATTATTTTAACAACTTTTGCAGAAGTCCACTAGGAAATGCTACTCCCCAATTATCTCAGCTCCAGGCTTTATGGTTTCTGACAAGAAGATTTTTGAAGGTTTGTCTTATGTAACACTATGTAAAATAAGTGACTCCCGTTGCAAGGCCAATTTTGACCCCAGGGCCATAATTTGAACAATCTTGGTAAGGGTCCATAAGATGAAGCTACACACCAAATATCTAAGCTCTAGGCTTAATGGTTTTTGATGACAAGATTTTCTTTTATAACTCTATGTAAAATTAGTGACCACAGGGGCGGGACCAATTTTGACCGCAAGGCCATAGTTTGTGTAAACTGACATTGAACCTGCATTTCTACGATAATTGCAAGAATGTCCTGAGTATGAAATCTACTTTTAAATGCATAAATGAAATCTAGTGCAAAATATAATATCTTTTTTTTCCTCACCAGCATAAAAATCTTTTTGCGAATTTGCTTTTCAGAAAACTATATGTACTTTTGTTAATATTCAAAACCTACTTAATGCAACTGGTAACTGTTTTTTTTTTGTTTTTTGTTTTTTTTTTGTTGTTTTTTTTGATAATGAAAGTGTAATTTTGAACACTATTATAACTTTAACTCTAAGCTGTGAAAGGCACTAACAATCCTGAAACAAAGACCTAATTGGAAACTTGCAGGAAACTAACATCGCTTAGTTTTAAATCAATTTAAATTTTAGTATTCATTGATAATGAATACTGTTAATGCCAACATGCAAAGTTACCTAAATGATAAGAAACATTTAACTGTCGAGCAAACAAACATGCAATGAACCTAAATGATAAGCAACATTTAACTTTCGAGCAAACAAACATGCAATGACCCTAAATGATAAGCAACATTTAACTTTCCATTAAACAAAGTAAGAACATTTACTTTAACTTCATCTGGCTTTCTTTGTCATTATCTATACTGGAAATTCCTGATCTCTGCTAATAAAAATATATCACATACAAAAATAGACTGACAACAACCAAATACTTAAGCATGGTATGATGAAAATGTATTTTGCCATGCTTTAAATCTGCTCAAGTGATTATGCTTAAAGCCATATTAAGTCTCAAAAACATCTAAAATCACAAATAGCAAAAGATAGGTGGATGACAATTTAGCAGCTTTGTTTACAAACATTCAAATGCAAGCATTTCCGAAGTCAGACCGAAGTGACGCCAACTTAGAAGACCTGTAAATTAAATATTTGAATAGACAAATAAGACGTCACTATCTAAACAGACTTCCACGCTTTGTTTTGATAAGGATGGTAAAACCACAGGGGCTCGAATTTGATTTGTGACTAATGGGAATTATAAGAAACTAGAACTGTGAGTAAACTCACTATGGGATACCCCCGCCAAACGCCAAGTGCTAAAAATGGATTATCTCCCCTTTAGGTTGTCAAGTTAAAAATGGATTATCTCCCCTTTCGGTTGTTGAATAAAAAAAAATCATTGCTTCATGCACATCTACATATCATATGCTATCATTGTGTAAAGTCTGAGCCAAATCCATCAAACAGTTTAGGAGGAGTTGCCCTTAAAATCTTTAGATGCTAAAACAATAATAATAGATTATCTCCCCTTTCGGTTGTCGAATCAAACATTCCTTGCTTTATGCACATCTACATATCATATGCTATCATTGTGTAAAGTCTGAGCCAAATCCATCAAACAGTTTAGGAGGAGTTGCGCTTACAAGGTACATGGACAGACAGACGGACAGGATGATTCCTATATACACCCCCCCCCCCCCCCCCCCCTCCAAACTAATGTATCCCAAAATTAAATCTTGAGAAGGAACAATTTAACCAAGACATATGAATACTACAAGAAGTTGTTAACCCAGAACTGTTTCCACTAACTTATGATACAAATATACACATTAACAGATTATTGACTTGTATTTGTTTTGACATACTTACACAAGCATAGTCACATATTGGTCTGTCCTTCTTCTACTTTTTGCACAGCTGTACATTAATGTCTTCATCAGAATCCTGTCATAAGAGATATCAATAAAGTTGATTAATAATTTAATATCCCCCCCCCCACATACCACATAGTTTTTGTTCAAAGACACATAACTCTGCCATATGGTTAAGGAAGCACATAAAGAACATGTCATGCACAATAATACTCTATGCTGATAACTCCTAGCAAGTTTGATCAAAATTCCTTCAGAATGTAGTAGTTCGCGCCACAAAAATGGATGTTTAGTGTGGACAGACCACCCAACAGACCAACAGGGTGACTCCAATGTAACTCCCCACCCCAAACTTCATTTTGGGGGGTATAAAAAATAGTATCTGTATTTTTTTGTTCATTTAGTTTGGCTTTGTTTGAACACCCTTCAACATTATTGAGGTTGTTATGTAACAAATGCTCCTAGGAAGAAGCAGTGACAGACCCTAGCCTCCATAAGAACTACAAACTTTCTAAAACATGAACCCGGTCGGAAGCTGGCTCTCATTCAGTGATAAGTTACAGTGGTTAACAAGCTAGTGACTTTAACCACTCTGCCACGAAGGTGGGTGTTTTTTCTTCAATAACCTGTTGGGATACTAAGCTTTTCATTCATTGGAAATACGATGTCAAAAATATTTATTTTTTTAAATTTAACATTTTCAAAAAAAAATTCTTAAGACACACACTTTATTTCAAATATCATGCCAATAAATCATTGAGTACATTTTTTATGTTGGTTTGCTATTACAGCATACTCTACAAATTCAATATTTTTACCTCATAGCATACTGCCACGTGGTCTCTCAAAGACACAACTGGTATGTCTGTCCACATCCTTTACAAAGCTCTATGATGCAGTCTTCTATAGGCTACAAAATGTGGAGATACAGGTCATTATCAAGCAAAAAATTTAATTTGCCAGCATGAAACACAATGGCTTCAAAATGCCCACTGGATATTGAAGAAATGGGTATTATACCAGTGCCCAATGGCTTTAAAAAGGTGAGAAAATGCAAAATCACTTATTTCCCAAAACATAAAAAAGTAAAAGATTTGAAGGAAATTGTGAAAGCAGATGGCAAGAAGTCATTTGAACCCATATATTGATAAAATACTATTTGGCTCTGGCTTAACTTGACTTGACTATTTGAGTTTACCGTCCATTTTATGCAATTAAGCAGAAGTATTATTTATTAAAATGTTTTATTTCTGTGAAATTCAGTGTAAAAACCCTTATGGTTTAGATGTTTTTGAGTTTTTTCAATATTTGACTTTTAAAACGCTTATGTTGGGCTGAAAATTTCATTGGAGTTTTAAAGATATCCTTGTCATTTGAAGTAAAATTTGGAGGAAGCATGCCATACACAAGGTGAAAGAAATAGCTCTTCTTTAGCATAAGCTCAGGTTAGCTAACAAGGACTAAACAACCTAATATAAATTAACTATACAAAATGATGGTAATAATTTAGAAAGCTTACCTCAACATTCACAACAGGCTCCATGGAGAGACTTTCTTGGATTGGTCTTATGTAACATATAGCACTCCCAAGTCCACTTTCATCAGCCAAAAAGAATGTATAGTAGCCTGAGGATGGCATGCTGATTTTCTCCAATGAAATCCGTGCATTTGATCTCAGTAGTTCATACCCACCTCCATCCCTGAGTTTGGGGTACTTTTCATATAATGCTTCCCTCAAATATTCTAAATCTTTTTTTTTTTTTTGGCTAATGTCAGTTTTTTCTCTCCAAGCCCTGCATTTGTTAGTAGTTTTTTGGATGCCTTGTCTGGTACTGTTTCCTGAAAAATAACCTTTTTTAAATGTAGTTATTCCACAATTTCTGTTTTTCTTATAAAATTGAATAAAAAATATACATAAATTTACCCTTTTGTTACATTATAAGGGAATTTATAAAATATTTTGCAAAAAGTTTTGGCTTGTGGCTTACATATGTATTAAAAGTTTCAAATTAACAACTTTAGTGGTAAAAAAGATATTTAGGAGAATCTTTTGGTATATGCACTGGGAAAAGGGATTCTTTTGACCTAACCCCCCCCCCCAAATTAAGTCGGGTGAGGTTTTAAAAGGCAAACATTTTAGCATGATATGTGGAAATGCTGGGTCATTATAGGCTTCTTATGCTGATGAAATGGTGGATTCACCACTAGAAATATGTGTATATTAATGGACTGGATTGTCTCATTTAAATGGATTAAATGAACAGTTTTGCCAAAAGTGCTGCATTAACTGAACTGATTCATATATATCACTGCAATACAAACTATAATCATTTTATAAACATTTCTCCTATATTATGTGGAAATTATCTTTTGATAAAATAATATTCATCTTTCTATTCTTACCTGATGAGGGCTGGCCAAACAACAAAATTTATGTGTCCAAGTAGTTTTTGGTGTGTATGTTGCTTGGGGGATGGATCTATAACCACCTCTTGCTCGTCTGTATGGAGCAAATCTGTTCCTCAATGATGCTGTAATGTCTGTGGCAGTATTACTTGTAGTAGTACCAGTACTTGTACTGGGGCTAGCAGTTGACAAGACATTAACTGCTTCTTTAAGAAGGTCTGCCACCCTTTTTAAATTTGCCATGTAGAATACTGAAAGATAAAAAGATGTGGGGCATGTAACTTTTGTGTATTTTCTTAAAGAAATTAATCAATCTGCAGGTATGTATATGAACAAACACAGAGATTCCAAAATAATATTGGAAGTCAAACACTTTTTTTGCATTTAAAACATTAATATACTTGGTGACAAGTAAAGGATCAATCTTTATTAAAGCAGGAGATATCTTATATCTTTATAGAACATCTCCTGATTAAAGACATAATTTGAATACTTCAACTTGAACTTTATACTGCCAATAGTCAATATTGACCACTTAAGACACCTTAATTTTGGATGTGTTCTTGAATTGTTATTAAGAAAATTGAGTCCGGTACACCTCAGCTCTGTTTGTGAAAATTATGCATTGTTTTTCTGAAAATTGTGAATAAAAAAAGTCGACTTTGAGCGTTGAGCGCGAATTCACAACACCAGTAATGGCAGTGGCTAGATATTAAATTTTGAAAAAAAAGATCAATTGTGGTGAAGTGGGTTCTCATATCATGTGGCTTTGGTGGCTCGACTAAAAAAACATCAAAGTTAAAATCCTGGTCAGGGATATAAAAATCTAAATATAGATTTACGCCATGCTGCCCTTATATTGCTGGCTTTACAATGTAGGTGGGGTACGTTTCAAAAACTATTTTTTTTTTATATCTTCTGATATTGATTCAATATCTGCATACAATGGCACTCATGCAACTGAAACACGTGATGCTTAGTAAATAATTGTGATACTGTTTAATTCTCATAATGCATTTACCTTGAATGTGTAGACCTACACGCTGCAACACAGGGATTACTTCTCTTATTCGTACATGGGAGATAACTGCGTGGAGATTTGCCAGTCGTTGTCGGAAAATACCGAAAGTGAGCGGACAATTACGTTTATTTACGATGATGTAGTGGGCGGGGAAATGGGCGGAGCTTATTTATCAACATTGCAAACGTGTAAACCTGGATTAAGCTGAGCCGAATCATGATGGTCGGACAATGTAAACTTGCGAGCGTTAAAGTAAGAAGGCGTTTTGTAGTTTATCAAAATGCATTTTGTTGAAATACGTATTTACAATGTTGCATCGGCAAACTCAGTCCAAGAATGTATCTCTGGAGTTTAAATACTAAGAAATTCAAATGAATTGTGTATTTTGTCGGAAAATAAACTGTTCAACTCACCTCAACAAGGCTGGATTTTTGGCAACGAATAGCCTCCATAGCCAGATAGTAACTGAATATGTGACAATTTTTTCAGAAAGGTTTCGACATAGCTAAGTGGATAAGTGACTGGCAGAAATATGCCACCATAATCATTGAATTATTGGAACGTCTTTTTTTTTTAATCTAAAAGACTCTAATACCTATACACTATCGGAGTTAACCGATCGATATATATACGATGTCGATATTTTTTAATCGAACATCAAACGTCCGACCGCTGAAAAAAATAGATTTTTCTCAATTCCGTACAATTATTGCCAACCATTTTCTTCTTTTTTTCAGATTGCATTGGGCTGTTTATTTATTTGCTATTTAACAATTATACAGTTATTTTTCAACTCATCGTGGCGGAGAATTGTGCGGGATCTCCTGCGTTGGAGACTAGGATAACCTACCCGGGCAGGAGGCCATCGTCTTCTCGACCAATGAGGAGTTACGACACACTGCCTTGGTAAACTCGCACCTGCCATCAAAAAGTAAAAGGCTACATTACGGACCTCATGGCCTTTCACGGAGATAACCAAGGTTTCCTAATGTTTCATTAGGGTACCTTTGTTATCTTGGTAGAGATTAAGTGGTCAAAGACAAAGCGGAGCCATTACAGGGATTTAACCGTAAGTGCTATCAAGACATTATATTTCGCGGGAATTTAAGGCCGTGCAACTCAGCCTAAAAAGAAAAAAATATGTAAAGATCTATATTCTAAGACATGTTTAGATATTTTATTTCCATTTGAAAAACAAACCGATTTTAGAGTACAGTAAAATTGAATGATCTTAGGAAAGGAAATGTGCGAAAAACGCGATATTCGAATAATCAAAATATTTTTTTTTTTTCATTTTAAACATATTATTTAGGCCGTTTTATTTATTTTTCGTTCTAAATATATCTTTTTTAATGTTGTTGTTTTTGTTTTAAAGATATCATTTCCACCATCTGCTCTGTTGCAGTGAAAAGGTGAAGCCCTCGAATAGACTTCGAATAGGCAAGGTTCTCGAAATAATCACATATCGGAAATCGCGATTTTACTGTATTTGATAACAAAAAGGCAACCACTGGATAGGTTTATTATTTCATGTGAGGAAGCCTTCTGGTTGGCTTGCGTTTGGTCTTTGGTCCTACACGGGTCCCTCTGTATAGGGAGAGTCTTCTTCCAGCTTTTTTTCTTTTGATTATCTGCCCCTGATATGTTTGGTTTCATGAGTTATCTCCCCCGAGAATTATGAATTATTTCCCTTGAAAACTTAAAAAAAGTAATTATCGCCAATTTTCCATGGCTGAAGTTTGGAATTCTTTTAATCATATAATGTGGCTTCCTTCCATATGTTTTCCAATAGGATTCAGCTAATTTAAATATGGTTTGTCTTCTCAAATCTTAACTTAAACTTAACCAAACTTAAATTCTCGCTGAACGTTTTCATTTTTATTATCAATTTTTTAGATGCCATTAAAGTGACAAAGAGTCATATATATAAATAGATAGAGTCAAGATATAAAATATGGCTAGTGATGGTGAACTCAACTACGACTGAATAAGATACCTACATGTTTTTGTAAATGACATGGTCAGAACCACACACAGGACTGGCAGACATGTTACTACAGTCTTGGGAGTCACAAGGGTCCGTTGTGGTTGGAGCTGGAGTTGTCGTGGTTGTCGTAGTTGGAGTTGGAGTTGTCGTGGTTGTCGTGGTTGTTGTAGTCGTGGTTGGCGTAGGTTCGGTTGTGGTTGGAAGACCAACTAAAATAAATAGCATGTATACCTTGCACAAAGTAGTTTTAACTGGGGCAAGTCCTAGATTAAAGTTTGAGTACCGTGTTACAGTAAAACATCGATGTTATTT
The DNA here is from genome assembly GCA_021229015.1 of Solen grandis. Classification (NCBI taxonomy): domain Eukaryota; kingdom Metazoa; phylum Mollusca; class Bivalvia; order Adapedonta; family Solenidae; genus Solen; species Solen grandis. Next base: position 60,935,031 of record CM037789.1, on the reverse strand, counting down.
GCTTTAGAAATTTGATATTTAATAATGACACAATATACAAATGGGATAGTTCGAAAATGTCTGTCCGATGTTGCAGATGCATTCAAATCAAAAGCTACGTTGAAGGCAGACGTCGGGTGATACACGACTGAAGTGAAGAAAGCATGCGTACACGGAAAATTTAGAAGAGCCTCTCCCCTTACAACTTTAAATACATGTAACAATAATAACAGTGTACTTTAAATTTGCCGCTTCTGTGGTTGCTTAGCAACTGCACACAGTTGAAACAAAAATGGCGGCTGTGTTTACACAACCAGAACTTGACTTGGGATAAATCTCAAAATCATGAAATTATAACAAGTGAACATTTTCAAATACTTTGCAAAACTAAATTTAAACACGGACTATATCAAACTGACTAGGAAATATTGACTTTGATCGCATAAATAATAAATATGATGAATATATGCTAGGTCGCGAAAACTAGTGACATAAACACTGAGTCTGCTGTGGAAAACTCAGGATAATTTAAGAAAAACTTTAAGGATAGAGAAACACTGGCAAGAATACTGAATGAGGATTTGTTGTTCTGTGATTTTTACCAGAACAAGGATCTAAATCATGTCTTAGTGTCAGTAAAATCATCACATCTAAGGAAAATAGGAACAGGCAAGTGAAAAGCCCAAGGTAAGATTTAGAAAAACACTGATCATTACAATATGTTCGCATTTCCGAAGTCTGACGTACCATGGACATGTTCGAAAATTAGAAAGTGTAAACAAGGATATAATTTTAACATCCCTCCAAAATATTAAATATATGTTCCATTTTAGGCGAAAAAACAAAAAACAAAAGGGAAATCGTTTATGTAGTCATAAAGTAACATTTTTGTAACTTTACAATCTCGTAAAATTGAGTGGCATTTTTTATTACAATATCTGAGAAATAACAGGCCTTTCAAATATCAAGCGATTGGTCGTGATTAATGGTTGAACAACCTTCCAGAAAAAAAAGACATGCATTCTTTTGGTGCAGTTCTTGTGAGCGGTTGACCTTGCCATGTTGAAAAAAAAAGAAAGAAAAAGTTTATATTATTTATTTACTTAAATATTTATATATTTAATATTTATTTGTTTGCATGTAAGTGTCCATTTTTCAGTGGGATCGGGGGTGAAATAGACTATATTCAAGCTTAGGTTCAAACGACCCTTTTTAATGACTGTGTTTGTGTGTGTGGGGGGGGGGGGATAAATGCCTTTTTTCATTTCTACTGCATGGACCAGTACTAGGTAAAATATAATATCATAATACCTAATTAGAGTCCACTTTTAAGTTAGTGCTGCCGACTATAACACGTTTACCCACTGGCCACTGGGTTTTATCTTTGTTCGTTTATTTACTATTTTACGTTCCACCGACAGTATTTCAGTCATTTGGAGACTGTGTCTCCTTGAGGTCACACCGTAGCCATGTGACATGATTACAATTCTAGTCAAAGTATCCTGACATCGGGCCAACCAGTCCTGAACTTACCTTTATATGCCGAGCGCCAAGCAAAAGAGCCATACGATTACCATTTTTACGACTTTGGTTGGGCGCTGCCGGGGATAGAACAAACGACCTCCCGCTCCCGGGATGGACGCCGTAACTACTCGTTCACCAGGACTGGTCGCTCATTGGATATATTCGTAAAACTCATATGAGCAGCCGAGACAAAAGTCGTAAGGAAGTCATATAACATGACACGAATAATGCTCACAGCTACCCGTGTAAACACCTTGGTGGAGTGGTTCGTACCACTGGACTATCTTGCCCTTCTAGTTGAGTTCGAACACTTCGAACATGTGATAATCACTCCAATGGAGAATCATTTTAGATTGCACTTGCAAACATTTTTTTTTTTTTTTTTTTTTTTTTTTTTTTTATTATTATTTTAGCGGTTCGCATTTTTCAAATAGACAGTGAATTGTAAATTCAAAAATATACTCACCGTTGCATACCTGTTTCACAAGAACAGAGGAAATGTTTTGAATAACGGAATAGTTCGTGACATTGAAGACGTATTCATTTTTACTCGCCATTCCGAACAATTCCACGGGACTGACCTGGGAAAAAATGTACTCTGTAAGTGAAAACAGTTGACGAACATGAAATTTATCGAACGAAAATACTGTATTCGTCGTTATGGTTACGAGAAATTCAGTTGTACCATTAGAATACATCTATCCATCTCCCTGGGGAGTCTTTCACTCCGCTTATGGCAGCCCATATTATGGAGCCACGGAGTTCTTCCGCCCCTCAGGAACCAATTTACATCTGGATGAAGTGAAACAATATGGGATAAATTTTTGCACCTCTCGACCGAAAAGCACGTGTCCTACCGCTGGACTACTGCTCCCTAGGTGGTTATATTATTTATGATATTTCACGAACTTGGAATAAGACAAATGAAAGTACTGTGTTTGTTTTTACATCTAGTAAAATATCTGTCTCTTTAATATATATATATATATATATATATATATATATATATATATATATATATATATATTTACCATGCCCCCCTTTATTTCATCGCACATATCACCACACTCTCGCAACCGTCCTCGGTGGCTGAGTGGAGCGGGAGGTCGTGGGTTCGATCCCCGGCCGCGACATACGAAAGTCGTAAAAAATGGTACTGTTATAGCTCCCTTGTTTGGCGCTCAGCATATAAGGGTAGTTGCATGACTGGTTGGCCCGGTGTCAGGATAATGTGACTGGGTGTGGTATCATTCCATATGTCTACGACGTGATACTGCAGTGTGGCAGCACTATATCTGTCTCAAGTAGACATCGTCTCCAAATGACTGAAATACTGTCGGTGGGACGTTAAACCCAACAAACAAATAACCAAACACCCTCGCATTATCTTGGCACTGAGTCAAACACTCATGGGACTACCCTAATTTGCTAAGCGCAAAACACAACGAAGATATACGACCATTTCAGTATCTCGCGGTCGGGGATTGAATCCACAACTCCCATTACCGTGTGAACACTCTATCCATTCGATCATCGGGACTAGTCCTTTATCCCCCTTACAATTGAATAAATGTAAGGGAAGCAACTGTCGTGCTGAGTTACCTGTCCTACTCCGACTGAGAAAATGTCAACACCTGCTTGTTTGAGGGCCTGTGCTTGCGCTATCGTGCTCGTTGTGTTGGTACTCAGACCTGAAAGGTAGAAAAATAATCTCAATGATGCTACATTGCCCATCTCCGTAATGTCCGCGTGCTTTTCGGAGAGAATCTTTGATGACGTTTCCGTCATAAAACTTCGTCTATGCAAGAGAGAGAGAGAGAGAGAGAGAGAGAGAGAGAGTAAACGTTCATTGTAATATCCCCCTTTCAGTTTTAGACGTCAACCAGATACAGTTTTGAAAATGTTATGATTTATTCCCCTTTCTCCTTTGGTAATCTACGAACATAGTTAAAACTTATTCATTGCAGTTAAATGTTGATGCACGGTAAAATAAGCAAACGTGGTACATATGGAGAGGTGAAAGCGAAACTATGCAAATGCTAATATATTTATATGCCCTTAGCATAGTTTCGCTTTCACCCCTCGATATGTTATAACAGTATCCTATTGTTATACCTGATTTATCAAAACTTATGTGTGAGTAAAGGAAAGAATGTTGAACATGTGCGTTTGCTGGTTTGTCTATGGTACGATTGACAAATTTTATTTACTGTATAAGTAAACCAATCTCTACCATTCCACTCAACAATGATTTTAAAGTTGAAACGCAGAGATAATGCTTATTTGTATCAAACATAGAAAACAGTAATTAAAGATGTGTGTTTGAGATTGTTATCGTGATAATAATAAGAAGAAGAAGAAAAAAAAGAAGAATTTAACAACAATAATAATAATAAAAGAAATCTTCATCATCACTTACCGTCCGTGACGATGATAGCCATGTGCGTCACATTTCCGCCTCATTCCGCTACTTTCCTGGAACATTTGGTTCCTCGCCATCTCTAGAGCCAGGAAAGTCTCTGTGTTGCCAGTCGGGTACCTGTAATTGTAACCATGGCAACAGAAAGGTTCAAAATAAGCCGCAGAATTTGATTTGACCTTTAATTATTAAAATAAATCATAAAAAAATATAATAAAAAAACGGTTGCCATAGCAACTCCAGATGAGTCTGAAAGCATGTGTAAAACTACACACGTCTAAATTCCTACAACAATGAATGTCGAAAGCATAATCAGCACGTGATTTGCTAATATGCAGAACCGTCTTCATAAAACAAGTCTCTCCTTAACTGAAGTAAAAAAAATCATTTACTTCTGACAGAAGGTATTATTGCTATAATATCAGTCCTAAATTTTGATAAAAAAAAAGGTAGCTATATGTTCACTTCATCTTGTCTTTTAGCTGTTCGTTTTAAGAGTTATATGTTTCAGTAAAGAATTTATTCAATTTTATATTTAAGAGATATAACTTTAGGTAATCCGTCCATCATTAATTTATGATCATGGTCCATCAAGTGATCGTGGGAATTTTATAGTAAATGCAAATCTATATAGACTTCGAGCGCAAAAGGGCTTATAACTCTAAGTCAATGGATGCTTGCCTTTGCACAAACGTCTTTTTAAGCATTTGACCATTGTGTCGACATAATAGGTCCCGCCAGTGGGTACTTTCTTAAAACAAAATAGAGCCCCATAAAGAAAAAATAATATTGAGAAAATCTTGCATAAACAAACCACCGACTTACTTGATGTTTGAAACAAGATTCTTAATGTAATCCACGCCTCCGACTGAAGATTCGTTAAGATAAAATCCAACTTGCGGCGAGGAGCTGAACGTCATTAAACCTGTAAAAATTTGCGATTCGTAATTATACTTAACTTATAAATTGACCTTATGTCGTTTGGTACCCGACCCGGTCATGATATACCGAATGTCATTTATCTTGATTTTGTTTATCTCCCTTGTGTTTTGCGCTCAGCTTATAAGGGGCATAACTCTTCAATCTTTCACATTTAGACTCAGACACAAGAAAATTTAATGCAAATACATGTATTGAAAGTGATTTTTTTTTCTAAATCTATTGATATTTCAGTGACTTGATTTATTCTTTCTTTATATATAAAGTCAATGATCACCAGAAATGACTGTGCTATTATATATGTTTTAATACTTTGTGAAAGAAAGAATAACTTATTAAAAATCCTGAGTCTGCGTCTTAAGATAAGATTCAGGAGTTTGTGTATTCGGGGTCATGGACTAGTTGGTTCAACGTCAGGATAATGTGACTGAGTGTGGCATCATGTCACATGTCACTTCTCTGTTGTTTGATACCGCAGTAATACATCTAGACAAGTCCCAAATAACATACTGTCGTTATGAGGTTAAAAGCTAAGTAAAAAAAAAAAAAAAGATTGCGAAGTTAATACAACAAATTCACATTGGCCCTAGATTACTAAAAGAAATCTCATATTTACAAAAATAATTAAATAAAATAATAAAATACAATAATGATACACAAAACATTGTCAAAATCATTTCTCCGCTCTTATTTTTACATTCAAATGAAAATGTTTTTTTTTTTTTTTTTCGTTTTGTGCATTTTTTTCACATCTACACAGGTGCCAGTGCAAATTCAGTGCATGGGGAGGACCAATATTTTGCGCAAAGGTTTGTTTTTTTTTTTTTTTTTTTTAATGTGGACAAATCATCCGAGTTCAGATATTTGATCTTTTCAGTTTGAATTATATGACCATAGAAATTAAGACATTGATATAACAGAAGCTCAATATACTCTCGCGCGCGTGTGTGTTTACAGCTTAATATAATGAAGGCAAAGAATCGGGCCAGAAAAGAAAAGAAAAAAACTCTGTCACAGCGTTTCGGATATCCTGGCTCGTGATACTTCGAGTTAACTGGCACGAGGACTAAAAATGGGTCAATGGGAAGAATCTCACCGTAGTGGGTGGTGGCCTTGGGCAGGATGTCCATGACGTCCTTCACAAACTTTAAAGTCTCGTTGAAATTGCTAAGGCCTACACTGCCGGAACCGTCCAGGATAAACACCACATCCAGCGGTGTTGTGGTGTAGTAGCATTCTGTGGATCATCATCATCATCATCATCATCATCATCATCATCAACAACAACACATTTGTTAAAAATATCATTATTATAATCGTCATCGTTCATCATCATTAATAACAACATCATAATTATTATCGATGTCAACGACATCATCTTCATCATCAAAAACATCTTCAGGATCATCAGCATCAACACCAACAATATATCCTACCTTTACGAAGCGGTATTTGTCTGACTGGCCGCTTTATCCAGGTTTGTCTCTACATTTACCCTACCTTGACAAAGCGGCAGCGGTACACTCCAGTCGGTGCTGGGTAGACACGTGATCTTGTTGCTACCCGCCATATGGTATCCATAGTCGCATTCGTACGTGGCCACTGCTCCGAAATCCGTGGAGAACTGGGGTACGGCCAAGTGAGCGTTATCGACGTGGGGCGGTTGTTTACAGCCAACTGTGGGCACAGAGAAGAAAGAACACCCTTATCCCTAATGAAATTACAGTTTAACCTGTATTAGCTGCCACCTGTATTGGGCAGTCAGCCTGCAAATAGCGGTCAGTTTAAATATTACAAAACTAGCCGTCTGTTATATGTTCAACCCATAGGAGCTTGGTGACTTATTATTATTATTTTATTTTTATTTTTTTATTTATTTAATTGTTTTTCTACATATTTTAACCCACAAAAACATAAAAAGCAAAAGTAAAGTAAAAATGTTCGATATTAAAATTATCATTTTACATCCGTTTCTCGGTATTCTATAAAGCCTCAAGGAGTGACACCCGCCATTGTTTTCGCAACGTTGTCACAGAGTAACATCCCTTTGAAAAACTGATCCAGCTTTATTCGTTCTTGGTTCCTGTTTCTATCGTGCGGCGCATTTTAACAGCGGAAAATCACTCGCTGTTTATGACATGCACGGGAAACCCATCCCCTAATCTTCCGATTGTTTTTTTTAATACTGCCTTCGTGCCTGCATCCGTCCTAATAGCTATATATATATATATTCTTATACGAGCTTGATACTTTTAGACTTTTTAGGGTCTCTCCACATGTATAATTATCCTGCTTTTATATTCAATTATACGGTAATATTTCATGATAGTCTCGTATAATTTATCATAGATTATTGCTATTATTTCCATCATACCATTTTTTTTTAAAGTTTTGTCTTTCATCCATTTCGGTTTGTAAAAGAATGTTGTTTTCTTTCTAACATCCAAACTCCCTGTTGCAGTCTGCACAGGCTACCAGCTTAGGTTCCCTCATTAAAAAAGGACGATATCATCATTTTATATAGAGAGAAACGTTCCATAAATAGAGACTGTGACGTCACAAGCTTGCACTTGTCATCAAGACCGGTGTTGACACATTGTTTGAGAAAGGTGCGTAACTCTCCGTCCAAAATCTAAATAAAGACTGACATTCAGATAAGGTCGGGATAAAGCAAAACTGGATAAAGCAATTACTGCATTCCATACAAGGGATGTTACTCTGCGACAACGTTGCGAAAACAATGGCGGGTGTCACTCCTTGAGGCTTTATAGAATACCGAGAAACGGATGTAAAATGATGAATTTTAATATCGAATATTTTTACTTTACTTTTGCTTTTTATGTTTTTGTGAGTGAAAATATGTAGAAAAGCAATTTAATTATAAATAAATAAATAACATTTAAAATAATAAGTCACCAGGCTCCTATGGTTCAACCTTCATTTAACGACTACCTCTCTAAAACGGCCAATTTCTCTTGTTCCCTTGACTGACCGCTTAGGACAGGCTTGAACGTTTTTGCATTTTTCATACTTAATTATTAAATCATTTTATTTTGGGAAACCAGTTTTTACAATTGATTATTTACTAGTCCCTCTAGCGAACTAAAATAAAATAAAAATGGTCGTTGACGGTTGTTGGGTTGTATCAGGAATTTGTACCTGAAATGGTGTTGAAAAATATGTCCGTTAAGCGGGGATCGAACGTACCGCCCACATATCCGTAATCAATGAATACAACCACACGAATAAAGCAGTATCTACAGCTGAAAGCTAATAAGCAGTGGTTGACATTTAGAAGCTTTTTTGGGGGGTCTTTACAGCGGGTTGGAAAACAGGAATTCCATTTATAATACATAAAGGATAAATGTTTAATGACATTGTTGTCAAAAAGCTAAAATGAAGGGTAGGAATTAATCTCGTTAGACAACATTATAATCACAGATGATGTTACCATAGCAACCTGTCATCCCAAAATGTTTAATAATAATTATAAAAGTAAAAATCATGAAAATAGTAACAAAATAATTCGACGGTTGAACAAAAAGAAATACTGTTTGATTTATTTCTGCTTATTTACCTTGTATCCACACTGTATTTAAATAATAATGTCTCATTCAAAAGTTTACAAAACTAAATTATTTTCTTTTAAAATATTCATATATTAAAATAATAACATTTCAATAAGCTTATAAGTATGAATATTCTAAACAAGCTAGTCACGTTAACTTTGTTACTTACACTTTTCACAGACAGGTGCAATGCTCCAAGTGCCCGGATGTAAACAAACAACGAGATTGTTGTTATGCAAGAATTGGTATCCAGCTGCGCATGCGTACTCGACAAGCTTTCCCAAAGTGGACCGGTTATGAGCAATAAGAGGGTAGCCATTTTCTATCTTGGGCAATGGGCCGCATCCTAAGAAAGCGTTACAATCCCCAGGAGCGAAAGGAGAAATAGGAGAGCAGATCTGAATTAAAATTAGGTGATATTTAGTAAGTCATCTAAGTCTTAATTACATTTTTTGGGTTTTTTTTTGTAATAAATGTATGTGAATGTGATCGTCCCTCATAGGGCCTAATGTACGTATATAAATCTAATTACACACTTCTTTTTTGTTGTTGCTGTTTTCTTCATTCTGCTTTCCCATCATTTACCACTGAATTGCATATGGCATTATGTAAACCTATACCATTCATAACAATCAATAAATAAAGAATCACTCACTTACGTCATTTCATAAACCGCAAGTCATTACCATAAACCTTGTAACAATCACGCCATAGCGTGGAAACTGTATCACTCAGTAATGTCATTACATAAACCTTGTAACAATCACGCCATAGCGTGAAAACTGTATCACTCAATAATGTCATTACCATAAACCTTGTAACAATCACGCCATAGCGTGGAAACTGTATCACTCAGTAATGTCATTACCATAAACCTTGTAACAATCACGCCATAGCGTGGAAACTGTATCACTCAGTAATGTCATTACCATAAACCTTGTAACAATCACGCCATAGCGTGAAAACTGTATCACTCAATAATGTCATTACCATAAACCTTGTAACAATCACGCCATAGCGTGGAAACTGTATCACTCAATAATGTCATTACCATAAACCTTATATCACTCAATTACATAAACCCTGCTTAACCATGATACCACTCAATAAGATCTGAATATATCTAAAAACCTTGTATCGCTTCCGAATTAAAATCTTACACTAACAACGCAAAAAATACGTAAACTTTTACCTCTAAATTACGTCATTTTGTTAACCCAGTAGCACTTAATTGTTACATCACATAAACCTCATATATGTACCACACAGTTACGTCAAAACATTAATTCTGTACCGATTTGAGGAAGAAAATTCGTGAAAAATCTACACAACAGGACATCTCGCACAGATCTCTGTCACAGTGAGTTGAAAAATAGCTTTGTTTCAGCTAATTCAAAGACAGTCAATAGCGTGTATTTCGGTACACGCCAATTCACTGGCCCGGGGATTGGACTACTGCCACATCTACCGTAACGGCAGAACTTATCAAATCCTGCAATTGGCATTTATTGTATCATCCTCTTTTCCTCCCTGCGACAGGCCAGAGCAACTTAGATTTCAGCTGTATTTATTTCATGGTTTGCAGAGGGAATACAAAAGCTCCATCTAAGATGGCCAGTCTCTGAAACGTATTTTTTTTAAAAAGAACAAAATCTCTGTATATTATCCGACCCCTCTTCTATGTACATTAAAAAACTGCAAACAGAAAAGCAAGTTTTACATATACGTACGTCACTAGTTTAATGATACAAAGTGATATTGAGATTTTACTTACTGACTAAAGACCAAGATTACATGCAATTGGGTAGTCTTCTATTTCTATCCATACAGACCGACCCCACCACCCCCCCCCCCCCCCCCCCCCTCTCTCTCTCTCTTCGTTTGCCTCATCTGTTGTTGTTGTTTTTTTCAACCTCTCTCATCTTTTTTTCCCGTCAGTCGGTCTGTCAATTCAACATCACAATAAGTTTAAACTTTATTTGACATCGATTTGGAAACAAGCTCTCCCAATATTTACCCCTGTCGATGGTTCCTGGGATGGACCAGTACTTTGTGCCTAGGAAGGTCGTGAGCATTTCTCTCAGTACGTTACACTACATTAAGTATCAGTTGTTATCTTAAATACATTTGGATCCGCATTTTCATATGTAATAACCGCAAAATCAGCTTCCATTACGATCGCACCCTTGGTAGAAAAAATAGCATTACATATAGAGGCGAGCACTCAAGCGCTTCTCCAATAATGCACGTTTTATCTTTTTTTGCACTACACAATTCAAACAAAATACGTTTCACGGATTAAGTTTTCCTTGGTAATTAAAAACAAGGGAGGTCACTCTGTAATCAATTAATTATCAGTTACCTTTTTGACAGGAAGGTGGGGTTGTCCACACGCCCGTTATTTTGTCTTCTGACTCCATACACACAATGACAGCGTTGCCGAGCATCTGGTATCCATGGTTACACGTGTAGGTGGCGTTGTCGCCGACAAACGGCCACTGCGGCCCCGATACTTGGCCGTTGCTGATTGTTGGTACGAGAGGGCACGCTAAACAGAACAATTCATCGTGTATTTATGGTGACATATTTCTGCCAACCACTTATCCACTTAGCTATGTAGAGACTTCTGAAAAAGTGTCACATATTTAATTATTATCTGGCAAGTAGAACATTTTCAAGTTATCCACTTATAAATGTATCTTAACAGGACAAAACTGTCTGTTAGTGCCCACTACTCCAACTACATATTCACTTAGATTAAGTGGATATCATGCTATTTTCAAGATACGTATGTGAAAAAAATGCTTATTATCCACATAATTTAACGAAATTACAAAAATGGCGAGATATCCAGTTATCTTAGTGAATAAATGGTTGGCAGTAATGGACACTAACAGGCAGTTTTGTCCTGTTAAAGAAAACACTAAAGCTTTCTATTTGCCAGATACTAACTGAATATGCGACAATTTTTCAGAGAAATTTCGACATAGCTAAGTGGATAAGTGGCTGCCATATGTATTGATCTACATTAAATTACTAGAATAAACAGGATAACGTACAGTTACTCCTGTATCCAGCGGTCACCTTCACTAAGCGGTCAGTTTTATAGTTCCGGGAATGAAATTCTGTAAAGGATATGATCCCTTCCTTAAGGACGTTTCAGCGGGTTACAGCTGATATTGATATTGGTAGAATTTTTTAATTTAATTTCTCATTTATTTTAAGTAGAATGATAGAAAAAAGCCCAAATTTTAAGATTCATGTGATCATCCAAAGTATATTTGCCAAATTGTGAAGGTACTAAAAGTCACATTTTAGTGTTTTATGCAAATTAGTATACATTTTAGTCCGGGCACAAATGGGATTTTATGCCCGTTTTGTATTTTCAGTGAATATTTCACCGTATTTTTATGTGTATATAAAATACACTATAAGTTACAAATGGTGATACAATATTTTAAAAATATCATTTTAATATGCTTTTACAGTATTTAGAAACGAAATCTTTCTTATTTTTTAATGCCATGTTTTTTCAACAAATTTTAGCAAATAGTGATGCTCTGCCATAAGCTTGATTCTAAAACAAGCATGGTGACCCCCTGTTTTTAACTCAAATATTTTTTAGTTAAAGTCTAAAGTATTTATATGCATTTTTTTTTTTTAGAAAAATTTGTCCGTTAGAAAAAACCCGCTGAAACGCCTTTAAGCGATCCTTTGTCATTTGCATAACTTTGAAGTAGGGTGGTCTTTCGACATACCGGGTTTACTAAAATAGTTACTAACTTGTACATTGTATTCACTAACCGGTGTGATTTTTGAAGTTTGCTTTTTAAACTCCAACGCAATATATTTCTAGACCACGTTTGCACTAAAACTATAAGATATGCATATGATATTTTCATGAACTTTCATGTACATGAATACTAAACGATTAAACCATTTACTATTTATGCAACGGTAGTCTTAGCTACAGTATGAGCAAGTCTAAGCAAACAGAGGAGACTATGCTCAGGCAGCTCTTGTGTCTGATGCGTCAAATGAATTTAAAGGTATTCCCTTGACATGCCGAGTGCGTTTCCTTTTAATGCAGAACAATAAAACTGCTCTACACTAGAACTAATATTTAACTACTTAAAACTTATTCTTGTCTCTGCCAAGTTTGATTCAGAATGAAAAAAAAAAAAAAAAAAAAAAAAAAAGTTTTGCATAGATAACTCTCTCGGATGCAAACACCCAAAGCATTCTAGGAATAATATAAGTATTTGCTGAGATTTTCTATTAATGTACATTCAATAAGCAGTTCAATGCATCAGCAAGATTTAAAATCATAAATAGTTTGCAAAATTGAAAACCAATAGACTTCTTTGAACTGTTAACAACCAATCAAAGAGAACTTCAAACATTTCCCAAGTGAAGCAGTTGGACTTCTTTGAAATTTGAACAAATAATTTTAAACGCAGTTCAAAGCATTTTACAGCTTCAAAATTATGGGAGTTTTTCAAATGCCCCTTTTTAATGATAATATTGTATTGATTTTCGCAAGTTTCAACTGAATAATGGTTCGATACATGTATGGCCTACTTCTAATAAAATAAAATAAAAAGGAGGTATTTTATTGACCACAAACTAAATATTATACTAGCAATTGTATTATTAAATTAGCAGTGCATGTTAATGCTTAGGTCGACTTGATGAATCTCTGAATGCACAATTCATCGGTTTTGATCTTTGAATGAAGCTTAAAGTACAGACTTGTGCTCAGCCAACCAACATATCTAAGTCGAGGTCATATGTAATGGGTAAAGAAAGAGAAATAAATGAAAGTTTGAAGTATTTAAATCTAGATATGAGTGATAAAGTTCCCATAAGAACAAGCACTCGTCTTTTTTCGTAAGGGTCTGACTTTGCAATCATGATTAATAATGATAAAAATGTAGCTGCTAAAGCAAGCAGTTATTTGCTACCCAGTCTCTGTAATACGATGTACTTTGACCAAGAACTAAAGATAATCATTTAACGCTGAATATAAGCGAAATCTAGTAAACGTCTGTTGGCACTAGCATGAAGGCGTCCCAAAACATTAACCAGCAACAATTTTATTTTGTTAATGAATTATGTTTATTAATCAATCAATTTATTTATTTATTTATTTATATTTATTAATTTATTGGTTTATTTCCATTGATAATCTTATTATTTGAAGGCTTAAAAATCTTCAGCCGCTTTCTCATCTGATGGCTTCACATCATATGTGGTCTTAAAATTTTGAACTTGGAGCGCAAAGATTTTGAGGATCAAAAATAAAGAATTAATCCAACCGTCAATAATATAGCCAAACAAAATCAAGTTTTATTTCCGATCTGATGGGGAGTTGGGTCCCATTGGGGAGTTGTTGTTGTTGTTGTTGTTGTTGTTGTTGTTGTTGTTGTTGTTGTTGTTGTTGTTGTTGTTGTTGTTGTTGTTGTTGTTGTTGTTACCGGTATGTATACGTACCGGCTTTGTCGGGACAGAAGGGGTCCATCAGGTGACCCCCGGCCAGGTCCCAGCAGTGGTCAATCCACTCGGGGGCATGGTTGTGGGATCGCTTCCGGTCACTTGTCTGGCCTGTGGACATATAAAAACCTTTATTTATTAATTATACATGTATGCATGTTTTTATTTCGTTGTTACATAATAACCGTTATATACACCGCAAGTATGATATAAATATTTTTGTCTTGCATATGGTCAATGAAATATTTTGTTAAATATATCAGGGTTTTAAAAGTATTAATGTTTCCGAAAATATTCAATCTGGAATATAGTTTGTGACACACCTAGTTTCTGAACATTGATAATACGGTTGATGAAGTGTTCAATACATTGATATTTTTTCCTATTTATTTCGAAAAAGCCAGTGCACAAAGTTTGCAAAACCTTGCACGCAATAGACCACATCACTCCGAAATGAGTCATAAAACTATGTAAATCAACGGGCACTCCCCTAATACCTAATCCACCTGCTGATAAAAAAAAATCGGCACATTTTTCAATGGGAAATAAACATACAATTGATATTTTTTCTCCAGTCACTGCATGGTCAGTTTAAATTAGCGAATTATACCGAGTATTGCCGAACCCTGATTCGGAATCATCCTTTTTCTCGGTAGCAGCTGTATGCTTTTGCTATTGACCCAGGTTTTTCGCCAGAAATCGACTTATTAGAAATAGTTAGAAATCTTTTTTAAGCGCACTTGCTTAAAGGCAGTGTTCTCATTGGCTAATGGTCCAGGCTGATTTATTTACTTTTCACAAATGTAACTGGACATGAAAACTGTGTGCAAAATTTGACACTGACTGTTTTCAAATACGATCTTATGATAAAACTAAGAATGCCGCCGAAAATATTTCTAAAGATTTTTCTTGTTTACATTTATTTTAAATTTTCTAGTTTTTATTTATTTAGAGAAAAAAATCAAAGCATCGTGTCTTTCTCTTGAAAACATTTACAGAAAAACCAAATTAAAGTTCCCATAAACTATTTTTTACAATTAACTTTAAAATGCCCTTGATCACTTGATGGACCATGATCACAATTTAATGATGGGTTGATAATTAAGATAATACTTATAGGCAAGAAGATTCGTCGCAAAATGTATAGAGCTTCAACAGATTGACCAATATATCACCTCTTACCTGAAATAATCCCTAGCTGAATTCCCAGTAGAATAACACCAACGATTTGATATTTCTCCATTCTAATTAAGTGATATTTAAAACTTATTTGCTAATGATGATAATTAAATTCAGTGATTACAATGGGTTGTTCATATGCCATAAACAGCGCGGATAAAGCTCTCTCTTGCCTCTGCGAACGTGTATAGAGTGAAGGCCTGATCTACTTGGAGTTTATTCTGCAGACGTCTTCGACTTTAAGATAAGGTGATAAGAAATGGATATTGCGTGGTCAGCCTTTTCAGTTTTTTATTGTGTCTGGTTACGTACAGGTAGCCGCAGTTTATATGTGCCGGACACGCGAATATTGCGGTTACTTTACTGATTACCGGCTCGAATTCCGCGCTTAGGTAGTACTTAAATGCATTGGATAGGCATACAGTTACATCTCGCTAAATTATGACCACCATTTGTTTCAGCAAAAGGTGGTCTTAATAACGTGGTGCTCCTAAAATTGATTTTATAGAACAACAGGAGTTTGAAGTTCTATCAGTAAATAACTGATGTAATAAAAATAAGCCCTGTTTATAATAATAACCATTAAGCTGAATTATACGAACGGAATAATGAATGATAACAATCTAGCGAGCCTACTCAATAAAGAAATCTAAAATGCACCTATAACACCCAGCTGTATGCTAAATCACGCCATTCTACAGGAATAACTCAACAATTTATGCTCATTTTCCTGAGTAGACAGTTTGACGCCGAAGCCATTCTATGACTTAATTTAGATGTGGTCTTAAACATATTTTATATTTGCTATACATTGTATAAATGGGGTTGGGAAACAAGTGCTTCCAACTTTGATTCATTCCCTGCCCTACAAAACATCTGAAACCAAATAGCAACGACAGTAAGTCAACATAAATTTGAATAGTGCAAGAGCAGGTTTTATGTATAAAACACAGCAAACAATAGAAAACCGACATGATGAAAATAAATATGCTATATTTGAAAAAGATAAAAAAATTGTTTCAACTTTATCTATTTTACAAGGATTCTGGGACTGAAAGCTTGTTACTTTTGTAAATCTTCTCACTGGCACTACTGAAGGCGTTCGCGTAGTAATTTGTGTGGAGAAACCGAAGTACCCGGAGAACATCATCGTGTCCAACCGAGTGACCAACCACCCTTACAAATACAACATCAGATTAACCTGGGATCGAACCCGGGTTGCATTAGTGAAAAGTCATCGGGCACCCTATTTTAAATATTTAAATAACATGAATACAAAATACCTTGTAGCAGATTTGTTATACATTAAGTCAAGACTGAACAGAAAAAAAAATATTGTATGTTGACAGGCTTAGGTAATTTTATGAAAATTAAGGCACATTTTATTTCATTATGATACAAAAAAAAAATATATTTATATAAAAAATATAAATTGATTAGATTTCGTCAAAATACTCTCGTTGTTTACATTTTGCTTTGCCGAGAATACCCGAAATAATTTGAAATAATTTGAATTTGAAAAACCGTCGACGAATCACATTTTGTTTAGCTGCTACGTCATCAATTTATGGTCTGCGATTCGTTAACGAAGACATGCAAATGGCCTTTGGATAACATAAGAAAATTGACGAAGATATGCGGAACATGCATTGCAAACAACTGAATGATTTTTAATAAAAAGAGTCTTCTTATGTTTGCATTGTTGTAATGTTGACGTCAAAGAGTGTGCACAGATTGCAATCCTATACAAATCTGTAACTCATACTGCTTTCAGAATAATAATGGTCCTTTAAACATACACGGAACAAAGCAGCGCATATATACAGAATGTGCAGTGGAGATCAAAATTCATTTGATGCTTTTTCAAGCATTATTTAAGATGAACGACTCGTCGTGCAATTTGTATAACAACTGATATCGAATCTGTCGTTTCCCACGTGACACCGCCTATTGCCGGATCCATTAATTCATGTGGTCATACACAAGGTTATCAGTTCCAGTAGTCTAGACAACGCCGGGTTGAATTCGTTCACTAAGTTTGCTTAAGTGATCTTAAAAGAAGCTAATATGAAATTACGTCGTTTAAAATCGATTTAAATTGATGAATTGTTTACGAACAAAGAACTTCCTATCAATGATTTGTATTGTTCGGTGTAGCCATTCTCACGCCCGTGTTTATATGACGAAAGAGTAACCCAATCAATACACCTTTGTGTCGCGATTTATGGTGTACCATTCGGATTAAAAAATGCTTGACAAAACGAATGGACGAAAGCCAAAATAGCTGCAACTGTATATGGTGCACCATTCACGCCACAAACAATTTTTTTTTGCCATTAAAATACATGTATATATTTTAGTCAGTAGAGTATCAGTAGATTCTAGGAAATGGTAAACTTTGAGACAGAAACATTTATTCGCCATCTATAACTACGGCACCAACTTTAAATCCAAAATATCGGACGTACTTATATTAGCGCGAAATTCAGAGACAAATAGAAATTTAAGGAAACAAAATATAAAAGCAGCTTATACTTTTTTTATTCAATCATATTTGTGTAGCCTAATTAAAATAATATTGTTATAAAAATCAACAAATATAATTTCACAGGTTGACCCCCCGCCCCCCATCGTCTACTTTAAATTCGCCATTTCTTAAGTGATAAAAGACAAATGGGTCGTAAACATTCACAAATCTATTGTTTGAAAACTTGTTTTGAAAAAAAATAATGATAATAAAGAAAAAAAATGAAATAAAATATTCCACACTTTTTCAAAATGGGACGTTTTAAACGTCCTTGCGTATATTTCTTTCTGCAGGTGCTTTTCGACAAACACTTATATGTACGTGCATACTCTGAAATACTTTAAATCGTATTCAAATGAGAATTCGTGCACAATATTTGAAAACGTGTTCTGCACTTTGCTGTCTGAACTTTATATCAGAAGTTATCGCTTAAGGGCATGCTTCTGCAGGGCACGATAAACCGATAAACCGATAAACCGTGATAAGATCAAAGTCTGTTCACCTGTCAGCCCCGAGATAATTTTGTACCGAGAGCCCTTACATAGTTGATATTGAGTACTTTATAATTATATCCTTACCTAACATGCTGTCACTTAGTACAAAGTTCAGTGCGTGTGAAGTATACATGTAAAAAAATGACGGAAAAATAAGCGATTTAATATTAATACAGCAAAGGTTATGTTAAAGGTTTAAAATATACAGTTTTTTGTTTATTATATTCTTCAAGAGGATCACTGTGATTGATTTTAATCGCTCATCTGGCATTAAAAAACAACAACATACAGACTAACTAAAATGTATACCTGGCTACTTCACGCAGAAATAAAATTCAGGATCTGTTTATTATTATAATCACAATGTTTATCCATTTGGTATATGGGGAAGAATCGATGATTTGTGAAAATTAAACAAACATTTTAACACATTATTTAAGAGTAAAACTATTTTGATAATGTATATATTATTAGGAACTTGACATCAGTAGCGTACGTATGCACGGCGTATTTTTTCTCCGTATGAAGCATTTCAATCTCCAATACAGATCGTCCTGCCACAGTGAGTTGAAAATATAACTGAGTTACAGCTAAATCACAGGTAATCGATAGCGTGACTTTTGGTACACGCCATGGTCATGTGGTAACTCAGTGTGGCAGTGATTGATGCGGAGCCAATGCACAGCGCAGAGTTTGGATGCATTTGTTTTTGACTACGCTACGCTACTTTAACCACTGCCGCCACACATGTCACGTGATGATAGTTGAAACCATGTGACCAACACTTATAATTTAATACATTAATATTATTTGATTTTATTTTTTACTTTTCTCGCAATCATGGATACTATTTTTGTGACATGTAACGAAACTGATAAGATATATCAAAACTAAAGTCAAAATGATAAAAGTAAATCCGGCCTTTATCAGCCGAGTCTAATTGTGGTGGCAGTGGTGATCATCAACTGTAAGGGGAGGTAACTACTGCGGCGGAGTTTGATCCGCAATTGACCATCTTCGGAATAATCTGCATAATAATCTATAAATAGATACTTTGACGTCACTAGCTTACAATAGTCGTATATGATTCACACAAAAACTGCGAATTGTGCTTCCGGGCATATAGACAGATACGAGCAGACATGTATAGATTTAAAAAAGAAATATAATAATAAACATATAACCCAATATTTTCATTTTTTTATATATTTATTTGATTTTACCCATCTGAAAACAGCTTTTGTATTGAAAACAATGTGACAATAAAAATGTTTTCTAAATAACACTGGCGTACCTTTTGCTGGATTTTATATAATGATTTAAGATTAGGACGAGACAAGATGCAGAAGTCAGAAAATCCGTAAATATATGACCCCATCTAACACCCAGCGTGCCCTTTATACTGTCACAATATCACGAAAAAGAAAATCATATCATCACGCTAAAAACAAATAACAAACACACGAGCAAGTTCCATACATGTATACATTTTCCTGATCTTAAGGTCGTTATGAAAAATAAAAATAATGAAGAAGGTTTTATATATAGATGACGATCTAAAGATCTATGGATCGCCAGGGCTATTTTCTGACAGGAACCGGTTACCCTCGGGTGCTATTATTTCATTACAGACATTACTTTAGTCATTTAGAGACGTTCCGCATAATTTAAGGTCGGGGATGTACCCAAGTACACAGAAGCGCCCGGATATAATTTGTTTAGCTATGTCCCTGTAATGGCTCCGCTATGTCTTGGACCACTTAACCTCTACCAAGATAATCAAAGTACCCCCAATGAAATATTGGGAAACCCTGGTTATCTTCGTGAAAGGCCATGAGGTCCGTAATGTAGCGGAATCAATTTCAAAAACAGATTATATTGTGTAATAAATATTAAGTGATTCTCTTACCCCCCCCCTTCTCTCTATATATATCTCTCTCCCTCTTCGCTGTCCCTCTATCACTCTCTATTACACCTCTTTCTAACTCTACTTAGCTGACCTTAGCTGGCGCGGTAGTCTAGTGGTAACGTATGTTACCCAACTGCGGATCCGAAGGTTGTGGGTTCGAACCGTCTTGGGGAAATAATTTTTATATGACCTTTCCAGGTGCAAAGTACTGGTCCAACCCAGGAACCGTCGTAAGGGATAAGTATAAGCTGTAAGAGTTTGTTTAATCGACGTAAAAATATAAGTTTGACCAGCTGGCCTAGACCCACATGACACATGCGGCCCCGCACCAAAACCAGGACAAACCCACCAGAAGATAATCACCCTCACCGCTCGCAGCAGGTGTGACCCACCAGCACATCTCGCCCGCACAAAGGTCATCACTAACAGACAAAAACGATAACTTTTCATTTAAACTTTGACCATTGATAATTGATATTTCTTATTTATACTCGACCCGTCTCCTGTAAACGTCACATTCGACTGATGCGAAACTCTGGAATTGTGACTTCTCCAAGACTCGCACCCAAAAGTGTAAAATGCAACTCCGAGTTTTAGCCGCGCTTGCTGTGATTCTGGCTTGCTGCCGCCTTGCGGGTAAGTCAGACAGAAACACAGAATTATTTATTTATTTATTTATTTTATTTTATATAACTACCATCTCATCAATGGGTCCATTTTTCTACTTATTTACTCTATTATTAAAGTACATTTATTTATGCATTTCTTCCCTTTTGTTATTTATTTTCATTTGTAATTGCTTATTTATTATTTATCTATGTAGGCATTTATTTGCACGAAAACGAAAAACAGAATTCTTTATTTACCATTTAAAGCTCAGTCAATTGACATTCATCAAGCCATGATGATTAAGGGTGATACATGTTTACATTAACCACATGTGATATAGTTTTCAAACTCGTTCAAGGATCTTCCTGCATCCGTTATTGCATCTTTGAAAATAATATTTTCCTCCTGATAAAAAATGGTTTATTCCTATCCCGTGTCACCGTTTGTTTGTTTTCCTTATTTTTTTCATCTTTAATTTCCTTCTCTGTTTCTATTCTTTGCCTCTTCTTTATTTTAAATAATATAACACATCCTACAATCGCTTTAAAATCGCCAACTTAGAGTCACTGCGAATTTCCGGATGTTATCGACAAGTTACTTGTGGTTTTTTACTCTCTAGCTTCTTTTTTTTTTCATTATTATTTCATTTCTTTTTTTTTAACTAAACATTTATCCTTGCCTCCATAATAATTGTATTTATCAATTCTACTACTCGTTAAATTTCTATCTTTTTCTTTTGGTAACTAAACAACTTTTCATTTTTACACATATACCTATTCATTTAAACATTCATTTTAAGGACTTACCACTATTAAGAACAAAGCGTAAAGCTTATCTTTGCTTTCAGGTGTATATTATTATATTTATTATTCCTAACATGTTTTACCAATTCTTCCGGTTTAAAAACAACGATTCTCAATTTTCCTAGGACGTCCAAGATTAATGTCGATATTTTCACAAAGACTCTTAACCCTTTCCCTCATATAGACTCATTTTGACGCACTCAGTAGGTACCACATAAAGCCTGATCTGCAGAAAACCACAGTTAAACCTTACCAAATTTAACTACAAATTCCTCATTTCCAGGCCACTGAGGAGCAGCGAACAGAATAAACCCTGATAAGCCTGCGAGTTACTCGCAGGCTGATCTGGTTTTATGCTGTTCGCATAGGTCTTTTCATGGTTTCCTCTATGCGGGAAAGGGTTAATTCCATAACCTTGCGTCTGTTACAGCCGCAGCCAGTAGCACGGTTGATTGGCAAACTTTCCAGCCTATGAGTCAGTGTACAGAACTAGACGAGCACGGGTGCTACTCGTGCAAGATGTGCATGACAAAAGGTGAGCAGAGGACCTTACTTAACAGTTAACCATATGACTGTGACGTCACTCGGGTATTCGTTTAATGAGTAGTATAGCGCTATCATGCGGCTTTAATGCCTTGCTGAAACAATATTGTTCTATTGTTTACAGTGTATAACTTATTTAATTATCCCACTGAAAGAAACCTTCCTTTTATATGCTGATGACCCTTCTGGTTTTTACTGTACGACGTATTGGGCTATTTCGACTTGCCCTTTTCGTCTTTGCGAGGAATTTTGTACGGGTTCGGACATTTCAAACCCTAAAATAAAATGCATTCGAGTAGTTGTTTAATTGCTAATAAAACGTGATAGTTATATTCATAAATAAACCAAGCAATCAATTTGTTAAAAACAATGATGATGATGATGACGACGACGACGACGATGATGATAGTGTTGTTGTTGACGTAAAGCACATTAGATCCATTTAATATATTGTATTTTATCTACACCTTCCAGTTACCAAAACAACACCAACCTGCGCCCCACCTACAACCCCGCCTCCTCAGGTGAAAATAGTCACACAGCCATGTGATTGTAGCAAATCATCAACGTCCCCTTACGCCCCCACCACGGCTAAACCTAAAATGTCGACCACACAACCAGCTACCACAACTACAACAACAAAACCAACCACAACCACAAAACCTACCACAACCACAAAACCAACCACAACCACAAAACCTACCACAACCACAAAACCAACCACAACAACAAAACCTACCACAACAGCAAAACCAACCACAACCACTGTAAAAACAACCACCACATCCACAACAACCAAGGCAACTACCACAAAACCAACCACAACAACACGTAAGGCTACTGCAACTTCCGCTGCTCACTCGACGCATGCGCACAACAGCGGAAACCACTCCGGTTCGAAATCAAATAACCAAACCGGGAACCAGTCAAATAACACAACCAACACCCAGGGTGCAACGCAAACCAACACCACCAATAACTGGCACAAAGGCCCCTTGATAACAACCGACACTACGACTACAACTACGACCACGGGGGATAAAGAGACGACAGTCGTCACGACTGTCGTCAAAACTGACGGCGTGGAGACAAACCGGACAGTGGAAACCACAACTACACAGAATGGCAAAGTTATAGGTCATGACTTCAAGGTCCACGAAAGCAATGCGACAGTCAGTACAGGACAGAGCGGCTCAAATAGTTCATCCACCACTTCAGGAGGAGGTTCCAACTCTACAACTTCATCTACACATTCTTCAAACACAAACGGTTCCAATAATCACTCAGGGCAACAATCCGGACACGTTCTAACTCAACCACTTCGGGGACTTCAAATACTTCCAAAACGTCCAGTAATTCATCGAATTCAACCTCCTCAGGCGGTTCCGGTACAAGTGGGTCGTCCGGGAATTTTCAAAATCAAACAATTCAAGCTCCTCTGGAAGTAGTTCCGGTTCATTAACTACGCATGCGCACAATCACCATAACAACCATAGACATACTACCGTAAAGGCAACAACTACAAAGACGCCTGCTACCACCACAAAACCAACGACCACTACAAAACCAACTACAACAAAACCAACAACAACCACAAAACCAACAACAACCACGAAACCGACGACAACAACCACAAAACCGACGACAACAACAAAACCGACGACAACAACAAAACCAACGACAACAACAAAACCAACGACAACTACAAAACCAACTACAACCGCAAAGTCAAGCAGCAGCAGTTCGAGCAGCCATACCTCACACTCCAGTTCGTCGACTCAGACAGGGCAACAATATAAAAATAGCACCAGCTCCACAAATGGAAGCCAGACCAGTTCGTCGACAAGTCATACCAGTTCGACATCTCAACAAAGCGGGAGCCAGTCGCATTCGTCACAGACTGGTAGCAATAGGTAAATATGATGGTTGAATTCTGGTATTTTCGCGTGGCACTTTCCTGTTCGAAAATGGCAAAACAAGCAATATTTCGCTAGAAGGGGCAAGGCGTTACAGTTTTTGGTCTTGGTGAATCCCACAAGACGAAATTCAACAAATCAATTTCTCGTTATTTTCGTTCTACGCCATAAGAAAAAAAATACATTAATGTGGCAACAACATAAAAAGCTTAAATGTTCATTTTGATTAACTTTTCATTTTCTCGTTATAATCAAGTTTTTGTCAAATGAATGTGTTGATTGGTACACAAAATAAAAGTATTAAAATCGTTAATATCTGCCTGGTAAAATTTATTACCTTATTTAAAAAGTAAAATGTGTGATTTTCGTTTATAAAACAATGCTATTGCAGTATACATACATCATTGAACAAGACGTTTAATTCCAATATCTTTTGTACAAATGAAAAGTTGCAAAACATCACATAATGATAATTAACTGTACATTTCTAGCCATACCTTAAATGTCATATGTATAAAAATTTTCATATAGATCAGGTGTTCGTGTTCTAGAAGTCTACAAAAAAAACTATTATCGTAGGTAAAAAAAAAAAAAAAAAAAATGAACACCACGAGATCAACGAAAATAAGGCCTCTGTTTAAATGTTTGTGTGACATCCTCGTAGAATAGAGCAATATTGGTACGATCTACAATTTAGAAAATCAATAACCAAATGAATTTCAACCTGTAGCTCAGGATCGAATCAGTCCAGTGGCGGCTCGACCGCCTCTAACGCCCAGATGACGATGCCGACAGTCCCGACAAACCCAGCAACAGTACCGACGATGCCCCCGACGGTGCCTACCACGCCAACAGCACCGCCGACGACGACAACCGACAAGCCGACAACTCCGACTGTGCCACCCTCTGGTTCCAAGGTGACAACAGGTCAGAGTACGACGGCTGCTAACGTCCAGACAACGCCCTGGAATGGTAAGTTTGCCAATACCAATCGTGGTGTTTTATTCATTTATTTTGTTGTTGTTGATTTTTTTGCATTTGCATTTGTGCAAGTTTTATCTTCTATTATTTATTTTTTTAAATTTTATTTCATGTTTTATCATTATTGCTGTTATAATATATATTTGCATTTTTTTTTTTGGGGGGGGGGGTATTTATTTTTTTAAATTCTGGTGGGGGGGGGGGGGGCGGGGGGGGTAGGTTGATGGGGTCATATAACGTCCTATTAATTGTAGTTCAGTCAATTAGGGCCTTCTAATGTCATGACACAGGTATAGTGCTGATTCAGTGCAATGCTACAAGGTAAACAGGTAGCATACTATGTATCATTTCCAGTCACATTATCCTGGTATTTGGAATTACTCTCTTGAGCTGAACGTCAAGTGCAATCAATGAACTTTTTAACTAACTTCGCAGCCGGGAATTGAACTCACGACCTCTCAGTTACACATAATGCTCTCTAACCAGTCGGTCATTGGGACAGGTACCGCATTTCTTTTGAGATGTGTCGTATATTTCTTGTGTAACAATCATTATATTACGTGTCTGATAACTGTATATTGTATGTACATTACCTGTTTATTACCTTAACATTGCATTTTATTACTTGTGCATTAGCCTTACATTGCCTGTAACTTCTAAATTATCTGCACGTTCAAGCATTGTATTACCAGTACAATGTCCATTACCTAAATATTACCTGTACATTACCTATATATAACCTGTACATTACCTTATATTACCTATACATTATCTGTACATTACCTGAATATTACCTACTTATTACCTGAATATTACCTGTATATTTCATCATATATCATATCGCCTATATATAACCTGTAATTACCTTTATTTAACATGTACATTACCTATACAGTACCTACTAATTACCTGTATATTACCTGTATATTACCTGTATCGCAGGCCTGTGCCCTGACTTCCCTCTGGACTGTCCCACTACCAATGGATGTGCGACGTTTGACGCAAACTTCTGTCCGATATGTGTCTGCCCAAGTAAGTATACACACACGCGAGCACATGCACACGCCACATAATTAAACTAAAGTTAAGGACCGCAAAGAACTGGTCCAATCCTGGAACCGTCTAGAAGATATATGTGTTGCAAGAACGTGGTTTCAAACTAACATTAAACGACCAAGTTTAAACAAGTTATTTTTTTCACATAAGTAATTTACTTCGAAATACTTTATGTTAGCTCCACAAAAAACTTCTATATACGAAACGTCATTTTATTTACATATTAGAGATAAATAATTCACACATACAATGATATCTGCATATACTTTTTATTATTTCAGCTGGAAAGTAACCAGTGGGAGAAGGATAAAACCACACCCGATTTGGCCAAAAATAAACCTTTTGTGTCTTGTTAGTTTGGGAATATAAAATGTCATTGCTTAAATTTCATAGTTTTTTTTTTTATTTTGCCAGAGAGAGAGCGGGCGGAAAGGGGCCCACGGGAACCAAACTAATGAATTACAGACGGGGAAAAAGCGAAGAGAGAGAGAGGGAGAGAAAACTAAAAGAAAGTAGGACAAAAGAAAGAAAGAGTTTTTTATATTTAACTGAGTAGGGAGTCCATCAAACACTTGAACTTGACCTGTAAACTATGGTGTTACACCTGCGTTGTAAATATCTTTTTATTCATTCCATCTTGTCTTAAAAGATCTTTTGGACAGCTACTTTAAACAAAATATAAGTTCAAAATATTAATATGTGAACATTACTTTCTTAATGATTTGGTTATATAATCGTAACACAGTATGTCATATTTTATAATTATAATATACAATACTCGACGACTCTGAAAACGATTTATGTATAATACCGTCGCAATAGTTCCGCTTTGAGTTCAGGAAGACAGGGGTTCGAATCCCAGACGGGGCTCATCCCCCGGGGACCGCGCCAAACCAAAGTCGTATAAAATTGGTACCAAATGCACCCTTGTTTGGCACTCGGTAAAATGGGAGTTGCTATGTTAACTTGGAGTACTCAGTACTGGTCCTCTCCCGTGTATCGGTGTTATACACCAGGAACGTAAAAGAACCAAGGGGTCTATTCGCAAAATGAACTAGGGTATCGCACCCGGACTCCCTTGTCTCTTCTGATAAAAATAGACCCACACGTGGGAATTCCTTTACCGTGAGGTCTTAAATATGGCTACAATAATTAGTGAAAGAAGGAGGAAGAATTTATTTACCACTTACATTTTCTTTAGTACTAAAATAAAAGTAGGACATGAAAAAAGAATAAGTAACAGAAGCATGCCACATTACTTTTTTGGATTAAGTTCGTTTGAAAAACAAAAATCACTTTATTCTACATTTTTTCAAGGTTAAAAGGTCCCGGAAAAGAGTTTCATGGTTCATTAAAAAAACGCAAATTGGCTCATAAGTATACAGAATTAAAGGTGTCATTTTATACAATAATGGTCAATGGCAAATTCAAGTACACATTCAATAACTGATAAATGAATTATGTGTATAACAGTTTCAGTGTCATATATACACACACATACAATACATGTCACATGCTGCAAATTACAAGTACCACATTCAAAACTGATAAATGAATAATGTATAACAGTTTACATGACTGTCATATATACAAACATATAATCAAATACATGTTACATCTGCATTACATATCACCAATTAACAAAACATTGGCATTCCTATGTACACACACATGCAGGTTTTAAAATGACAGAATCATGAAAACATATACAAACATATAATCAAAAACGCTATTATCATGTATTCAAAAAGATAATTTAATCAAACGATCCGATAAGTGGAAATATTCATCATGTGCAAATTCTATGTGAATGTTTCCATGGATTATTTTCAGTTTCGCTAGAACATGTCCATTGTGTGTGTTCTGTTTGAAATTGTATTGAAACTTACAATGTAACAATGTAAACTTGGTCGCGATTCACAACTGGTTCTTTCTTTGGTAGAGACTCGGTGCGCTTAAGATATTTAATAGTGGTGACGTCACACTGCTTGTGTAGTCAGGTGCTCATTAAGAAAAAATAAATAAATCT
The DNA here is from genome assembly GCA_021229015.1 of Solen grandis. NCBI lineage: Eukaryota > Metazoa > Mollusca > Bivalvia > Adapedonta > Solenidae > Solen > Solen grandis. The sequence continues at coordinate 60,907,062 of CM037789.1, read as the reverse complement.
GGTGTGACATGACAACGGGTAGAGGTTAGACAAACATCATGACTACAACACTAATAAATATCGGAAAATGAACAGCATGCATGCAGAGGAGACTTCTTTGGGCGAGTTTAGGTCACTTTATAGCTTATTCCCCCACCTCTTCCAGCGGTATAGAAATTTATTCGAATACCTTGTCTGAAAAAGAAAAAAAAAAAGAAATGCAATTACTACATTACGTCTGTTGCCAAGGATCATGGGAAATAACGAACTTGATAAAGAAATATGAGTAGAAATCATATCAAGAATCATGGATGTATCGATGTTTTTGTACACTATTATTTCATTCATTAAATTCTGTACAAAATTATCTTAAAAAAATAATTACCCTAAATTATTATTTCATTAATTAAGTCTTGTACACTATCATCTCAATCCTCTCTTGTTCATTATTATCTCAAAAATAATTATTATACACTATCATATCATGCAGTAAGCCCTGTACATTACGTTTTACACTTAATCATCTCAAAGATTATTTATTATACACATTTATCTAATACATAAAAAAATTATTATACAATTAATTAAAAATATCTTTTACTATTATCTAATATTTGTCTTAACTACTCATATATCTCATAATT
>CM037789.1:60856339-60906339 GCA_021229015.1 Solen grandis | reverse complement strand
GCGATAAGAGTGTCTCTTATCGATAAATGCCACAGGTAATTGATGGTTGAACACTCACGGCATGATTTGTCATGGCGCCGTGAAATCTTGACAAAGTTGACAATATATGAAAGCGATCGTTCCATAATTGCTTGACGCTACGTATTGTTCCATACCTAAAGCAATGAATATTGCGTGTGCTGTAAAATATCGTACACCTTATTTAAGAATGAATAGATAAAAAGTAAATAAATGTGTGTGTAAGTCAACGCTTGGTTATGTAACGAACACGGCCCGGCCCGGAATCGAACCCGGTCCGCCGGCGTGATAACCGGCTCTAACCACTGAGCCAAAGAGTCGACTCCCTGACGCAGTTGTCAGAGATTGAACTTATACCCGTGACGACGCCTCGTCAAATTACTTCCCCCTCCGAGAAGTCTCGACCCGAGACTTGGCATGGGAAACACGTGGGTAAGGCAACTCCGGTATGGCAGTTGACAGTATCCCACTTCTGACACCAAATGTAGCAAATACGACCAGGCCCGGAATCGAACCCGGTCCGCCGGCGTGATAGCCCAATGCTCTAACCACTGAGCCAAAGAGTCGACTCCCTGACGCAGTTGTCAGAGATTGTACCTATACCCGTGACGACGCCTCGTCACAGTTATTTCACACTGATCTAAATGAAACAACAGATAACTTTATATACAGTCTAACTTCGGTTACTCGACCTGGGATCTGTCGAACAATGATGGCTGGAATTTCGAACTTAACTTCCGGTCCCTATTAAAGTAATATGTATTTCACACATATCGGTCGAACCAATTAATACCCTATTTGTGATGTTCGCAGGCGATTTAATTGCAACCTGTGGTGCGACGTTCACACATTGCATTTATCAATTATGTCTCCCCCATATTTATATGGGTGATACATTTTGTTTTTGTCGGAGTTGGGTGTCTGTCCGTCTGTCTGTCCGTCTGTCTGTCTGTCCGTCTGTCTGTTACACTTTTTGTCCGCAGCATAACTCAGAAAGAATTAAATCTATTAATTTGAAACTTCATAGGTGGATAGATCTCATGGAGGAGAAGTGCAGTGCAAAGATTTAATTTTTTCCGACATAACTCAGAGTATCAACTTCAAAGGTGGATAGAACTCAGAGAAGTGTCATGCCCAAGAACTGTAACTCTGTGCATCATATTTTGGAGTTATTGCACTTTGTTAAATTTCATATTTTTTCTTTTATTTTACTCATGCAGTATGATACATATAACCTTGAAACTTTATAGGTGAATATATCTCACAAAGTAGAATTGCAGTGCACAAGAACCTTAATTCTGCAAATCATATTTTTGGAGTTATTGCCCGTTGTTTAGTTTCATATTCAATTAAGTTTTTGTCCGGACCATAACTCATGCACTATGAGACATATAATCTTTAAGGTTTATAACTCTGGCTTCAGTGTTTTTGGAGTTATTCCCCCTTTTCACAACTTCTTGACAGCAAGGTAACTCTACTTATGTTCCATTTATGGAAAGAAATTGGTGAGAGGAAGTGTCACACACGAGGTCAATAACTCTGTACGGAGCTTTAACAATATAGTCAGCCCTTTAACTTTAGCTATTTGCATATGTCATTGTGTGCCTTAGTGTATATATGTGTGTGTGAGGGGAAGGGATTGGAGGAGATATCAGTTTTCTACGAAAACAAAACTCTAGTTATTCTTATAAAAATAATTTGGTAAATGTTACTTGTTTCATTTGAGCTGATATTCATGTTATCTTATTGTGCTATATTTGTGGATTATTCACAATAGTTTTTTTTCTGCAAAAGAAAATATAAATGGAATATGCAGAAAATGTTATGACTTGCACGTTGGCCGATGTATGTGTACAGGTACGTGAACGAAATAACTATCATCGTTGAGGTTTGCACTTTCATAATTGATTTTGTCAGCTGCTGTTTTATAGATTCATATTTTATTTAAAGAATAAAAGAATGACAAAGAGATAAGTTTATTTTATTTAATGATACCTTTAATGTTATTTTGCCCATGTTAGAATAAGAAAATTACAAATATAATTATTTACTTTAATCGATCAGTGCTAAAAGAATGTAATAATAAATAATATCTTTTTAATTCATGTATGTACATCAATATAACCGCGGATGTGTCGAGCCACCGATGACTAGAACTAATTGATGTATATGTATATATTTTAGCTCCATCTCATAGAAGTCATATAGCTACCCTACCAATTGTAAAATTCAGAGAAACTATCAAAGACAGTGGATAAACTGTTATACTATAAATTTCCACTGAAATTTCTAATTAAAATTAATCTTGTTGCATACGGTCTTTAAATCAACATATTTGCAGAGAGAATCTTTATCTTTCTTGAGGCAACAGAATTCTATACAAGTTATCGTTGCGTGCTGTTGCTGCTTGAATTTAAACAAAATTCTTGTTTCAAGCATTGAATGATAAATAGTTTTTGTTGAAACAATTTAACGAAATAAACCCTTTAAAGAAATAACCGCATTTCATCGCAATTCGGAGGTTACGCTGAATGATTGCAACGATATATTTGGATAATGGAAAATGCTTCCCTAGAATAATAACATTTATGCATATAAGAATCATATGCATTTGAAAATTGGAACGAAACAGAGGCACGTGACACACTTTCGTGGAACTTAAGTTTTTATTATCTTACTTTCAATACCAGGCTGCTAGTGGCCATTTTAATATTGCATTTATATTTATTAATATGACTTGAGAAAATGTATGTTTCTTCTCGCGGGGAGTATTTAAAAGATTCAGTTCAGAATGAAAGTTAGATTTACAGATACCGATACATAAAATATTGCTAAAAGAGCTTATATCCCGAGGTGAGTTCATTATTGTAAAATTTACGTACATCACTGACTGAAACACATTGAGAAACAAATATATACTTTATTTCAATCAATATCACAGTAGAGGTTTTTATTTTTTATTTTGTTGTTGTTGTACTTACATTGTTTAGTTTATGTTGATTAGGAAACAAATTCTTGCAACATTTACTAATCCCTTTCGATGGTTCCGGGGTAAGACCAGTACATTGCGCCTGATAAATTGATAAATTTATGAAAAATTCCACCCCCAACGGTGTTTGAACCCCAAATCTATTGATCCAAAGTCGGGTTTATTACCACTGGACCACGGCACCCTTACAGCCTCAAAAAAAAAAAAAAAAAAAAAAAAATATATATATAATTTTGAAGGCTATCCTGTACTCATGTTTTTTCTTATCCAGGAGCATTCTGATAGATATCTATCAAGATGAAACATGCGTTTACAACATTGGATGTTTCTGTCGATCATAACATCAAATTATGTGTTCCAATTATTTCGTCATTTGATTCAATTTGATTTTTTTATTATTTTACATTAGAGATATGGGGTGATATTATACATCACCGAAAACATTTTGCTGACTTAATTCTTGTTCTTTTATTTTATTGCATAATTTTCGTTTTATCTCTTCACTATGAAAATTAATGTTTGCACACCAAAAATTACGAATGATGTGTGAAATTAGGTAACAATAAAATATTTCGGTCGACATTTGTTTGAAATAGTTCAAATTACCCATTATATCTGACAAATAATACACTCGTGTATATACTGATCAATAGAAATCCACTGAGACAGTTATATTTACAGATATATCCATTTTCACAATACTTTGAAGAACTAGCAACTTTGTAATTCAGGAATGACAGAAAATTGAGACATCTTCATACAATCCCTTAATATTACATCAGATGAATGTATGTGGGTGAATTCGACTTATGATATATCAAGACTCTATTCATTTATTTCACGTCGATTGGAAAACAAGCTCTCCAAAGTTACACGATTCCCTTTCAACGTTTCCTGGGTTAGACCAGTAATTTGCGCCTGGGAAGATCATAAAATATCTTTGACCCAAACGGGCGTTCGAACCCACAGCCGTCGAAGCCGAAGTCGGGTAGTTTACCACTTCAACATAGCATCCTGAAAACAAAACAGTACTACTTAAGGCTTGGATTTTAACATACCATATGTCTGCGAGTATATCATTAATAAAACTCTATACAAAATATAGCCAAAACACACACACACACACACACACACACTTTATATGGAAACTGAACATAGGGTTTGGTATATAAGACCGGCCCTTTTGTGGCGGTGTAATTATAGCCTCCTACCAGGGGGTCGTAGGTTTGATCTCCGAACCGCAACAAACTAAAGTCGTTTAATTATTTCTAGTATACACTACAACGCACAAGAAAGCAGTACTGTTTTATGACCGCAAATAATCACGTTGGATAGTATACCAAAACAACGAAAACGCACAAAAAATATAGTTGGTCATTTCAATGTTATCACACTTAGAAATAATAATAAAGGAAATAAAATGTATTTCTATGAAAAATATGGTGAGAAATATATTGCACATGTAAATGATATAAACGATTTAAAGCAAGAATCGTCCGTTTTCAATGGTCTGATAAACTCGACCATTCAGAGAATAAGGAAGGCTAATCCACTCACCCAAGCTTCGGTGTAACGGTTAGATTTTTGATAAGCTATTGCTTTCAATCTTGGAATACATGTTCAAAACTATCACCCCACTTGTAAACCAGAGTGGGTAACTCTGTCATGGACTTTGACCAAAGTATTCTCCTTTTTGGACTTCGACTTGTAGGGAAGAGTACATAATTCTGGTACAGATTTTGACCAAATTATGCTCCTTTTTATACTACAAACTTACTGTTTCACTAAACCCTCTAAATATTGCTTTGAAAATTCGGATACATGTTTATTGTCTTAGTTTACCCTTTGATTAAACAAAGATTCTTATTTTTACCTGTTACTGCAATATTTTTCTATATTGACAAGCATTACAATAGTCTAACTCGCTGTCTTACGGACAGCTCTTTTTTTTATATCCACAGGGTACTTTTAGTTTGCAGAGGTATATAGACAGTACAGTATATATCAGCAGGCTCTGGTTCATGCGTGTTACTCTTAAATCCTTTGTTAGATGATTTCTCTATATTATATAAATAAATAATGACGATATACTTTCTGCGAACGATTATCAATGATCCTGAAAAAAAAGGCGGCTATTTAACATGATGCTATCTATTTTCTTTTCGCATAGAAATATGTTGGACTTATTTAAAACACTTCATTCTAAGCTAATAATGTATTTTTCTGCATGTAGTCTATTGAAGAGCAATTTTGTATACTTTATATTGTTGAACTGTTAATAGTTTGTATTATTTCGAGAGTCGATGTAAGGATCCGGAAATGCAAGGATCTGAGCCAAAGCTGCAGAAAATGAATACACAAAAATGTAGTTTTATTCATAATATTCATATACCAGTAAAACCGAACCTAGTGGCTAAGTGGTCATAGCGTCCAGCATGCAACCTGGATATCGTTTGTTCAATCTCTTGCTGCTACAAACCAATGTTGTTTAAAAAAAGTACCGATATAATTTACTTGTGCCTCGCGCTAAGCGTTGAAGGAATGTTCCAAGATTGTTATAATGCGACTGGTTGTGGTCTACGATCAGATATAATCTTGCGGTAGTGCCATATCTGTTTCGTGTAGACAAAAATCCCCAAAACGTCTGGAAACGATCGGTGGTACATAATCCTCAAGTAAATAAGCAATGATCTGAGACAAAAGTAATCTTTATTTGGCAACACTCACGCGATGAGGTTGCGCACTGTGTCTATAATCGTAGACTTACAATAAGGAAGGACAAACAGGTCCTACGAAAAAATCCCTCACATATTAGGAATGACCTTACTAAAGAAAAAGACGTATGTAAATGGTAAAAATCAACAACACGGAAACAGGACAGTACATAAAAGTAGAGAAAACACGCTGTTGTTGTTCACCAAGCCAATTAGTTGATGATCCTTCGGGAATGAATCATGGTAATTTGAAGCCATATTTGTAGTGCAGCCTGCATTCAACAAGATCTTATCCTAAAGGTGATGAATATCCCCGCTACACCGGCTTGACAATCTGACACAATATATAGGTATAGGGCTTTAAAAAATGGATTGTATAGCAACACATTTGGACAACACTTTGATTCTGCATTAAAAGTAACGTTGTATTTGCTTTCTCAGCAGTTCAAGAGTATGTTTAATAACTTTTTTTTCCTGTCGTCAAAATATCGTCTTGTCTCAAAATAAATTAACTTAAACAAGCTTTTCAAATGCCCCGTTTTACATTGAATTGATTGTTGTTACTAACTATTGATAGTATAAAATCCCCTCACACCTACAAAATAAGATAAATATAATTGTATACTGTAATTGAAACATAAATGCCGATTACATGTACCTGAAGTTTAATTTCGATAAGATATACATTATACTCCTCTATTAAATTTTATTATAGGTTTCCCTTTGTTCGTGCAAAGCATTAACTTTAAAATATAGATTTAAATGACAGTGCGATTTTGATTTATCTGATGTAAATTGAGTATTCATAAAAAAAAATGCAAAGTAAGCTGCAAATGATACGAGGTCAAAAATAGACAAAATCACAAATAGAGAGAAGACAACCCTTACGGATGTCCTCCTTTTATTATTAAAGACAGCAATCAATGTATATTATTTATTGTTTTTTGTCGTTTAAAGTCCTACCGACAATATTTCTGTGATTTGTCGCACTGCAGTATCACGCCGAAATTATATGACCTCGTGTTTTCGAAAATACTAAAGTATGATCTCAGGCTCAAATCTGAGTATCATACTCAAAACCATATTGAAACTAATTGGTATAGTTTGAGTAAAGGTATAAAAATCATACTTAAGTACCATTTTTATTTTCGAGAACATGGGTATGGCATGATACTACACAGTCGCACTGTCCTGACACCGGACATACCAGTCTTGGAGCTATCCATATATGTTGAGGGCTAAGCAAAGGATCTATACCAGTACCATTTTTGTAACGACAAATTTTCGTATGTTGAGGTCGGGGAGTGATTCCGGTGCGGACGCTCTCACCGCTCAATCCCCGGGACGGGTTTAACGTTCCTAGACACGAGCTATGTATGCTAGTATAATGTTTTAGAAAACCTGATATTGACATGAATCTAACCTTCCTGGCATTCAAAGAAATCTACTGATTGTGTTTCGTAGGGCATCCCTGAATAACAATTATACTTTAGAGTGGATGACACAGCATTCACCACACAAATTAGTAGATCAATTTTGTCATTAAAGTCTTAACAACATCAAAAAGCGGATGAGGAGCTTAGTCTTACATATGGATTGTATCTTGATGATGTGCATTTTTGCTTTCATTCATCATTGGATTTTTTTTTGCATTTTTATGATTGTATTATTGGATATAGTTATTTATATTTGTTTTGTAACAACCTTACATTTATATCACTTTGCTTATAAATCATCAAGTGTAGCAGACTAAGTTGTTTTTTTTTTTTTGTGTGTGTTTTTTTCCCAACCCCTTATCAAGTTTTGAGAGCCTGTATTGACAACGAAATCCATAGCTTCCACGTAAAAAACATCTCCGTGCTACATAACCTACTCTTTTCCAAAAGTTCAGAAGTTCTCTGATATAATTTCCTCAAAATCTCTAGGATTAAGCTGTTAAATAATTCTGGATTTGTGAAGTAGTATTAACGATGCATTGCCAAATATAGGGATAATAAAACTGTATAAAATAGTTTCACCGCTGCTTTAAAGTTCAACGAGTTTAAAGAGAGTTTAGATTCCAATGGAATGTATGCTTATATAAACTGCATTCAGAGCCAAAGAAAACACAACCGCTTTTTCTGACACTGCTAATGCTATCTTACACTAATGACATGCGAAAACGCATTGGCACTTCTTCAGAAACAGATATATTTTTAACGTTGTGTTTTGTTGTTGTTGTTTTTATCCTTTATTTTGCTGATGTTTTTAGATGACAGTATTTTGTATAGCGATGTACAGCTAATGGTAAGCAGAAGGATACGACGAATTCCTATTATATGTTGAAAACATATTAAAATTATATAATTAAGAAAATCGATCTTCTGCAATCTATATGAAAGGCTTCTAAACTCTGAGTGATCGGATCAGGTCTTAACCCTTTCCCTCATATAGACTCATTTTGCCGCACTCAATAGGTATCACATAAAGCCTGATCTGTCTTAACCCTTTCCCTCATATAGACTCATTTTGACGCCCTCAATAGGTATCACATAAAGCCTGATCTGTCTTAACCCTTTCCCTCATATAGACTCATTTTGACGCCCTCAATAGGTATCACATAAAGCCTGATCTGTCTTAACCCTTTCCCTCATATAGACTCATTTTGACGCCTCAATAGGTATCACATAAAGCCTGATCTGTCTTAACCCTTTCCCTCATATAGACTCATTTTGACGCACTCAAAAGCCTGATCTGCAGAAAACCACAGTTAAACCTTACCAAATTTAATTATAAAGTCCTCATTTCCAGACCACTGAGGAGCAGCGAACAAAATAAAACCTGATCAGCCATGCGAGTTACTCGCAGGCTGATCTGGTTTTATGTTGTTCGCATAGGTCTTTTCATGGTTTCCTCTATGAGGGAAAGGTTAAGCCATCAGCGGTGAAAGGATGAGTAGAGTATGCCAGCTACTACAACCAATAGGTCACAGAGACCCACTTAAATCCATATCGACGTCGTGAAAGTGAGTTCTTACCTTACTTCAGTTTATTTAAATGAGATTGGCTATGACAATATAAGTAGAATTTACTACTGTTTAGAAACTGAATAATTCAAGACAAGTGCTTATTAGAGCCACATACATTTAAAAGGATTCTATAATACTCTGAACAGTATATCCCTTCTTACAAACGGAATGGTTCGAAATTATAATGTCAGTGATTAATTTGCACGCCACCGTACCCTGTCTATAAATAACATCTGCAACATCAACGGAATCAAACTTACTGATTACTATGTTAACATCTAATTTCCCTGCAGCAAATGATGCCAAACTTAATATGCAAATGGAGTTCTCTGTGCTTTAAGCCCGTGTATATATGTTCTGAATTTTCGATGAGACGCGAATCATAAATATTTTCCGATAAATGCTTGGTGTCCAGGAGTGTCATACGAATATAAGAACGAACAAAACACAGGCGAAAAATTGATATATAATTAGTTTCACTAGCTTGATTTATGAATGACACATCCATGATAAATGAGCAACTTTTTCAGACAAGTGAATTCCGGTAGAATCCTATAAATATATATTTTGGTCGTTGGTAACACTTAGGGGGACTTTCTTTAAATTTACAAACACACAAGTAAGTGTCGTAAAATATATCAACCAGAACATCAAATCTCTATTTAAATCAGGTCCAGAACATGTCCCTAAAATGATAAAAGCTGTTGGGAACACACTTTGGAAAGATGTGTTTAAATCTTTTTACTATTTCAGTTCTAAAGTTACACCAGTATCATCAAATTAATGTATTGTAAAATAAAGTTATATAATTCAGAGGCTCTTCTATCAAAACCAAAACATCTATACAAAATTAATATTCTTATGAATGCTATTTTAGAAAATAATGGCTTTTTTTACTACATATATATTTCTCAAAAGCTTTAACACCGTTGATATTATTATCAACAGACTGATGGTAACATAAAACAAATGAATGTTGGGTTTAACATCCCAGTGACAGAAATTTAGTCATTTGGAGACGATGTCTACTTGAGACAGATATAGTGCTGCCAAACTGCTGTATCACGCCGTTGACATGTGTCAAGGGAGCTATACAAGTTCTATCTTTTTACTACTTTGGTATGTCGCGGTCGGGAATCGAACCCACGACCTCCCACTCCCGAGGCGGACGCTCTAACCACTCGGTCATCACTAGGCCACCGGGTACGATAAAACAGTTAATAATAACAACGATGATGATGATAATAGCAACATGCAATTGTTATATTTAAGAGAACGGTGGCAATATAACGAAGTTCACACGTGTCTACGCCCATATTTTGTCCAAACTGATATAATCAACGTGAACCAAATCGACAGACAGACACTTTAGCTTCCAGTCAGGCTACAGATATCTCGTCAATCTTGACAAACATGATTAAGAGCTCAAACGGAGAAGAGAATTTAAAAGCAAACGTATCTTATCTTGAATCAGTTGGATTAGATGCCATGGTCGGCGAGACAAATGTTCCAATGCTAAGATATGGAAGTATACTCATAAATAACAAAAATGTCATTGGAATAATTACAATTTGACCAAAAAGGATTGTGAATTATAAACTAAAATTTAGTATAAAATTTACTTGTTAAATAAAATATCGTTTTTTTTTCCCCATTGTACCGGTCCTGGTGGCCGATTCGTTTAAGCGTGCGCCCCGGAATCGGGAGGTCTTAGGTTTGATTCCCTGCCGCGTCATTCAAAAGTCGTAAGTACTGGTATAGCTAGCTCCATTCCTTGCCGCTTAGCATATAAGGGCAGTTCCAGGACTGGCTGGTCCAGTGTCAGGATAATGTGACTTGGTGTGGTATCCTGTCACATGTCTGCGCCGTGATACTGCAGTTTGACACCATATCTGTCTTAAGTATACATCGTCTGCTAATTGTTGAAAAACTGTCGGCAGGACGTTAAAACCAATAAATAAACAAATGTTTTACAGTGGATTTCGAATATTTTTTGAATGTTGCTTCAATTGAACCGAATTCGTGAGGCATTCGTTACAGCGCCCCACAGATCCAACTAAAATATAAAATATAAAAACATGATTCTTGATTAGCAAAAAGCGCGTGAAATGTTCGAAGTCTTGATATTGTAGAGAATATAGACATACAATAAATTATTGCAACGGCTTCCCCATGCCACCGTTTCCACGGTGAAAATCAAAAGCGTATTGTTATTCGGAAGACAGAGGACGTGCCTCTGATATGAGAACAAAACATTATCAGCGAAATAAGCATGCAGTCTCTAATCTCCGAACATTGATAAATGTAATAATAAATACCTGTCAAAAGTGAAATAATGAATATCTCGGTTTTCTGGCAGTGCAGTTGCATAATCTACGAACATATTATCAAAACATTTTTCTCATATTTACATAAAAGTGCTCGTCAAATCTAAATTAAACGAAATGTTAAATCAAACTATCAATTAGTTATATTTAGACCACCGTTTTACATATCAGTAAGTTTGGATTAAAGCTAACATAATATGGCCAATCTTGATATGCATTCGTGTTCCCATGCGTAATGTTTAGGCTTAGGGAAGTATCCATGGTTCTTTTTATGTCTAAATCATGCTCCATATTGCTCGTTTCGCAATGAAAAGAAAGCATGCAAATATAATCACCGATTTAAGACAAAATATTGGATTTTAGGTTTTGTATCTTAATTAATTGACACACATGATAATCTCACGTGTTCGTTATATATTTTATGTACGTTATCCGGAAATTTAAGGCACTGAGAAAAAATAATGTAGGTTTGCATCAAATAACGATCATATTAAAAACCGATCTTCGGAAGCGCTAGGTTTCCATTTAATGAGGATCAGAACACGATAGTATGAGTTTGCTAAATCTGTTTCAGCTGTTACGAATCACTCCAGAGTTAACTACATAGACACGTGCCTGATTGCAAATGCTTGTGTGAACACAGGCTTTCGTTTATATTAGGTTTAAATGTTTTGCATTAACATCTTAGTAATGCATGATCAATAAAATAATCAATTTCTTTAATTTCGTAGTTACTGACATTTTAGGGGAGCAGCCGATATATACATGTATATATTTTTACACATGAAGTTATTTGAAATAGATGTATTTATATGTTTTTAAGACGATGATACTTCATGAGTGAGATACATATCTAAGTCGATGATATTGTTCATACGAGTACATTTCCAAGCAGAGCAACCGAAAAGCCGAGAGGGTAGTTAATTAATGTTACCCATATTTTCATGTAAGGAAGCCTTCCAGCAAACTTTTACATTTCGGTTGTTGTACATCTACCCAGGCGCCACTGTACATATTGGGTCATACTCAACCTGTTCTGAGCTAGACGACGCTATATGACTGAAATACTGTCGGAGTAACAAAAAAAGATCCAATACACAACATTGACAAAATATACAATTAACTGTAAATACATTAAGATACGGATATTTAGAGTGTTAAAGAAATGCAAACATATGCCAATATGAGAAGCTGTCTTTAGTAATAATAAATATTAAAGTTAAATTGGAGAAGAGATAGTCCAAGAATAATGAAGTTTTCTAATCAGTCTTTGTATATCTACATATTCTCTATTGGAACCTCATAGTACCATTTCAATTAAATAAATGACTGACTATAAACCCACATGTCGTCCAATGATAGCGTGCATGACTGAGGAGCTGAAAGTTAAAGATTTAGACCCTGTTGAAACAATCACCTTATCTTATATAAGAGCGTGTTCGCAAATTTAAGGAAAATAATTGAATATCATTTTATTTCTGTTTTACAGATATTCTTAGAAACAAAGACTTAACATAGATTTATTTAGCAAATGAATAGTTTTAAAACTCATTTTAGTTATGCCTAGGAATTGGAAATAAGATACTTATAAAACATTAATGGGGGGGATCATGGAAGAACATCGAATCAACTTTATCATTTCCGTGACGTTTATATTAGGGTACTCGTACATTATTAAAACTGTATTCCCAGTGTGGATCAGATCGTGTGTGCATGGGTCGAAACTAATTATTGACAAATAAAATCTTAACTTTAAGGTGAAAATTATAATTACTTTATTATGATCGATAATTAAAATTAAAATTAATGCGTTAATTTACATTTCTAATTATTTTTGAAGTCTATGTCCCTAAATATTCTTTTGTAAAGGTAAAAAGGGGGCAGTATGAAACTATTGAAGCCTTACATCCTAGTTGCTCACAAATGTCAACAATTCACATTTTCATTACTTAAGATTTAAGTCTCGTATTTCTATTCATTCGCTCACGAACAGTATCGCAATCAAAATCTAGTGTTATTTTGTGTAAACCATTGATTATATAGTTTTGTTTGTAAGTACCGGATAGCCTATAATTCAACGGAATGTTAATTTATGATAAGACTTCCCACTTTCTCCGTTTTCCTCTGATATTTTTTTTCTTGAAAGGAATATTGATTTCTTTTTCAATTCATTTTATTATAATTTCCAAAATAACCATGTTTATGAATCTACTTGCATTGTTTTTACAAAAGGAAGTCTTTTAAAAAGTAATTTCATTTTAAAACATCAATTATACAAAAGATTGCAACGATTGAAACATATAATATGCATGGTAACAATGTAACTTGTGTTATTTTAAAGCCTCCCTGAATAAAAAATAAATGATGGTAATATTTTTATTGTTGTTAGCATTTAACTATTTCCTAGATCGGGAAATAATTTTAGATCAAATGACTTTTGTAATAAAATAATCTTATCATTTAAAAAAGTATTGTACGCAATCCATCAAAAGATCGAGTCTATTTTTATCGTTATCTGTATTATAGTCGTGTATAACGTTTCTTAGGTTTTTAGTCTAATGTTTAATCTTAACATTTTCCTGTAATTCAACATTCAGCAATTGTTTTCGATATCCATTTATATTGACTGAAATCTTATTTTACAACAACATTAACTTCGCCATCAACGATTTATTTTACTGTATACTGACGATGCAATGTTTGAAAAAAAAAAACCCCCAAAAAACCAGTTTAATGCAGATATGTGCACATTTACGTTGCACTACGATAAATTTAAAATTTACATAATATTATATGACTACGAATCCGGCGGTCGTGGGTTCATATCCCGTTTGGGCAAGGATTTTCATGGCATTCAAATGCGTTCAGGACAGTCGTATCCAGGTACAGTCTGGAGGGATTAGTATAATTTGTAAAAACTTGTTTTTCAATCGTCTTAAAATAATTAAGATTAAACAAGGCAAGGAAATCAGACGGAGCTTATATGACAATTTTGGTGAGTGTTCGGTGGGGCGCTGGTATTATGATGCCTTCGGTCCAATTATGCCATTACATGGTTTCTTGGAAAAGTAGCATATTGCTCTTTAAGGCAATTTGTAGTCAATACGAGCTTATTATTGTCTCTTCTGTAGTAATCTTGAAATAGCATTATGATCACGTGATCCTTGAATGCAATACGTATGTCGTGAACTTTGAGCACCTGTCTAATCTTGATTGTCTAGTCTGTCTGGTCGCAAAGAGACACTTGAGGTTCGATGGTATACGTGGGATCACTAAATTAAGTTAACAACTCTGAAATATACACCAATTTCGAATAAATATACTACAGGGCACAGTTCCTTTATGAATGATATGTATGTGTTGACCGAGTTCAACTGAAACCGATACAATCAAATCCAAATTGATATATTTAGGAAAACTACGACATGCGCATGAGGATGTTCTGTCTGAACACGAATAATATATTTCTGGATGCATACCGGAAATTTACCGTTGCATAAGGAGACATGGAATATATCTATATTGCGTACGCACGATATAACCACCGCGTTCGCACGCGGTAAATACATCGCGCGCCTTCGCGAAAGCTACTGCGTGCGAACGCGGTGGTTATCGGTTAAACATAATTATCCTCCATGCCCCTTTATGCAACCGTAGCCATCTCTCCTTATACAGTGTTTATAATCTGACGTGCTCTCCTAAGGGGCAATAACTAACGCATCATTAAGTAAAGTATTTAATCCCAATACATCAAACAAGCGAAACATTATTACATGGTTGTTTTTATGATGTTTCTACAGCCATGTGGAGACCACATTTATTGTAGAAGTACCAACGCACTGATAACATAGGTTTTTTTTTCTAATGTCACAATTAACGGTGTTTATATTTATATATTCGTAGACAACATATCGTAAAATGTATACATATAGGTAATCACATGATTTATAACGATGTATATTATTTTAAAACCTGGTTTATCCAAATAAATAGTTTGTTTAGTAAACTGCATATTCCATTACTATACTTTTAGTGCAAAATGACTATGAAATGAATGTATATGTACATCAAAGGACATTTTATTGTATTATTTAAAAAAAAAAGGCAGATAATAAAATGTAGCCGACAATAGCAAAGTAATTGATATAAAAATCTAGACGTTATTGCATTAAATAAGTGTACATTCAATATAGATATATGCTTAGCTCATGACTAAGTGTACAGTAAAATCAGTGTCGATATTAAATTGCATTCGTTATTTCAGAATCATGTTACAGATATGGTAATGTGTGTAATTTAAACTTTCAATATTTAGCTATTTACGTAATAGTTTATTTTTAAATTAGATGAAATATATCCAAGCGACTTACAACGGATCCTACAATAGAATACATTGTATGAGCGATAAGATATTTACAATTTGTCACGTAAGCCATATAGTTTTGCAGTTAACCTCGCGGTATGGAATCGCTTCCGGTTTGACGGACAGATTCACATAATGTTTTACTACCAAGTGTAGTCATAAAAATAAAGTATTTTTATAAGAGATTCTGGTAATCAGACGCTCTACGAAATTATATTTCGTAAGCAATAACTTTCTGCTCTATACCTATATATACCATTTTTTTCCAGGTCAAATGTCCTATCTCGGATTTTTTATGATTGGTTCAAAGCGTTGACTTAGCTGCCGTTAATTACAAAAAGTGATTCTCTCTAAATGATCCGTATAGATAAGCGTTTATTTTTCGTATGGTACTCGATCACAGACGCTTTGACAAGTACATCAGCGGACGGCCACAACACTGGCTATTTTGCGCGAAAATTTTCTTAAAATTGATTCTAAATATTGGATTCCATTAGAGATGCTGACTCTGTTATAGCATTGGCTGCATTGGATTCGGAAACAGAGTGTCGTCAAAAGGAGAATTTGTTGTTAGAAGGTCCATTCATATACTTGAATACTTCCTGTCGTGGATTTTACAAGTATATTAATCTTAAACGCAGGCTAATATCATAGATAGAATGTCATAGAACAAGCAGTCTGTTATCAGCAGTCGGCTTTAAGTTTCCATAACTTGCGTTCTATTACCTGATTATAGCAACCGCTTGGAATAATCAGAAAATGTTTTGACACTCCTTTGACTTTTTGTTTAGGACAGAGCTTCCCTCTCTAACGATCGACTTGGCAGTAGGTTGTATTTCTGGTATTGGTAGGCCTGTTGTAAGAATACGAAGTTAATTTATCTCAATGATTATGTCAGATAGATCTTCTTAGCTCAGATTTATTGCATGTTACTTTGAATACAAATACGCCCTATGCTTAATACGCAACACGTTTTTGCGTTTAAAAAATACGTTTGTTACATATAAAGGATTTATTTATACCATGGGCTTATTATATCGTGTGGTACACCTTTATCAGGCAGACAAAGTTCCGGTCCCATTTTCTAAAAGGTCCATTATATTTCGTTATGATACATTTTTTATGAACAAGAACATATTTTTGACTAACGCAAATCGTACATAATGTAAAAATATATGCTGTTAATTATTACAGTTAAAAATAAAATAACAGTTAAACGCATTTACTTGTTGATCAAACACCATTTAGTATTTTGGATGGATGTCAAAATACTCTTATTGTTTACATTTTGCATTGGCAAGATTTCTCGAAAACGGTCCATAATAAGAAATAATTTAAATTTGAAAACCCGTCGCCAAATCACAAATTGTGTATCTGCTACGTCATCAATCTATGCTCGTTCTTCGTTAAATACGGGCTGAAAAACGTTTTAAAATTGACGAAGATATACGGGATACGTAAATCAGGTAATTTTTTTGTTAACAATTGAATTATTTATGCAAAAGATTAGTTCTTACTATACATTGCAGTAATGGTTTTATAAAACGAATATGATAAATTGCATTTCTTAACAAATTAGTGATACACATTTTGCTTTTCTGTCCGGAAAATGAACACTGCTCTCGGGAGAATAATGGGCCTTTAAGGAAACATTACGACAGTGTTAACAATGTCATTTGCACGAAGAACGTGCTCTACAGGAACCGTATGCAATTAAAATGGACGTAAACTAATATACCGTCTACAAAGTTCCTCGCCTAATCGATCACAAACTTTTTTTTCTATGCTCACTCCAACGGAATTAAAGGCAATGGAAGGTCACTTGTGAATACGCAGTCTAGGACTGCCAACTGCAATAATTGGCGATAGTTGCTGCCAGTGACTATGAGACCAGCCTTACTGTTGATCCTGTTTTAATTGGCCATTAGATGCAGACCAGTAAGGTAGAAAAATATAGTATGCTTAACTTCTAATAGCAGATGTAAACTCGTCATGACTCTCCATGGCTCATTTGATGGACTGATATCGTCTGATCAGAACAATTCTGTTCTGTTTTGTTCTACGCGTGTACAAATCATATGAGCTTGTATCGATCCTCAAAAACATGGGAAGTCTCACGATGACGTTTCGGCATGATTAAAGTAAAAGGCTTTAGGGATGGTTATCGCATGTACATAAGCATTTTTGATGAATAACAACAAATATGGAAATGTAATCCTCTAAGTGTAATTAAAGTTGGTCGGATATGTTAAATATAGAAAGAAAGCAGTTCATTTCATATTTACGGCATAAGAAAGAGTTCACATCCGGGGAAAAAGCAAGAACGTTTTAAAAAGGATGCAATGGCTTGATAAGAATACGTTTAACGTATAAATGTATTTAGACATCCATGTATCTCTGTAGAGTGACATATAGTGACTTTACACACCTTTGATTTATTTATTATTGACTCACCAATAGTTCAAATGGTAAAATATGACATCACGTCACCCAAAGGTATGGTTCGTGTATTTGTAATATTATCAAACCCACTATAGTCTCAAAAAGCCTTTTCAAAAAATGCTATGATAATGGTGTCTTTTCGTGTGTATTACCAATAACAACATGGGTATATTGTCAAACGTACAGTAATTTATGCTTCCAGACTGACCCTTCTTCAGTGTATCCAATAAACTATTCTTTCAGAAGGGGAATAACAATAACCCCACTTTCTTAACCAAAGACCAAGCGTGCAACATCGTATTCTCTAACAATCAATCAATTCAACATTTTATAATTATAAAACATATATATTAGATTTTTGCCAGTGTAGTATGACATATTACCAATATTTTGATCACAAGTGAACTTTCCTATAAATTCATTTATTATTATTATTATTGTATGCTTTTGTTTGGATTAATGCAATATAAATAAAAGGTTTCTTTGATAATTAAAAAGTGAAAAATTATAAAAATATAATTTAACTCTTTCCAACATAGAATAAAAAGAAAATGTGTTCGGTGTGTTTGTGTGTTTGTTTGTGGAAGATACAGAATTTTATTTCATCTCGTGATCTTCGAAAATTGCATTCTCAATTATCAAAATAAGTCAAGATATGAAATATAAAATATTTGTGTAAAAAAGAAAAGGACCTGAATGAAAAGAGTTAAGTAATTTTTATTCACTTTCTGTCTACTCTGGTTGGTTTTAAACCACGATATGAAATAGTTTTAGTATAAATCAATCTTGAATCTCAAAAAATGATTCTTTTATAGTATGGTTACATTTTCCTATGCGATTTTTCCAAACTTCCTTTAGGTTTGCAAAATTCAATGATCTGCTGTGTGTCTGAACAATATTTTCCTCTGGCTCTTAAGTGGATTTCCTATCCTTATATTCAATAGTTAAAATGATAAAAATCGTTTTATGCATCAGACACCACGCAAGATTAATGTCTTTGGAGATATATATGGTATTACTTAACAGCAAATAAAATTCTTGAGATATCTATGCCACAGCTAGTTCTGGGACAGTTACATTTGAACATCACAAAAACGGTATTTAGACCGGTCTCGGAAAAATCTTGTCAGAAAGACGGACGGACGGACCATTTTATAATTTGACATCATTTAGGATGTCTAAATCTCCAGCTGGTTTACGTTTGGTCGGTGTTAATATGCGGGTGCTCCAGTGCCCGCTGGGTCTTCTCCCTCTTGTATATAGCTTGGCGTTGCTGAAAAACTGCTGATGCTACAACCAACCAAATCACAACAACAACGGATGACCTAATAACTCATCAGTACGAAAGTAATCATTAATTGATTTATAAATCTTTTAATTCATTGCATTAAAATATATGCATATAGCAGTTCGTATACCGACCAGTACAATGTCAATATTGTATCGAAAATGCGAGTTAATTGACAGCTTTTTGAATCATATATTTAAAAGAAGCCGAACAATATATGAAAATAACGCGTTGATTTATTAACACTGTAAGTTACTCACATGTGGATGAATATAGTAACACACACAGCTCTATATATACTACAGGGGAACCCCTTTAATAACAAACAGGCCATTAAACTGATAAATGACACACGGATATTGTAGATAGATGTTGGTTTATATAACGTCCACAAAATACAATAACATCCAGAAACGAAGTTAGAAGACATCTGTTTTTTATCGACCAAGGATAGTCATATAAGACCAGACGAATCAATTGATGGTAAAAATACATAATGAATAATTGATGAGTATAATTTCCTATATCGGAGTCTTTCATTGAAGCATCTCCCGTTGACCATTATGTAGCATTTTTTCAAACTGTCTTATAATATCCTTAATGTGTATTACTTTTTATCATCACTGCATGGTCTTCGCTGAAAGAGAGGACAATATTCTCCACCAAATGAAGTTTAATATAATGAGAATGAAAATTAATCAATCGCACTCAGACTGTCTCAAAGGTTACAGAAAGGTTTCCAATATTTGAGAATGTATTTGATACAGTCTAGCGAGCATTCTCAGAGTTTCAGAGATAAACGCCTGTATTTGAAACTAGCCCCAGACAATGGACTGTTGTTTACTTCTGAAAAGCGGTAGCCATTTAAAGGCGGTAAAAATGTGGGTCAGTAGGTATTATAGCAGCTCGTTCACAGACACTTATTGACAGAGAACTTGATTTTTAACTCTCTGCGTTCATTGCGTTAATAAATACCTATTAACGAGGCATAGTCACCCAATGCAGCATTCATTGTAAGAAAAATGGCAGATTCTTCATCACAGGCACTAGAGTTACGAACGGTATAAAACCTAAACTTAAATGATAAAACCGACTTTTAGAATTTCTATTTTCGAGTGTTATCAAATGACTTATCACAGTATATTTTCGCGTGTGCGTTCAATTCACAGGCTGAACTACCTAATTCGTAACCTAGAACTGCTGAAGAGGCCACGTTACGGAGCGTGTCACTTGCTACCGCTTTGAAGATACCGCATTCCGATTTCCCCGATGTGGGCGTCTACGAAAATATAGCGTTTACACTCAAAATGTTACCTACACATGCATAATTTATTGGTCAGAAAACAAAGATTTTACTAATAATAACTAGGGAGAGTAGAAGAAACTTCTTTTATTTCTACCGATCATATGTGAACAAGCTGCTTTATAATGGTAAAGGAGAAGTGCAATAAATCTGCGATACTGCAAGAAGCTATTATTCGACCACCATACATTATTTGGGTTCCAGTCATTGTGCATGGAAATGATAAATTTATTCGAACCAAGCGATTTTCGAGCACTTGATTTTTTTTTTAAAGAAAAACTACTGACCTACAGCCAACTGTCTATCCATTTCATAGATCTAACTATTTCATTTTTTTTAACTAAGTTTAATATAAGATTTTATTAAGAAACGAGGAAAATTATTTCAAACAAGTAGTACGGACATAAACTTTATCTGCAGACCATTTGAGAAATAAAATGTAGTTTTTTTTATCGCAATTTTCAAGAGAGAGAATAATGACAGTGTGACGCAATCTTACCATTACCCAACCTAGGACAGCACGACTTGTCCTACAGCTCTCTCCTGAAGCTGGAAATAAGGTAGTCTGACAAGAAGATTGAACACCTAAATTGACTATAAATATTAACAAACAATACACACAAAATCGATACTTTTGAAATTCAACATGTATTTTTGGATGATTTTCAGAGTCAACACTTGCTAGTTGTACGAGAACAACCCAACTGCTGTGCTTCTTCAGATGGGTTGATCACGTGACCATCACGCAGCGTTCTGGAACATCTTTAATTTGGTAAGGTTTTACAATTCCTTTAATCTCTTAAATGTTAAATTTACCAACCAAAAACTATTTTACCAGAACACATTTCTTTCGTTTTAATCCCTTTCTTTCACAAGAAAATAACTTAAAGAATGATAAAGCAGAAAATACTTATTTTTTAATATTTCCTAAGGGGGTATAAGACTGATTGTAAGAGAAGTCCAAGAACTATGTCATTGAAGTTTTGCAATGAATGAATATCAGGTGATGTTAATATTGATTAAATTTTTACAGAGTTTATAATATAACTTTTATTCCAGTAATTGTTTGCACGATGTAAGGGTAAACAGTTCGAAAAAAGGGTCGAAAATCTTATCACATCGTGAAATAGTTAGAGGAAGTTCCAAGTTAAAACGCTTTTCCACTTAAACATTTCCTCATAAGGAATTGTATAGTTGTGGGTCGATCCTTAGCCGCGACATATAAAAATCGTAAAAAAATGATACTGGTATACTTCTCTTTTTTTGCGCAGCATAAGTGTAGTTCCAGGACTAGTTGATTCGTTGTCAGGATAATGTGACTTAGTGTGGTATCATTCTACTTGCCTACGGCGTGACACTGCAGTGTGGCACCATTTTATCTGTTTCCAGTAGATATAGTCTCCAAATGACTGAAATACTATCGGTGGGAAGCTCAACCTGACAAACTAATTACCTTATCTTTGGCATTTTTGCATCATTAAAATGAACAATTACAAAGAGTCCTCAGGCAACTGTTTTTAAGTGTCAGATTTGTCGTAATTTTGGAAAATACATATCTTTCTTGTTAAATTTCTAATCCTCTTTTTTAAACATAGAATGACATCTCGCTCGTATTTTTGTAACAAAAATGAATCGCTTATATTTTCTTCCATTCTTTAACTGTCATGAGAATGCTATGTTTTAAATATGTGATAACGCGACAATTATCGTATTGAACGGGTGTTGGAGAAGCGAGGATTAAACTGTCCAAATCAGAACACCGTATGAATCCAAATATATACCGAAACAAAAACAGAAATTCTCCTTGACCTTTAGGTATTATTCCTCATGAATCTCAAAATCATTAATATCAGGGTGTATAACTAGGTCGTTTATTTTAATTGTTGATTCACTTGATAAGACTAAGAGCGTCCAAATCAAATTTCATAAATACATGTTTTAAGTCACAATTCGACACTAACGTTTTTAAATGTCGACGAATCTCTATTTATCTTTTTTACCAAAAAAAAAATGAAATTTCAATCAGTAAATGCAAATATTTGAAAATATATTAATAATATTGTTCAATAAGAATGTTGTGTAATCCATGCCGTATGGACAAATTTTACATGGGATATGGCCAATTTCAATTTCGAGACACTTTAGAGAGAAAATTTTATAGTTTGTATACTTTGTTTTTACCTACGAAACATTCTTAAGGATTCCACAATATCTAATGTCAGCATAGTATTTTATTGTAAAAAAATCACATATAAATACAATCAAGCTGTGAAAATATCATATCTATTGTTCAAATTCTCTCATTTTGAGTAGCCAGTCATACAACTTAAAATGGTAAGGTCGAGTTAGAATGTGAATTCCTTAACCCTTAACCGTACTATGTGGACTCCCTTAAGACTATACCATAAATTTCTTATAGGGATGCTTTCTGAAAATTTATAGGCTGTATAGTGACCAGTGCAGATAATAGTCAGACAGTACAATGTGTTGGCTGGTCTAAGTCTGCACTGTCCCTAGTGCCCACAACATCATAAAGGTTAAAATAGATTGTCCCTCAACAAAATTGTTCTTATTGACACCAATTCAAAGTAATATTAATCGTTGATAATTCAAGACTTGCGTGCGAGGTCATTGTTGTTATCAACATTTTGTTTTACTATTCACTGATTGCCCGGGGTTGCTTTTAGTAATATGTCTGTCCATATATCGATATTCACAATATTATGAACATCAAGCGATAAGAGTGCCTCTCATCGATAAATGTCACTGATAATTGATGGTTGAACACTCACGGCATGATTTGTCATGGCGCCGTGAAATCTTGACAAAGTTGACAATATATGAAAGCGATCGTTCCGTAATTGCTTGACGCTACGTATTGTTCCATACCCAAAGCAATGAATATTGCGTGTGCTGTAAAATATCGTACACCTTATTTAAGAATGGATAGATAAAAAGTAAATAAATAAATGTGTGTGTGTGTGCGTGTGTGCACGCGCGCGCGCCAACGCTTGGTCATTTCACGATGATCTAAATGAAACATTAGATAATTTTATATATAGTTTAGCTTCATCTCAAAAACATAAACTACCCTAACTCTTATGAAAATCAGAGAAACTATCAAAAATATTGGATAGAACTGATATACTATAAATTTCCACTTAACTTTCTATGGAAGTCACTTTTATGATTTAGTGGCTTCTGGCAGTATTCATATAAATGACTAACTTGTAAAAGTATATGAATCTAACAAGTACAAACACATTAATCTAGTCGCATAAGGTCTTTAAATCAACATATTTGCAGAGTATCTTTATCTTTCTTGAGGCAACAGAATTCCGTAATTGTTATCGTTGCGTGCTATTACTGTTTGAATTCAAACAAAGATTGAATGATAATTATTTTTGTTGTCCGACTGAAACAATTTAACGAAATAAACCATTAAAAAAAATTTTTAATTGGGGTTCGTTAAATGATTGTAACGAAATATCTGGAGAATGGAATATGCTTACCTAGAGTAATATTTAATGGATAAAGAATCCTTTGCATTTTAAATTTTGAACGAAACATAGAGGCAACTTCGTGGAACTAGAGTTCTTATTATATTACTTTCAATGCTTGGCTGCTATAGGCCATTTTAATATTGCAACATTTTCATTAATTTGACTTGAGAAAATGTATGTTTCTTCCCGAGGGGAGTATTTAAATCATTCAATTCAGAATGAAAGTTAGTTTTGCCGATATCGATCACCGAGTGAAACAAGCCTGAGAAACAGATATATACTATATTTCAATATTACAGTAGATGTTTTTAATGTCTTTATACTTACATTGTTTTAGTTTAAATTTATGAAATTTTCATTTATGTTAATTAGGAACATTCTTGCAACATTAACTGATCCCTTTCGATGGTTCCTGGGAAGGACCAGTACTTTGCGCCTGATAAATTTATGAAAAATCCTTGCCCCCAACGGTGTTTGAACCCAAAATCTATTGATCCACAGTCGGGTACATTACCACTGTACCACGGCACCCTTACAGACTAATCAATTGTGCAAAACAGACAAAGGTTACCAGTCCCGATTGAATGTCAACTTTTCAATTGTTAAGTACTATCAAAGATGCAATATGCATTTACAACAATTGATGTTTCTGTTGATAATAATGTCAAATTATGTGTTCCAATTATTTCATCATTTGATTCAATTTGATGTTATATTCGTTAACATTACAGATGTTGGATATTTTTAAACCCACCAATTAACTTTTGCTAAATTAGTTCTTGTGTTGTAGTATTGTTGTATTGGGGTTTACCGTCGCTGCGATAGTATTTCAATCATATAGCGACGTCCAGCTAATTACAGGTGGAGGAAGACCTCGAGTACACAAAGGTACCCGGGTAGAACCACCGACCTACCGCAAGCCAGCTGGAAGGCATCCTCTCATGAAAATCAGAAGTTCCTATCGGGATTCGAACCCACAGCGGTGAGGGGCTGAGAGATTTGTAGTCCACGACTGTAACCGCTCGGCAACGGCGGCCCCCAGTTCTTGTGTATTGCATATATTGATTTCATCTCTTCATATGGAGATTAATGTTTGCACACTCAAAAATTACGAATGTTGTGTGAAATTATGTAACAATAACATATTTATGTCGACCTTTTGTTTGAAATAGTTGAAATTACCCATAATGTCTGACAAATAATACACTCGTGTATAATTGAGCAATAGCCATCCATTGCGACAGTTACGATTACAGACGTATACATTTTCACAATACTTTGAAGAACTAGCAACGTTATATTTCAGAAAAGACAGAAAATTGAGACATCTTCATAACATCCTTCAATATTTGACGCTGTCAATTACATTAGACGAATGAAAAACGGCACGTAGGAAAACACCCAAATAAAACGAATATATGTGGGTGAATTCGACTTATGGTATATCAAGCCTCTACGCATTTATTTTACGTCGATTGGAAAACAAGCTCTCACAAGTCACAGGATTCCCTTTCAGCGTCTCCTGGGCTAGACCAGCAATTTGCGCCTGGGTATACCTATAGTTTCCCGTATAGGAATCTCGAAGCTACATGACATCTTCAATTCAAATAACTATAGCAGCAATCAAGTTTGGGGTTAGAGTAACCCTACCCCTATCTTAAGCTGTCTCCCTTCATCACTAAATCTTGTCCAGTATTGTATTCTGCATAAATATACGATAAAAGATAACCTGAACTGTTTTCCAGGAGAAAATAATAACTTTGGTTCTGTTAAGAGAATGTATTTCTCCATGTTCGGTTTGGTTGGTGTTAAGCAAATCGAACAGAGGGTTTGGTATTTCAGACCGGTCCTTGTGGCGGTTGAATTGTAGCCCCCGACATGGGGGTCGTAGGTTTGATCTCTAAACCGCAACCCACTAAAGTAGTTTAATTATTGCTAGTATACACTCCAACGCAGCGAGAAAGCAATATATCTATTTTATGTCCGCAAATAATCATCAGTTGGATATACACTGTATATATTGTTCGACAAAGCAAACGAAAACGCAAAAACAATATAGTTGGTCATTTCAATGTTATCGCACTTAGAAATAATAATAGTAAGGGAAATAAAATGTATTTTTATGAAAAATATTGTGAGAAATATATTGCACATGTAAATGATATAAACGATTTAAAGCAAGACTCTTCCGTTTTCAATGGTCTAATAAACTCGACTATTCAGAGAATAAGGAGGGCTAATCCACTCACCCAAGCTTCGGTGTAATGGTTAAGATTTACGTATTAAATACTGTTTGTAACTGAACCCGTTCAGTTATTGCTTTCAATCTTTGAATACATGTTTAAAAATATCACCCCCACTTGTAGGCCAGTGGGTAACTGTCATGGACTTTGACCAAAGTATTCTCCTTTTTGGACTTCGACTTTCTGTTAAGCTTTTATTTTGTACCGCCTAACTTTTTTCACTAAACCCTCGAAGGTATTGCTTTGAAACTTTGAATGCTTGTTTATTACTTCCACTTGTAGGGAAGAGTACATAACTCTGGTATAGATTTTGACAAAATTATTCTCCTTTTTATACTAAAAACTCACTGTTACACTGAACCCTCTGAGATATTGCTCCGAAAATTCGGATACATGTTTATTGTTTTTGTTTACCTTTTGATAACACAGAGATTCTTGTTTTACCTGTTACTGCAATATTTTTCTATATTGACAAGCATTTAAATAGTCGAGCGCGCTGTCTTACGGACAGATCTTGTTTACATCCGCGGGGTTATTTTAATATCAGAGGTACATAGACAGTACAGTATATATCAACAGGCTGTGGTTCATGCGTGTTACTCTTAAATCCTTTGTTAGATGATTTCTCTAAAGTATATAAATAAATAATGACAATATACTCTCTGCGAACGATTATCAATGATCTTGAAGAAACAAGACGGCTATTTAACGTGATGCTACCTATTTTCTTTTCACATAGAAATATGTTGGACTTATCTAAAACACTTCATTCTAAACAAATAATGTAATTTTCTGCATGTAATCTATTGAAGGGGAAGTTCGTATACTTTATGTTGTTGAAGTGTTAATATTTTGTGATTTTCTTTTATAATGACATACGGCTTTATATATTTCTTTATTGTTTTATGTGTATATTTGCATTTGCAATCTGAAAAAAAGTATTGCAAGTATTGTCCATGTATGTTTTACATTCCTCGATATAACCCGTCTTGAATTTTCATTAACAGGGCGAGTTCTTGCACATGTAAAAGAAAGACGACAGAATTCGGTCTCAGCGGGCCTCAAACCTATTATCATACAAGGGTTCAAGAGTCAAACGCCGTATCGTTGGCTCACGAGCTCAATGTTTCTTCATCTACAAATAAGAGGTTTTGACTTAAAACTGATATATTTTCCAATGACCATTATAATTAGGGTGTCACTGCAAACTGGGATTTAACATTTGCAAAAATCGGAGAGATCTTCGATACATTTATATCAGTGTCTGAGCACGTAAATATAAAATGGCAATATAGTAGTTTTTTTTTATGAATATATTGTCTAATGTAACGTGTCTATATGTAAAAAATGCATTTATAAACTATAGAAAGGCTGAAACAATCGACAATTTCTTCAATCTTTGTCCCTGTATTAACAATATTCATGAGTTGTATTTATTAGCCTGGTATCAAATTCTACTTATAAGTTGCTTTGGTAATTGTAAGTATGCTATTTCATAAGATGCCAATTCTTGTGATAAAAAATGCATGACCAGGTTTAAACGAATCTATTTTAAGTAGTCCTGCCTTTGTCAATAAGATTGGTATATTTCTTCTTCTCAGGAAATATGCATTTTCACTATTAAATTTTGTGTCACTACTATTAGGTTTTGTGTTTTTGTAATATTTTCAATCAGTTTTTCTTAATAACACAAAGTAACTAATGACTTGTGAGGATGGATTGGAAGATAGAAAGAGAGCGAGAGAGAAACAGAGAGGGAAAGCGTGTGTGTGTTTTAAGAGAAACAACCAGGCTGAGAGACGGAAATGAAGCTACGATTTTTCACCAGGTGTACCGATAGTGCCCTCACTTATTTATTTCGTACATATGAAACATATTTTCTCATAACGAAATTTACCCCAAAGTTCATAAATACTAATTAGGGGTAATTACCAACAAGACACGAGCTCTACAATTGTTCGTAATTACTAAATCATATTTATTTATTAATTGTTATCCTGTATTAATAAAAGAAATTAAATCGTTTGCAGCGCTAGATAATTACAACTGAAAAAAAAAATATCAAAAAAAGAAACTCTGCAAAGTAATAAACATTGTACAAGAAAATCATTTTGCACAAACGTGTAAAAAAGATAGAGTTCATCTTAATTTCGATAAAACAATGAATCGAATAAATTGCATACATACCCAAGCTAAATAAAAGAAGTGCTAGGCAAACGTGAATCCATTTTTTCACCACCAATGCATCCATGATCAAATTCCTATTTACACGCGCTGTATTTTATCCACGCGCGTATTTACATTTGAAATTATGTTCTTTGGCTTGACTACATGATCTGCTAGAAATTCACCTTGCCTATTTCGTCAGAGTATATCCAATTGAACCCTTCATTTAAGTCTGCATCACATATGCTTTTCGGGTACTTAAATCGTTTCCAGAACCCAATGTTGCAACCCACTATTTAAGCACAAATGTTTAATCTTTTACACATTCGCTTATTACTTATTTATCCAAACTATCCTGGATAAATTTTCAATACACAATAAGACGCAAACCTTTATATCATCTCAAGACATTTCTAATCCATTTATTGTACTCATAATGTACGTCAAATGGACGGCGAAAATCAATGTAGCGTCCAGTTAGCATCCAATGATCTGTATATGTCGAATTGAATGAGAACTAATGTCAACTGTTCAGCCTCTCGCTTATTCTCAGTATGGAAACTTTCCTCGGAATGAAAGGCTTTTATTAAAGACTGCTACTGATGAGCTACGCATTTTTCCATTGTTCCTATGACCATTCTACGGAATTTCTTGTAACATGCATGATATACTCCAAGACAACACCTCCAAGAACGACTGGATTAACATGGTACTGTATTGGCGATACAATGATTCAAATAAAGTGGATATTTCTGTCAAATTTAACCACATATCTGTGGAAAAATAATATCATACTATTATCTGAATAATAGTATCGATCATGTTTTTTTTGTTTGTTTTTTTTTGTTTGTTTTTTCATGAACAGGGTGCATTTAATCATTTACTTATTTAATGCGTCTGTGTCTAAATATGTATACAAAGAGGAAAACGCAGATCTTCTTAAACTAAGTTATATTGAAACATGTAAACATTTAAACGAAACCTGGCATATAAGCTGATGATTCCTCATTTTGCTAAATGAAACTGTAAGTCACTTTGCAATCAAAAGTGTAACTAAATAATTGCAGAAAATATTTATATGAATACATTAAATGAGAATTATGGTAGTCTCAGTCATAATGAATAGAATTAGTTTAACCTGTGTTTGCAAGGATCTGAGCAAAAGTCGTTAAAAATTATCAATATAAAGATACATACCTGTACAACAGGTCCTGGTGGCCGAATGGCTACAGCGTCCGGCAGCCAACCTGAACATGGTGCGTTCGATCTCTGGCCCCGACATACCAATATCGTTAAAATAGCGCTGATATATTTGTCTTGTGCCTCGAGTTCAGTGTTTAGGGGTAATCGAAGGACTTGTTACAGTATTTTATAAAATTTGGGTATCTGTCTGGTGTAGAACCGTCTGGAAAACAATTGGTGAGTCATTTAACACAAGCAAACAAACGATAATCTGATAAAGAAGTAAGTAAATGGTTATTTTGTTTGGACACCATCACGCGATAAGGTCGCGCAAGGTGGCTGGAATCGTAGACTTTAAAGAAACATTGTTGAGGTTCACCATGCCGAATAGTTGATAAGCCTTCGGGACCGAATCATGACCGTGATCGTAGTGCAACCCTCGTAAAGCAAGAGCTATCTCTAAAAGTGATGAATACCCTCGCTAAACCGACCTGGCACAATATACAGTTATATTTGTTTTTTATTTTGTTAATGGGATGCGATGCGACGCGATAGGAAAACACTACAACTTGTAAGATGACATGCTTAAAAATGTCAGTGGGCAACACAGTTGTTTATTGGTTGGTTTAACATCCCACCGACAGTATTTCAGTCATTTGGAGAAGATGTCTACTTGAGACAGATACAGTGCTGCCACACTGCAGTATCACGCCGTTGACATGTGGCATGATACCACACCCAGTCACATTATCCTGACACCGGGCCAACCAGTCTTGCAACTATCCTTATATGCTGAGCGCCAAGCAAGGGAGCTATAACAGTACCATTTTTACGACTTTGGTATGTCGCGGCCGGGGACCGAACCCACGACCTTCCGCGCCCGAGGTGGACGCTCTAACCACTCGGCACCCGGGGACGGTTTGTGTTATTGATATGATAAGAAGAACCCATAGTGATGATATACAAGAAGAAATCATAGTATAATTGTTTAGACTGCCACTATCGAGTAATGATTCTTTCCCGGAAATAATTCCGACATGTGTCATGATCTATGGGAGTCGGATATTGCCGTGGCTGATCGAAGCCAAGCATATGGCATATATTTTCTCAACCAAAGTTTGTTCCACGATTCCTATACGATTAAGGGCAAAACGGTATAACGTATACAAATAATTCTGAAATAAAGTGAAAGAATTGATTTTGTTTTCTCGGCGGCTCAAATATAAAATTAAACATTGAATAAGTGCTTTCTTGTCTTTAAATATCCTCTTGTCTTAAAATAACTTAAGCTATTTAAATGCCTCGTTTTACGTTAAGCTACAGTTATTCACTTTTATGGAACTGATATATTGATTTTGTTTAAAAGGGCTATAATTTTACATGAATATGATTGAATGCTGTAATTCAAACATTAATATCGTATGCATATACTAAAACTTTTGATTTCGATTAGATATTTATAATACCCCCAAAAGCTCCTCTTACAAAGCGTTATATTAAAATGTTATTTTGATTTTTCTGAAATTCGATTGTAAACAAAATTACGAGGACGTAACGTGGGAGTTCATACAAGAGTTGATATATAAGTGAACAAAATCATATACAAAAAGATTGAAACTTGTGGTTTTATGATTAACATATACTGAGCAGAGAACGTATTCAAGAAACATTGTAAGATTGGCTTATTTTAGTAAAAATCTATCTTTTGAAAATACGTGTCTCTCAAATATAACATCCTTTTTAACAAGATGAGGGAATAAACATCAAAGGCATATATAAAAAAGTGATGAATTGTAAAACAGAACCTGTTCAATTCCAGACTGATTTTTTGCCTTGTTATTCGATAAAATGAATGCTTATATGTATAGATAAATCTGCCGTTTTTCCTATCGATATATATGTTTCGAATACGTATACAAATAATCATTATGCAAATATTAGTTTTGAGTATTCTCAAAAAGTTAACCAATTTCCAATCTTCGAACATTTACTTTGTGCGGTCCGTTTGAACAAAACAAAATATATTGAAAATAAAACCAAATATGCAAGTAACCACATTCAAATTATAATTACCATACGGTGTAAAATAGAAAGCAGATTGCGGTATTAAGCTGTTTGGTCCAACTTTTTTATGCCTATCCTGTGTCAACGTCCGGTAAGAAATACGGTCACTCAGGTATACGGGTGGTATTTAACAGAGACTACCCCAAATTTAGAATAATTGGTGAAGCTTGCAATAAGTATTAAGTATGCTACATTTTTGGAGCTTTCCTCGTGACTCGAATGGTCAAGTTGAAAAAGCTATCAAGTTGAAAGTTCACAGAGAGCTATAAATGGCAAACGAATGACGGGTATCTACAATCAAGACGGACAAACAAAATATTTTGTTTTCTGATTCGTACAAAGTATATCATCATTACAAATACAAAAATATAAATGTAATGCATATTATTCGATACAGTTTATTCTAGTCTATTTCACAAATTCAAGAACTAACATCTTAATGGATTTTACACAGGGCCGATTTTGCCAACAAGTACGTTCATATCAAAATGTGTGACAGATAAAAAATGACCAAAAATTCTGAAAACTGAAAATGAAAAAAAAAATGGGTTTTTTTTTGTGCAAATCTGATAAGTGCTTAGGAATCGCTGTGGATCAGATACCGCGGAATATTAATAGGAAATTCCATTTTCGAAAGATTTTGCCGCTGAAAGTCGTAATTTACCAAGATAGCTTCTAGTATCAAAGAGATTTGATAATGTCAAGAAGTTGTAACACGTGGTTAAATCTTATTATCATTGTTATTTTTAAGGTTTATATCAAACCTCTACAAAGAGCAATTATTCTTCTGAGATATATCGTCTTGAAGGCATTTTAATGCATCATTTGAAAAGATACTTGTGAATTAAAGGCTTTATCATAAAGAACTTTTACCCTGGAATTAAATTGAAAGTCGTTGAAATTGTTAATAATCAAATCTATAAAACCAAGGTTTCACAAAGAGTTCTATTTGGAGATAAAGGCGGATAAAGACTCTTATTTTAGATTCTATGATATTTTACCCTTTTTTTTTTCAAAAAAAAGGAAAAAGAATATCCATGTAAATCAATACAATACAAGAATATTAATCATTTATGAACAGAGGAGTGTATCACTACCTTTATATTACAATATGTTAGTATGGGCGTTATACAACCTACTGCAATTTTATATGCTGTTTGTTTTTTATTGGGTTTAACCATGTCTACTTTAGACAGAAATAGTGCTGCCACACTGCAGTATCACGCAGTAGACATGTAGCATGATACCACACCAAAGGACACTATCCTGACACCGAACCAACCAGTCCTGGAACTACCCTTATATGCTTAGCACCAAGCAGTAGAGCTACATCAGTATCATTTTTAGCGACTTTGGTATGTCGCGGCCGGGGAACGAACCCACGACCTTCCGATTCTGGGTAAAATGCACACATATTAAGATGCCAATAATAGTATATTCATCGTCGAATACCCCCGGCTGACTTATTACATGACGTCCGTCCCGGGATCGAAGGTCGTGGATTCAATCCCCGGCTACGACATTCCATAGAAATATAAAATGTACTGGCATTACTTACTTGCATGGCGTTCACCGTTTATGGGCAGTTTCCGGACTGATCGGCACGGCGTCTAGATTATATGACTGGATATAAGACCATGCCTCTTGTCTACAGCGTGATATCGCAGAGTGGCAGCACAACACCTCATGTAGGCAAGAGTCCATATATAGTAAAAAGAGCTGAAGGTTTGGACGTTAAACTCAAACAAACAATAAGAATCAGTCCACATCAGCTCCAAACACCCCTCCTTTCAAGTCAAACTGTTTTCTTGAAAGTGAGACAATGTAAATTTCCATTCTCCACTATCACTGATGACCTCATCAGCTTAAAACACCCATTCCTTCAAGGTTGACAGCTTACCTGAGCCTGTAGCAATGTTAATTTTCATGCTCAATCTTCAAAATACGACTTGATATGATTAAAGTTTCCTCTCAACATACAACCTCTTGAGAAGAGTTCTCCAGTAAAAAAACATGACAACTTGTTCTTAGTCCACCCACCGAATTCGGGCACAAATGTATGATTTGTAGGGGAGCTTGTAGAAGGTCTATGTTCAGCAATTTCTACAAGATATTAGTGGCTAGTCAGCAGCGTATTTGCAGACTAGGCCAATGATCACAAGTGCAAGTCCTTCTTCTCGTCTTTGGTTCCAGTTCCGGTGCCATACCGGAACTCATACTTACAACCTCTCGTCTGCTAGGATAATGATTTCCTCACTGAACCACTAGCTGTTGAAACAAACGTTTTTTGAAACAGTGGTCTTGAAACAAACGCTGTTGAGTTAAAATTGTTGAAGCAGAGATTGTTGTGTCAGTAGCTGCTGAAGAATACTGTTGTCCATGAAATTGTAAACCAGGCGTTTTTGAAGAAAATTTTTAGCAAGGAGTTGTAAAAGCAGTCGTAATATAGTCAGGAGCTGTTCACATTTTTTTGGACAATTAATTGAATCAGACGTTGTGGAAGAAATTGTTTTATCATTATCTAAGTCCATTATCGGAGTTCATTATCCAAGCATATCTATCTTTCAAATACTTAATTAATGTGTTTTATTACATAAATTGCGCTTATCTGCGCCATAGTTTTTTTTTTTGTTGTATTGTTTTGTTTTTTCAACATAAATTTTCATTCTGATTTTCAGATTACTTGGATTCCTGATATTTTCCCAAAAAGATATTGATATCAGACTGGAATAACATTCAGTATGAATGTAGGGTTTTGCCCTCTATGGAAAATGACATCTTGCAAGTCCCAACCCGTTCTCTTGGCGTCTTTCTTCCTTGTCTTATAGGAAATCACAGATGCAGAAATAACAATTTATCTAAATGATAATTATAGCAATAAAAATATTATTCTTTTCTAATTTCTTCATAAAACAAATATTATAAAGATTAAATACTAGATTATGTATAAGTTATCGCTTATATTTGATTTTTATGGAATAAATCACAAGCGACGCGAAGCAGCGGAGCGCTGCGATAAATCCATACAATTTAAAATATAAAGATAAAATATTTACTGTTTGTCAAGTTGCCTATGACATCGCATTCTCGAACTGCCTCCCGTTTGATAAACAGTTTCAAATGATTGTTTAAGTTTGGCTTAGAGTCAGTGTCGCTGAATACGTTTATATTTTTTATTACGCAAAGCAGTTGCCACGAAAAGCAGTTGCCACGAAACACAGTTGCCGCCGATGCTAGCTCCGCCCATAATAATGGTCACATAGGCACTTTAAAATTATATTTTCTCAACATCAAAACCTCGCAGTTCATTTAATGCAATATATGTTTCAAATTTTGAACGAGTTACAAACATTTCATTGGACGATTAAGTAGGACAAACTGTAAGAATCCATATTTATAAACATGTGTTTTAAAGTAATTAAACGAATGACTTTGAAAATGAGTCCAGTGAGTTCCTCCTTTTTATCTTTCTTTTTAATTTTTTTTTTAATTTTTTTTTAAAGAGAATATTTCGTTTCCTTTTCGAAAGCAATTTTCTCATGAGATGATTTTGCAGTTCTGGAAGAAATTTCCTGTGGGAAATTATGATTTTTTAAATTTTAAAGGTCATTTGCAAAGTACTGAGGAAAAGTCCCTATTGAATTAGCTTGCTTCTGACATTTTTCGCGTGGAATATCAGTTTTTTATTTCCATTTAAAAATAAAAAAAAGAAATGCATGCGTTCGCAAAAAGTTCTGTGCAATTAATCTGAAATCCGAAAAATAAGATGCAGTAAAATACTTTGGTAATCGACTTCAGATAATAAGGATTGTGGGTACAATCCCCGGTTATGATATACCAAAGTCTTTCAAGTGGCACTGATATATTTCCGTTGTGCTTTACGCCCTGTTGGGGCGCACTTTGGGGTTCAACGCATGATGGGGTTCGATCCCATAATACGTTACGCGCTATGGGTTCAGAATTTGACCCCAAAATGCGTTGGACTGTTGCATTACTACATTCGATAGAATAAAATCTAACGCACCTTTTGGTCAGAACTGATTTTATAAGAGAAACAAAAAATGGCGAAATTTGCCGCTAGGAACTTTCTCTTAGCGAAAAGTGGCTAATAACTATTTTGGAACGTACTTTCTTTATTATTACTGTCAAAATTCCTTGATAAAATACCTAAATATTTCAATTTTCAGGAAACGGCGTTGGTCAGTTAGCTAAATTTCAATAATGACTTAAAATGAGATGAAAATATCTGGCTCGAATTCCTCCAACAATACTTAACGAATAATCCACAGGTACTTGAGGACAGGACCCTGTTTTTATCAATAAAAAAAATCACGATAGTCTAAACATAATAAACAACAAGGTTACCAACACCAGCAGGTTGCTGAAGGACACCCATCGTGAATAATTGTCAACAAATCAATGAAAATGCGCCCATCGATAATATTTGAGAACTCCCACTGTCAGCAGATAATTTTCCTTCATAAATGTTTACATGAAATACAGATATTATCATTTTTAATGCCTGAAATTTCATCATTTCTACCCGAGATTTAATTATTTTAACCGATTGGAATCTTGATCAATGGAAGTGAACCCACAACGACATCTATGACGTCATCGCCCCGAAGGTCAAC
This sequence comes from Solen grandis, assembly GCA_021229015.1. Taxonomy (NCBI): domain Eukaryota; kingdom Metazoa; phylum Mollusca; class Bivalvia; order Adapedonta; family Solenidae; genus Solen; species Solen grandis. The sequence goes on along the minus strand of CM037789.1, from coordinate 60,870,096 downwards.
TCAGACTGAGAATGTATAGGATACAAAACGGGAAGTTCAGAGTGTTCCGAAAATATTTGTAAACAAAATAACTTGGAATACTCTTACCGTTCCCTTCTGTACATAAACAAATCGCAGCGCTGACCTCATATGTATCGTTTTGGGTTCACTTCCGTTGATCGAGGTTCGAATGGAGTTAAATCACTAAATCCCCACTCGAAATCTTGACATTTTAGACATTATAATTAATTATATTTGTACTTCTTTTGAACAGTTATGAAGGAAAATTATCCGTTGACAGTGGGAACTCGCCAATATTACTGATGGGCACAATTTTCATAAATTTTCGTTTCGTGTGTGTGTGTGTGGGGGGGGGGGGGGGCACAGATAGGGTCCTGTCCTCAAGTACAAGAATAATCATCACAGTCAAGTATATGACTAAATTGACTTTTTTTTTTTACCTTAGTAATTATCCATACTTACTTAGAAATGAAGCATTCTGGGTTGTTGTTTTTTTATTAGAGAATAAAAAAAATATGTATTTAAGTATTTCTTAGCGCTAAGCAGTGTTGGTGTTGGTGTTGTTGTTATTGTTGTATTGGGGTTTACCGTCGCTGCGATAGTATTTCACTCATATAGCGACGTCTAGCTAATTAGAGGTGGAGGAAGACCCCGAGTACACAGAGGTACCCGGGTAGTACCACCGACCTACCGTAGTGTTGGTGGAATTCGAGCCTGGTAAATGAAGAATGGTGGAATATATTCCGGACAGTTTCAGATTGTGATTATTATATAGCTCTAGTCTGGTTGGTGGAATTTGGGCGTAGTACTTGTTTAATTAGTTTAGACCGAGATTTAGAAACATCTGGCCGGTACCAAGACCTTTCAAGTCAAGTACATTGGAAGCTAAGGATATCCATCAACTGTGATTTTGGTCCATCATGTGATTATGGGTATTTTATTGTGAATGCAGGGCTTTATATACTTTAAGCAAAAGAGCCCATGAGCTCCATGTCAATGGATGCTCGCATCTGCACTTAAGTCTTTTTAAGCACTCAAAGAACCATGATTATAATTTAATGATGGATTACCTTGAAATAAAATATGCTTTAACCGAGTTTGCTCGGCCTTGATACAAAGGCGGTAAACTTGCTAACATTAATGAACACAAGTATGTATCAAAGAGAGTAAATCTATAATAAGGATTACTAGAAGAAAAAAAAACGATCAGCTGACGGGGCCAAATTGTCTTACACGGTGAGTGTTCCATACACAACTTAGTGATAAACAAATTGCAAATCTTGTAATTATATTCTTGACTGCGTATAACAGGAAAATCATTATATCTCTATTCGTTGGTGGTATTAGCGAGGGATTCAGCTCTACACTAGACGGTCATTTTCTGTTTCCTTTTTTCTTTGATGTTTTATGAAATTCAGATAGCGTTTCTCTTTCTTCTGCAAAGATCAAGGTATGCTGTTCAAAATAGAAAGAACAAAAAATGATCGCTTCTTTTTTAACTTAAACCATCGTGTTTCTTTGATGTTTTATGGAATTCAAAAAGCGTTTATCTTTCTTCCGCAAAGATCAAGGTATGTAGTTAAAAATAAAGAAAAGAAACAAATGAATGGAGGGAGATGACTATCGATATCTTGTGAAGGTTACAGACAACAATTGTCTCCATATATGATTTTGTCCAAGATGTTAAATACCTAGAACAACAACATTATATACATGTAGATACATTTTATTAGATTTAACCGCCTTTGTTTCTCTTTTATTTACTAAGTAATGCTTAAATAGTTAGAGGCGAATTTTATCGTTCTCTTTTCTCTACATAAATTGCTTATTTCTTGATAAATATTGTTGGTTATTAAAGCAATAATTTGTCAATATTTTCCTAAAACATCATGGTAAGATGTGTTTTTATCCAATTTAAGAAATTGCTTATTACTTAGCGATAGAAGTTGCTGGATCTGTACTAAGAACGTGTGTCTTTCTGTGTGGTCAGTCAGAGATTATGTTGATACAGTGTAAATATATAGAGTTAAGTCATTAAATTGAGATCATTGTCCATAAAGTGATCATGAAAATGTTATAGTAAAAGCAATCCTTTATAGACTTTGAGCAAAAGAGCCTATGACTCCAAGATGATTGGATGCTTGCGGTTACTCTAAAATTTTATGAGCATTTGAAGGACCATGATTATAATATAATGATGCATGGATTACTTTAATAACTTTTTTGCCATATACCTTTTAGAGTCACTAAAGACATATTACATGCCAGAAGTTTTTGAACTGAGCACTGTTCTTCATGTTTAGCCTGCCATCAGTTTATGTCGCACTAATTCATTCATGATAGTATTTTCATTGATAATTTTTGCAGCTTAGGTACCGTTACAGAGCTATTGTGGCCGAGTGGTTAGAGCGTCCGCCTAGGGAGCGGGAGGTCGTGGGTTTGATCCCCGGCCGCGACATACCAAAGTCGTAAAAATGGTACTGGTATAGCTCCCATGCTTGGCGCTCAGCATATAAGGGTAGTTGCAGGACTGGTTGGCCCATTGTCAGAATAATGTGACTGGGTGTGGTATCATGCCACATGTCTACGGTGTAATACTGCCCGCTAGGGGCACTAAATTAAGATATCCGGAACTGATATTCCCACGATCAGTTTTATAATAATACTAGTATGAAAATATTATTAAGCGATTAAGATGTGAAATTTATCCTGAATTTATTCAGCATTATGCATCTGTTTATTTGATAAATATCCAATATTGAAATAATTACTTTGGATCCTTTCAGCAGAATAAACACTGGAGAATTAATACCTTTTACTCATTTCAAAGTTAGACAATATTCCATCATGTAAACAACGTTGATATAATTAGATTATTATGATTTCTCGAGAGAATAAACTCCCGCATCCCCGCTCCGAGCTTTGTCACAGGAAATGCATAATTCATAATAAATATAGGATAAGGCCATATCCTCTTAGAAACGGGCGGAAATTCACATCTCAATAATTATGATGTATTACGCTGTTTACGTTGGGCATGATAAATAGCTGAAATTCGATGTCTATTTTCAAGAAAATAATACGTACATAAAGACAAGATTGATTTAGAGTCCTCAGTCTTGAAATTCTATAACAATATCACACTGATCACGTGCAGAAAAGTATTGAAACATATAAGCAGACCTGCATTACATTGGCATCCGTTTAGGGTAATCCATCCACCATTAAATTTTGATCACGGTCAATAAATTGATCACGGGAATATCACAGTAAATGCAAACCTTATATAGCCTCTAACACAATGTCAGTGGATGCTTGCATTTGCACTGAAATATTCAATAACATTTTGCGGACCATGACTTTGATTTAATTATGGATGGATTAACAAAAGTCCTCCTGCTTGCTTCAAATTTCATACCATATGAATCATGTATTTGTTTTTTCCCCTTTAGTACAGGGCCACAAATGATTACGCATGCGCGATTATTTCACTAACAATACTTAGCGAAAGTAATTATCAAGTAATTAAAAAAGCATTCCACCATCACAACAATCAGGGTACAATTGCGCATGCGCTATATCCCATTAGAATTGATGAAGAAAAAGAAAACACTTACAGCAGTTTTCTCCTACGAATCGAGGCAAAAGATGCTGCTTGCGATAGCTTGAAATGTTATCACATACCACGTGGTATGGCCACCCTGTGTTTAACTCAAATCTCCTCCAAATCCTAAGCGCGTGTGCTCGGGTTCCTTTTGTATTTTTAGAATGTCATTCGCTTGAAAGAAGGGATCATATAATTTGTTTGAATTCATATTAAAATCTCTTTATTTCAGTATTGAATTTGAACAACAAATGTGAACTTACGTTTTAGTTTACAAAGTGGAATGTGTTTCATTATGTTGTTTTTCAAACATTTTATTTCAAGACTTATGCTTTCATTTTTTATGTTGCTGTCTGTACAAATTTAAGTTGTGTTGTAGTGTCTATTTTTCTGTTTAAGTTCCGAGACATAAATGCATTATCTCCAATGGAAAAGCCTCCATAAACTGGCTAAATTACTGTCAACTGCTTTGAAACTGAGGGTCGTAGGTTAAAATCCCGGTAAAATATTTTTTTTTATTATGCTTATGTTACAGACGGTCTAATTTTAAAGATTTGGAAGATTATAAACATTGTTAAAAATGCTAATGAGTATGAGCTTGTAAAAAAGATAAAACAAATGTTTCTCCTTTTTGCTCGTATTTCTGTATAATGTTATAGAATAGAATAAAAGCAAAGTTTTGGTAAACAATTTATTAAAAACAGAACGTGATGTTTTTTTGTACTTTATATGTATTGTATATTAAGTTTTCGGTGCTAAGCCTATAAGATTTTACAGTAAAATTTTTAAAAATTAATTTTTCAAATTTTATTATTATTTATAATGTTTTCTTATGTATATCAAATAATTATTTAATATAAATATCATTTATTTATATATTAGTATTTTATAATTATTATTTATTTATATTATAGAATTATTTTTATTAGTATTATATAATTATTTTTATTTTTATAATTATTATTTATATTATATAATCATTATTTATTTATAGTATATTATTAGTTATATATATTATTTATTATTACATACCTTGTTGGGACTCGAACCCATGCGGTGAAAATCACTGATGTCTTGCAGGCGGAGTCGCTACCTCTGCGCCACTTCGGAGCCTCTTGGTAAGGCGATTAACATCAATTATAACACTATCCTTGGGCTATTTGATACACGTTTCCATTTCGTTTGAAGAAAAAAAGATATACCAAAATAAGCTCTTTTATGAAAATCGCTGGTTAAATTATTATACCTTTTAGCTTTCACAAGGAATGCATACTCTAATTATATTAAAAAGTCAACGAAAAATACATGTTCAAAAGAACTGAATTATTATTTATGAAAATCTAAAAATACTAAAAATAGATATATTTTATACCCGTTCAAAAGGTAATTCTCGAAATATATATAAGGTGTTAATTCTGAAGCAATTCAAATATGCGTTTAGCTCTGCACAATGCGGACTAAGCATATCGCTTAGTGCGATCTTGACTCACTTTAACTGTTTAACAGTTAAGGTCTCAAGTAAGCATGATCCTGGTCGTGGGCTCTCATGCACAGTCTTCTTAAATAGGTTAGAATTAATCCCTGATCTGTTAACATTATTTAATTCAGTAGAACTTATTATCATTTTGATTGAGAATTTTCACATGATTTCGTGACAATCAATCAATCAAATATATGTGCAATAAATAGGTGAACGTTGCTCACCTTGTTCAGTGATGTTACATATGTCTTGAACATTATTCTTCTGACTCGGTGTGCAATTTTCATTAAAATAGACGAGTTATGCCCCCTTTATTTTGTGAGTACTGTTTATTCAATTAGGTAAGCCATGCTCATCTGATTATGTGAGTAATGCTCATTCAAATTGGTGAACAGTACTGATTTTTTAGTGAGTAATACTCATCTTAATCAGTAAGCACTAAAACAGCTGATGAAGTGGAAAATGCTCACTCTCATTTGTAGCTTGTTCTTATCTGATTTTGTGTGTCACCCCAAATAAGCAACAATACTCAGTACGTGATTATTTTTCACTCAAAAAGGTGAACAGTACTCATCTTTTTAAGTGAGGATTGCTCACTCAACACATATGTATATGAAAATTACTCATCTAATTAGATGAGTACTGGCCACTTAGATAAGAGAACATTTCTAATCTAAATTTAGAACTATATACTCAAAGTAAACTTTGCTTATCTTATAAGTGAGCACTGTTCCGTCAAATAAGTAAACAATACTCATTTTATATGGTGACTACTGTTAATTCAAATGGATAAGCATTGCTCGTCAATTTTAATGCGTGAGTACTGGTCACACATATAGGTAAACATTGCTCATTTTATTCGGTGAGTACCGTTCACTCAAAAAGGTTAATATTTCTCATCAAATTCCTTGTATTGTTCACACAAATTGTGAAAGGTCTGAATCGTTACTTTTTGATTAAAATGTGACATCTGAAATGGTGAGTACTGTATACTCGTATAGTTGAACTGTGATCATCTGAAATGGTGAGTACTGTATACTCGTATAGTTGAACTGTGACCATCTGAAATGGTGAGTACTGTATACTCGTATAGTTGAACTGTGACCATCTGAAATGGTGAGTACTGTATACTCGTATAGTTGAACTGTGATCATCAGATATGGTGAGTACTGTATACTCGTATAGATGAACTGTGACCATCTGAAATGGTGAGTACTGTATACTCGTATAGTTGAACTGTGATAATCAGATATGGTGAGTACTGTATACTCGTATAGATGAACTGTGACCATCTGAAATGGGGAGTACTGTATACTTGTATAGTTGAAATGTGATCATCAGATATGGTGAGTACTGTATACTCGTATAGTTGACCTGTGACCATCTGAAATGGTGAGTACTGTATACTCGTATAGTTGAACTGTGATCATCTGAAATGTTGAGTTCTGTATACTCGTATAGATGAACTGTGACCATCTGAAATGGTGAGTACTGTATACTCGTATAGTTGAAATGTGATCATCAGATATGGTGAGTACTGTATACTCGTAAAGATGAACTGTGACCATCTGATATGGTGAGTACTGTATACTTGTATAGATGCACTGTGACCATCTGAAATGGTGAGTACTGTATACTTGTATAGTTGAACTGTGATCATCTGATATGGTGAGTACTGTATACTTGTATAGTTGAACTGTGACCATCTGAAATGGTGAGTACTGTATACTTGTATAGATGAACTGTGATCATCAGATATGGTGAGTACTGTATACTTGTATAGATGAACTGTGACCATCTGATATGGTGAGTACTGTATACTTGTATAGTTGAACTGTGATCATCTGATATGGTGAGTACTGTATACTTGTATAGATGCACTGTGACCATCTGAAATGGTGAGTACTGTATACTTGTATAGTTGAACTGTGATCATCTGATATGGTGAGTACTGTATACTTGTATAGTTGAACTGTGACCATCTGATATGGTGAGTACTGTATACTCGTATAGTTGAACTGTGACCCTCTGATATGGTGAGTACTGTATACTCGTATAGATGAACTGTGATCATCTGATATGGTGAGCACTGTCTCTATCAATAAGAAAAAAAATCACGATAGTCTATACATAATAAACAACAAGGTTACCAACTTCAGCAGGATGCTGGAGGGCATCCATCGGGAATAAGTGTCAACAAATCAATGAAAATGCGCCCATCGATAATAAAGGAGAATTCCCACTGTCAGTGGATAATTTTCCTTCATAACTGTTCACTTGAAATACAGTTATTATCATTTTTAATGCCTGAAATTTCTTAATTTCTACTCGAGATTCAACTATTTTAACCGATTGGAGCCTCGATCAACGGAAGTGAACCCAAAATGACATCTATGACGTCATCGCCCACGGAAGGTCAACTCAGACTGAGAAAAAGATGTTGCGATTGTATATGATACAGAACGGGAAAGTAAGAGTGTTCCGAAAATATTTGTAAACAAAATAACTTCGGAATACTCTTACCGTTCCCTTCTGTACATACATAAACAAATCGCAGCGCTGACCTCATAGATATCGTTTTCGGTTCACTTCCGTTGATCGAGGTTCGAATGGAGTTAAATCACTAAATCCCCACTCGAAATCTTGACATTTTAGACATTAGTAATAATTATATTTGTATTTCTTTTGAACAGTTATGAAGGAAAATTATCCGTTGACAGTGGGAATTCGCCAATATTACCGATGGGCACATTTTTCATAGATATTTTGTCACCAATACCTGATGGGTGCTCTTCAGTATCCTGCTGAAGTTGGTTACCTTGTTGTTTTATATTATAGAGATTTTTTTATTTATAAAGACATGGATAGTAAACGTTAGATTTATTTGAATGTGAATATTTTGATACATAAACTCAATGTAAATGGCGAATTACAGTTGAAAACCGCTATATCAAAGCGTTTCGTGTGTGTGCGTGTATGAAGGGGGGGGGGGGGGGGGGGGCACAGCTAGAATCCTGTCCTCAAGTACCTGTGATTTTATTCCGTGAGGATTGGTCACTCAAATCATAAGTTAGTGTGTTTTATTGTTTTCATAACAATAGGATGTTAAGGAAACAAGGTAACGACCGGTTCCTTAGTTAATACACACACATGGACGGATACCAGGCATCTTATGCATAAATAATGTTCATTCAAATAGGTGAACGGTTTGTTCTGCAGACTCAAATAAGCATAATGCACAAATATCTCCAAACACTGCCATGAAAAGAATGAAAATGTGATTTGTTTTCTAATAATTAATGTTTGACATGACTTGACTACTTGAGTTTACCGTCACTTCTACAGTAGTTCAGTCATATAGCGACGTCCAGCTTATTACAGGTGGAGGAAGACCCCGAATGCACGGAGGCATCCGGGTAGAACCACCGGCCTACCGCAGGCCAGCTGGAAGGCTCCCTCACATGAAAATCCGAATGACCCTGCAGGGATTCGAACTCACGCGGTGAGAGGATGAGTGAGTGCCAAAGTCAGCGACTTTACCCTCTCGACCACGGAGGCCCCATAATGTTTGTAACCATCTTTACAACAATAGCACATCAGGGAAACAAGGTAACGACCTATTCTTTAGTTAATAACCACCATTGCGTCCACTACTCAGAAATCTTCCGAATCATTCATGTCCAGGACAAATGATTAAGCTGCTATGGTCAAAATAACGTCCCGTCGGTTGTATTTCAGTTATTCCCAGACTGCTTGGAGACTAATATACTTTACTGATATGTCATGGCGGAGACGAGTGACGTGATACCTCTCAGCCAGCCAGTCCTGGAACGTTTTGTGCCGGGGCATCTGGGTCGAGCTGCTCGGAGAAAGTGTTGCATCGTCATATATTCTCGTTTTCTTCGAACGATTTTACTTTTTTTTTGAGTAACACTCTCTTCAAGATGGCGTCTGACGTAGAAAATATTCATCTACCATGAATGCAAGATTTAGCAGGTGATCAATGCATTTAACTGGCAAATGAAAACTTGTTTTGGTTAACTCAAAACAAAAAGAAACGCCAAACAAAATATTTGGTTTATCCTCATTTAATGAAGAATCAGAATTATCCATTCCTAATCTGAAAATCAAAACCCTTGGCGGCACTATTTATTTACCATGTTACTGCTCGTAGCAGCTTTGAAGCTTATTTTTGCAACATCCGGTTGCATACAAATCCAGTGAAAAGTGTATTGGAACTGATTGAAATTCTTTGTGTGAGGAACGCGCCTCTGTTGATATTGTCTAGTTGATATATTTAAATCCAGTATATTTATTTCCATTATTTATTTTAGACCTTCAGCATAAATTGATCTGCCTGCAAATAATTTGAAAATTTACTCAATATGTTAATTTGATATCGAAGCGACTTGCCCGCCATACAGAAGGGCATACAACACGTTGCTAGAGTAGCATCATTCTCAAAATAATACGTCATTTGTGTCAAGTGAAAAACAAGATGTAACATTTCTTTCAATTTTCTGAATGAAATACCTATGCTTATAATGAAAATAACAAAATACAGGAACTACTTTTTTCCATTATCTGCTACAGACAAAATCACATCCAAAAAAAAGAAAAAAAAAAAAGAAATCGGGTAATAATTTAAAAAAAATAATGAAAATGACATTGAAATTCATTTGAAAATATATTTGACGTAGAAAATATTAAAATAAGAAAGTAATGGTCGGGACTTTTTTGTCTGCGTATTAACATACATGTACATGAGTTATTTGGTCACTAAACGAGCCTCGAGCATTGGCTTATATTACATTCACTTCTATGGTTGCCTCAGAAACTAGTTCCAAATTCGCGAAATCTATAAATAGAGACTGTTGTGTCATTCAGGCCGATGTTGACATTTTGAATCTCACCATCGTCGAATACCCACGGTCGATTCATAGATCATATACAGGCCATGGGATATAACGGCTGAAATTGGTCGTTTAAGGGTGTTTCAGACTACGCCATTTTATTGGTCGCATCATGTTTATAAAACCAGTCATAAAGGTCGTTTATATAGCTGCCGGATACAGTGCTTTTTTTTAAATTGTTTACATGTGACATGTTACAGTCAAGCCTCTGCGCAAAAGCGTGTTGTATTTGTACGTCGCGTTTTCATTGGTTGATGATATGATTAATAACTACTATATTACGGCGGTTTGCTTGCCTTTTTCTCCACCGCATGATGTAATGTAGTGAAACGGAAAAGGTCAGCCGGGGGTATTCGACGATGGAATCTCACGTGATTCACACTGTTTGTCTCTCGTCGTAATGACGCTCAATGCTATTCAGTCTGTCCATTTCATTTATCTTTCTAGGACATCAGTTTTTTTTCCCAAATATTACATATTGTCCGCGTTTTCCTTCTTTGTATACACTGTCCGAATAAGGCGTCCGCGTTTTAGACCTTCCCTTTTGGGTGTGTACCTCATACCTCACTATATGACGTGTATATGCAAAGTGTTGTCATTCCGAAGTATACATCTTGTATCTTGGTATGAAATTCAACTTTAAAACTAACCATTATTTCAGCCCCAAAACCAAGTCAAACCACATAAATTAATACTAACCCTAAACCTTATACTGAAAAAGACAAACCGAGGTTCGAATTTTCTACATCTCAGCATATTGTGTATAAACCCTCACTCACATTTATCCCAGAGTTTAAATCTCCCATTCCAGCAAATTGCAGAAAAGTATGACGATCGCAGAGATCCCCTGAAAACAATTTAAAGCTCCTAGGATGTTGTTTTGCGTAACCATATTTTAATAGGTAACACCTTTCTCCACGATATTATAGCCTTTAGATAAAATTATGTATTCCAATGTACACAACGTATTTTCGAGAATGTGTCTAAATGCGTAAGTTATCAAGGGGCGAACGGAATTCACTTAGACATTGTATTTCATTTTATTTTAAATTAAGACAGGGAAATAATGACCACGGGGATAAAACGACCGCTAGGTTCATTATTTCAAAGCCCTGTCTCGATCTTTCATAGAGCCGCGCCGGAAATGAATAAGACTTCAAACGCAATGTTATAATATAAAATTAATAATTCGAGGCGCACCATGTGGGACCTCAAAGACTTGACAAGAAAAAATAAATTATGAGATCTATTTCAGCATACTGTTGCTTCAATAGATTGAATGAATATATTTCGAGCTTTTTACCTGTAATTCACAGTGATTAGCAGACACATAGAGAATACTAGGTTAGTGTTGGATAAAGATAAGTTTATCCTGCGAGGCCAAGAAAATATAAACCGCGAGCCTTGGCGAGCGGTTTATTTTTTCTTTGCCGAGCAGGATAAACTTATCTTTATCCAACACTAACCTAGTATTCTATTTATCCTATCATACTAACTAATATTTCTGATTATTTTAAATAAAAAAAAAAAAAATGGATTCTCCCAACTATCTACACTTTAGTATTCTTCCGGCGTGTGTAAGCCAACGAAGCGTTCTTCGTACCCTCCTAAGTAGTCCCAGGATTTTAAAAAAAAAGATTATAACAATTTATGCACTTTTCGAAATATTTTATCAAGCATATACGTTTAGGCATTTTCAACTTTCAAATACTCAAAAAAAGAAAGAAATATATTTAAAAAGAATAATATGTAACACGGTTGATCAGTCTACACATTTTTAAAACATGTGAGTCGAAACATACTGGACACATCTCGACAGTATTCAAAATATCATTGGAACTATTAAACAAAACATGAATCGTCGCTGTGTGTGTAGTTACGGTTGTGGCTCAGACTTAGTTGTGTACATGGAAATAATTTATGTTAAATGTCGACCCATAAAATTGGGATGTTAGTGAATTGTTGCTGAGCATGTTGTGTGGTGGTGGGTGGGGTATTGGTGTGTGTGTATTTTGAAATGCAAAATATTAAAATAAATTAAAAAACATCATTAAAGTTTTTTGTTTGTTTATTTAATAAAATTTGACATTTATTCATGACAGCAGCATTTATCCCCCTTTTATTCGTAACATAAACTCTTTCTGCACTTCTTGAACTTTGAACTCAAGAAAGTAGTTCCGATGACGTCAGAGTATATAAAATTTCACGAATGAGTATGAAGCTAAGTTTATTCGATAGGCAGTTTATACCACGATGTGAGTCTGATGATAGGATAAATATCCGTCAGTTTAGATAATCCCCGTTTGGATGTGGCGAATCGTACAATCGGGCACTCACACACACGCACACAACAGGTTTGTGTTTGATTCATTGAGAATATATGGATCATAATTCATTTCGCTCCGAAATGAAATGTAAACCTACGTAAATCAACGAGCTTTCCCCGAAAACCCAATCTACATGCTGATGTTTAATTTCAAACATCGTTTTATGGGAAATAAACATACATATCTGGAAGTGATGCAATTTTCGCATTCGCGCTCACGAAAATATTAAAATTGTATCACCTCTTGATGAGATATGATCCACATTCACTCAAAAACGAACACATTTTTTTTTTATTTTATGCGTAAGCTGTAGCCATTTACCATAAACATAGCCTTTTTGGTTCATAAGTAAAAAAAAAAAAGTCGTTCCGGCAGATACATATCGCTCTCACTGTGGGATATGGATATAATTACATTATAACGTAGCATTTCATCAGTTAGCATAAAACAACACTTACTATCCTACATCACTATTCAATTCAAAACATAAAATCAAAAAAATGTCTATCGTTTGTAACAACATGTATTTTTTTCAAAACTACACGAAAGAACTAACGGAAAAAAAGTTTTATACTAAGCATGCATAATAAAAAAAGTTGCTTGTTTCCACTAACTCGACCGAGCCAATTTTTTGTATGGTTCCATTACAAAAGAATTTTTTGTATCGACCCTAAACTCTTTGCATTTTGGTTATTACGGTTGCATAACGCTATATTTCCTCAATTCTTCTAAAAACTAAGGTAAAAGTGGAAAAAAAAGTTAAAAATAAAAAACGTTTAGCCGACCTACTGACCCTATTGTTTTCGGAGATGTTAGTGGAAACGAACAACTTTTTTCGCCTTATGCTGCTGTAATAAATGGATTGTTTAATAAACTTGAAATACCAATATAGCTAGAAGATTATTCAATTGATTCCCACCAGCAAGTTTATGTCTGTGTTGCTTGAAGATTCTGGGTAATAAATAAGAGAAAAACAAATCGAAACCAGCTTAATTACCAAACTAACTCAACAGTCGCCAAATTAACTTTATTGTGTCTAACAATTTTAAACCACGGACTAAAATGCATTACTGTTTCTTTATTCGACCCTTTCTTCCAGTAAATACATCAGAAAGACTTAATGAGAATGCATAACAATAGCAGTGAAATAAAATTTAATCAGGGAATCAATTCTTCAACAATTACTTTGTCTCAAGTTTCAAATAATTGAATTGAGTACAAGAAGGGAATCAATACGAAGTTCTGTAACCGTTCAGTATTAGTTTTATATTGAAATGTATCTTTGCCATAAATAAATTGCTGTCATAGTAAATCAGTTCATTTATGTATAAGATTAAATCCTCTCTGGATTAAAGTAAACTATGCAATAAAAGTCAAACGAGATCCAACGAATCTGCAAAGTTTGTTATTTTTTATTATTTGTATGTTGGGTT